>CM060252.1:43569854-44102354 GCA_030684275.1 Acipenser oxyrinchus oxyrinchus
GATGTTCCCACCCCTGAACGCTTGATCTCCTTTGAACGTTTACACAGTTTCTCAATCAATTGTAATATTCTTTTGTCAGTATAAATCAACGATAGGAAGAAGTACAGTACTTCAGGCGGAGGAAACCGGTCACAGTGGTCCTGGTGCTGCCTAGCGCACAGGCCGGGTCACTATAAATGCAAATACACAGCCACTATGCTATAATAAAACGCTATGCTATGGCAGGTAGGGTGATACTTGGACGAGCTGACTGTCCAGTTAAAGTGACGAGAAAAAAAAAAAATACAGCCAGCTATCCCGGTTTAGCTACACATTTAATGTCAGCATAAAAACAGGTACTTGGATTTTTGCTGTGCTGGCGTTAAAACATTCTACATGAAAAAAAAAAGATTTATCAAAACGTATTGCAGATAAACATCACATTGCGCAGGGGGAAAACAACAATATAAATGATAAATTCACTTACATTGATTCTTACCAAGAGTTGGCTTCTTTAGAAAGAAACGTGTAATTGTTTTTTTTTTTTTTCTCCGTTTCATGTTAGTGCTGCACTGTAAACCAGAGTACAGAGTAACTTGGGAAACTGACTAATGAGAAACGTCTTTGTGGCGCGAATTTTACATACCGCAGTGTCTATAGCCCGAGATCACAGTAATGTGAAGAAATTAAAAATACTATTTTATATATCTCAATTTTACACTCTTAAATAAAATGGGTACGTTTTGTTTTTTTTATCTCTCTTTTTTTCGCCTCCACAATTAAGAACTGAGCCGATTTTTACCGAGGCGGCCGCCTCCATGGACGCTACGTGCCTGATAGGTCACACATACTGGTTAGATTTGCCAGCTCAGCGGTCAATGTATAAAATAACCAGTATATGTGTAGATTTACCAGCTGTAAATGAGTTAAACTTAATACTAAATCACACTTAGTAGAGGCATGAGTTTTGCTGAAGATATGTAATTATTACCATGCCTAATGTTTGCCCTATGATAAATTTTGATTTCAAAACAAATCGGGGAAGTGCATTTTTTTTTTTACATAAAGTTAAAGACAAAATTGTTAGAAATAAAACCAAAAATCTGTCTCTAATCATTTCTAGAACTAGAACTGCCAGGTAGTTTTACGGCTTCCAAGCTCAGTACTAGTTGGAAATTTTGACAAGCTGTAGCATTGCAGCACAAGTGTCAGCAACAGATCAGTTTTATGGAGCAGTTTCAATTCAAAATACTGCATTACTTCATTCTCATGATGCTTTATAACTTTAAAGCTAATTTTACATTTAACCTTAAGGAGAGGTCAAAGGTCACAATCAAGGTAATTTTTTAATATATATACATATATAGGTTCCTAAATGTGTTGTATAGTAACCATAACTATGTGACTGTAAGGAATTATAAGCTAGTTTTACATTTTACCTTAGAGAGGTCAAAGGTCACAGGCAAGGTGATTTTTGGATACAGCATATGTGGCGTCCTATCTTTGTTCTAACAGTGTTGCGCAAAGTTTTTAAATGCCGCTGTTCTGAAAAACTGAGCATCCCCTCCAAATGGGCTACTGCACATGCGCATTTCCATTTTTTTGACATCTTATGACGTCATATGACACACCTCCAGAATTTGAGCTACCATCAGAATTCAAACTGCCACAGCAAGGTACATTTAATTTGTGTTTTAAGCTATGTATTACAATTTAGTACCATCATTTGCAATCGGTATTGTGTACATTGTATTACTTCACTTAAGATAATTAAAATAAAAAAAAACTCAAATGTGAACTTAAACCGAGTGTCTTTGATCAGAGGTTCATTTTTTTTTCATAACGTGAATAACAGACCTCTTTTTAAACTAATTTATTATAATTATCACGGACGCCCAACTGATAAACTAATTTACGAAAGTGGCTATATGTGGGGGTTCTGTTTTTTGGGTAATTTCTTATTCTTTTTTTTAAATCGGGAAGAATTATTTAATGGAAAAACAAAAAATCGAGCAACAGTGTCTAGCTAAATATAATCAGAGAGCAGATTCTGAACTGTATTCAGAACCCCCCACCTGTAATTTATAGCTTTAAAATGACAAGTTACAGTGTCAACTGGGATACTTTAAATGCTTAAAGAAAAATGTATTCGCTCCAATTTATTTTCAACTTTGGTGCCTTTACCAGCCCAGAGGGAGCCCGCGGACCAGGACCAGCACGGAGACCAGTGGACGAAATTGTGTTTGCGTAATTCAGGCAAGTTATATGAGGCGCCGTTAGGGACATAATTCACCCCATGGTACATACACTCTATACTGAGATGCATACACTATGAGACGCATACACTCTATACTGAGATGCATACACTAGGATGAGACGCATACACTCTATACTGAGATGCATACACTCTATACTGAGACGCATACACTTTATACTGAGACGCATACACTCTATACTGAGATACTTCCGTATACACTGAGATTTTCGCTCTTACACTATACTGAGATACTTCCGTATACACTGAAATCGGTCATCAGTCACGTACCCGGTAAGGTCCACACCCATTTAGCTGAGCTCACACGTGTCAAACGCCGTTTTGAAGATTTAGCGTGAGATGTAGGGCTGTTTTTTATTTCTTTCAAAATCCATTTGAATTATTGTCTGGCAATATATTAGTTAATGTTGTATTTAACTTGCACCGTATATTATTTCATATATTCCATAGGCTTTTTTTTTGAGATGCACTATATACTGAGATATGCTACACTGAGACACAGTTGTATTCTCCACCCATATTTTTGAAATCTGCTTACTGTACATCTGTCATTTTGAAGATTAGAGGCAAAAGCACAGGTGTGTTTATTTCAAATATGAAGTTTCTTGAATTGATTTGTATTTTTGTGTTAAGTTCTGCTATACCTTTAGTTCAATCCAACAATGAGGATATTATTGAATATTTTATGGACGTGAGAATGTGCCTGGGGGGTATATGTTGGTACAAATTTACCAATGACTTCATCCTCCACCAGCATACATACAGGAACCTGGAGGATCATTTACGAGTTATCAGTGCAATTCTGTATGTGTGCTCTGAGCATGATGGTTCTGGCATACAAGAGCTGCTTACACTTATGGAAAATATGTACAGTTCAATGTTGCAATTGCATAGTAACTACCTGTCTTTGACAACTCAAAGAGTTTCCTGCCATAGTTCTTGTGTCCTATTACATCGATCTGGAGGACGTGGAAGACCAAGAGTTGAAATATCAGCAGAACAAATAAACTATTGTGTGTCTTTAGGACTGAGTTGGCAAAACATTGCCAGATGTTTTGGAATTAGCAGAAGAACTCTTTATCGTCATAGACTAAGAACTGGTATTGAACCACATGAATTTTCTGTGGTTTCTGATTATGAGTTAGATAGTGTTGTCTCAGAGATATTGTCCCAAACGCCTAATGCAGGGGAAACTTATGTAATAGGCAGTCTAAGAGCTTGTGGTCTCCGTGTCCAGCGTTGGAGCATTCGTCAGTCTCTTCAACACCTCGATCCAGTTGGCAGGGCTTTCCGAAGGAGGCGAGCAGTAAGAAGGAGTGTTTACAACATGTTATGCCCAAACCAGCTGTGGTGAGTATTATACTGTATCTCTATTTACATTGAGATACTGCTGAAAGTAAATCGCCCACAGACCATTGCAGTGTGGAGTAGTGGTTAGGGCTCTGGACTCTTGACCCTTGAGCAAGGTACTTTACCTAGATTGCTCCAGTAAAAACCAAACTGTATAAATGGATAATTGGATGTAAAAATAATGTGAAAAAAATAATGTAATTGTATGTAAAAATAATGTGATATCTTGTAACAATTGTAAGTCGCCCTGGCTAAGGGCGTCTGCTAAGAAATAAATAATAATAATACTCACTCTCGCCTCTGCCAGAACACACTTTAAACAAAACAATAAACAAACCCTGCGGCGCTTCGCCGTCACAAATACATAAATAATAACAAAACATACGGCGCTTCGCCGTCATATAAATACATAAATAAAATCAAACAAAACAAATACAAAATACACTGCGGAGGGGGAGACCCCGATCTAAAAATAAATAAACAAATAAATGTACAGGGCTCGCTACCGCCCTGCTACAAGCACATTAAAAAAACAAGCAAAAAACATTTTATGCATTTAGATTATTGTATGTTAACTTACTATTCTACGTCATATCTATAGTAGTAGTGCAGTCTAATTCAATACACGGAACAGACTCTCAGGAGCAGTACTGCGCTTAGTAACTACAGACAAACCATGGTACCAGGATATAAACATAGTTACCATGGTTACCACAGAAAAACCATAGGATTTTTTTGTAAGGATGTTGTACAGGCTAATCTAAATACTAAAGCATACTTTAAGTAGGCTCAAATACCAACTAACAAATTATAACTAAATTAAAGAGAGCCATCATTACACGGGACAAATCGTTGGTCATCGGCGACAAGTTCAAATAGTGCACTCCTCTATTCGACGACAAAAACAAAAACGCCCAGTATGGTGGCCTCAATTAGTGCTTTTGAATATCCCTTTTGTAAATTAATATACTCTTAACGTTTCATTTTCTCCTGGTGTAAACCAACACTGAAAATCCACCACAACCTTCTAAACAATGTTACACAGAACTTGTTGAAAACATACGGTAGTATTTTTTTTTTTTTTTTTAAAACAAAAAAGGCGTTAAACTTCTACTGGTGAACTCCAAACTCCAAATGTTTGGGATATAAAATGTAGCTTTTTATTAGGCTAGTAGTAGTAATTGTAGTATTAAGCCACTCACCGAGTGTTTTTTTTGTTTAGTTTTTCTTGTTACCCCTGGCCTGAGACCAGCAGACAGACATTTTCATGAAGAGCAAGGAGATTCAAAAACATCAGTGGAATATATGAAATAATATACGGTGCAAGTTAAATACAACATTAACTAATATATTGCCAGACAATAATTCAAATGGATTTTGAAAGAAATAAAAAACAGCCTTTCATCTCACGCTAAATCTTCAAAACGGCGTTTGACACGTGTGAGCTCAGCTAAATGGGTGTGGACCTTACCGGACACGTGACTGATGACCGATCTCAGTGTATACTGAAGTATCTCAGTATAGTGTAAGAGCGAAAATCTCAGTGTATGCAGAAGTATCTCAGTATAGTGTAAGAGCGAAAATCTCAGTGTATACGGAAGTATCTCAGTATAGAGTGTATGCATCTCAGTATAGAGTGTATGCGTCTCAGTATAGAGTGTATGCGTCTCAGTATAGAGTGTATGCGTCTCAGTATAGAGTGAATTACGTCCCTAACGGCGCCTCATAAAGTTACTTCCCTTCTAATGTAGGTTATTTAATTCTGTGTAACCAAGTAGATGTTAAGGACACTAGACTCCTGGAGTTTGTCCACATCCATGGAAATATCTTGGAATGCCCATCATTACCATTACAGTTTATTCTAAAAAGACGTGCCTGTTGAGCAATAGAGCGAACAGAACAGCAGCTAGCCGCGATTGCGAGATGCTTTCATGTGCAGTGTTTAAAACATTTTTACACCCCGTGAAATTGGTAGGCAAGTAAAATGTCCACCGCTATGTCCACCACTGATCTATTCAGGGGCATAGCTTGGTTATTATTATTAGTCGTAGTAGTATTGATGTATCTCTTGTATTATAACTGAAGTGATTGTATTTTGTATCTTGCTCTTAATTGAACTGTAATTCTTGATGTTTCTCTTTTGTACACAACTGTAAGTCGCCCTGGATAAGGGCATCTGCTAAGAAATAAATAATAATAAATAATAATAATAAATAGTATTATTAATTTATTTATTTATTAGCAGACACCCTTTTCCAGGGCGACTTACATTTGTCACAAAATATACATAGTTCAAAAAACAAAACAAAACAAATAAATAAATAAATAATACATGCAATATACAATAGCTTCAGTCCTAATAAGAGCAAGTTTAACTGCTAACAAGTACAAAAAATGGGCCAATTTAGATTATCACAAATTAAACACATTTCAAGAGTTCACAGGCTCTTGACTCCTCTCGCTCTTGTTTGCAGGCTCTTCCGTTCAGAGGTGCTTGGTGCTGGCGCATCAAGCGGCTGCTGAGGATTTTATAGTTGGCTAGGTTCTGCACCTGGGCATGATTGGCTAATTAGTGCAGTAGTAATTAGCACTATTTCAAAGCTGAGATACACTTGGAACTGGTTTAAGGCATTTAGCTTGGTTCCAAACAGTGCTTGCAATTGTAGTTAAAATTAAATTAAATAAAACCACCAGCTAGAACTAGTATAATTAAAACATGCCACTAATAGTGCCAAAGTAAGTTACAAATAAGTAAGATTAATTCAATAATAAAAACAAGGCTATACTTAACTTACTTGATGCAGGAGGGTTTTTCTGGTATTCAGTTCAGCTGGGAACCTCGTAAAGTGGTTGGAATGGGCCCCCCCTTCTTTTCCCACACACACCTAAAAGTTGGTTTCTTATTCTGGTGCAGCTTGAACCACCTGCATATATGAAAGCTACGCCCATGGGTCTCTTGTATTATAAGTTATGTTTCTGTTTTTTAAAGCACAGATAGCCATGGATGATCGAATGTGTGAAGTGTACAATTACCTTTCGGATAACAATTATCCACCATCCTACTCCAAGCTACAGAAGCTAACTTTAAGAAGATATGCTTCAAAATTCTAAAAAACTTCAGTTTCTAGGAGTTTCTTGAGAGCTAATGTGGACACAGGAAACAAGACAGTTTGGAAATTGCAGACTTTCAAACACCAACTTCAGATGCATGGCAACTGTTGTAGTGTTCTAATATTAAATGTAAAAAGCTAACATTATTATCTTAAATCCTATCTTTTTGTGTTTTTAATTTTTACATTACATCTTTGCTTTGTTTTTCAGTTTGCAGAAGAGTACCTTAGAAGTGGATCTATTGATCAGGTGGAAACCAGCCCAGCATCTATAAGAGCAGAAATACTGGAGATTGCTGGCCTCCTTGTGGAAAATCAGGGTAACACATTACTGTGTGCAGGTTTAAAACAACTGGAAGACTACCATGTAATTTGAACACTTATGAATATATAGCAGATTGAATGAGCAACATGAAAGGAAAGGACACAACAGTCCAGGACTGAACAACACAACTAAGAGAATCTATTGAGCCATTATGCCTCATGCTGTGTTGAAAGCCACAATCCATGGCATTGCGTAGAACTCATTGCTCTGTGATACCTAATATAAATACAATCCCTAATTGCCCTTGTTTGATACTGGATAATTTCCATATATGCTACATGTATATGTTGAGCTATACTGCTTTAAAATGTGACAACTTTATATTTGAAAATATTGATCAAAATAATTAGGGTTTTAAAATACTTTAATGTTTTAGTTTGTCTAATTTGTTTGCTTTATCACAGGTAACATAGATGAATACTGCATAATATGCAGCATGATGGACCTGCAATCAGCCAACACCACAATTAACATGGTAAATATACCTTTATTATTACACAACGTGTGTATTACTAATTATTTATTTATTCTAGTAATTACAGTGCCTTGCAAAAGTATTCAGACCCCTGACCAATTCTCTCATATTACTGAATTACAAATGGTACATTGAAATTTCGTTCTGTTTGATATTTTATTTTAAAACACTGAAACTCAAAATCAATTATTGTAAGGTGACATTGGTTTTATCTTGGGAAATATTTTTAAGAAAAATAAAAAACTGAAATATCTTGCTTGCATGTATTGAACCCCCACACATTAATATTTGGTAGAGCCACCTTTCGCTGCAATAACAGCTTTAAGTCTTTTGGGGTAAGTATGTACCAGCTTTGCATACAGTGTCGGAGTGATTTTGGCCCATTCTTCTTGGCAGATTTGCTCCAGGTTGTTCAGGTTGGTTGGGACAACGCTTGTGGACCGCAATTTTCAAATAGTGCCACAGATTCTCAATGGGATTGAGATCAGGACTTTGACTGGGCCACTGTAGGACATTCACCTTTTTGTTCTTGAGCCACTCCAATGTTGCTTTGGCCTTGTGCTTGGGATCATTGTCCTGCTGAAAGGTGAATTTCCTCCCTTCAGTTTTTTAGCGGACTGAAGCAGGTTCTCTTGCAGTATTTCCCTGTATTTTGCTCCATCCATTCTTCCTTCAATTTTAACAAGATGCCCAGTCCCTGCTGATGAGAAGCATCCCCACAGCATGATGCTGCCACCACCATACTTCACTGTAGGGATGGTGTGTCTTGAGGCATGGGCAGTGTTAGGTTTGTGCCACACATAGCGCTTTGAGTTTTGGCCAAAAAGCTCTATCTTGGTCTCATCTGACCACAAAACCTTTTCCCACATCGCAGCTGGGTCACTCTCATGCTTTCTGGCAAACTCCAGATGTGCTTTCAGATGGTACTTTGAGTAACGGCTTCTGTTATGCAGGCCAGTGTTATGCAGAGCTCTTAATATGGTTGACTGGTGCACCATTACTCCACTCCCAGCCACTGAACTCTGTAGCTCCTTCAAAGTGATTGTTGGCATCTCTGTGGCTTCTCTCACAAGTCTCCTCCTTGTTTGAGTGCTGAGTTTTGAGGGGCGGCCTTTTCTTGGCAGTGCCTGGGTGGTGTGATGCAGCTTCCACTTCCTGATTATTGATCCAACTGTGCTCACTGAGATATCCAAACACTTGGATATTATGTTATACCCTTTCCCTAATCTATGCATTTGTATTACTTTATCTCTAACTTCTGTAGAATGCTCTTTGGTCTTCATTTTTCTTCAGATTCACAGCCTGACCAATGATCCTTCAACAGTAGGGTTTTTATCCAGAAAATGTGACAGCAACTAATGGTTCACAGGTGGAGGCCAATGGTAAGGTAATTGTGTCCTCGTTAGGGCAATTTCTTTCATCGGTGTAAACTGGGAGCTTCCACAATATTGCGAGTAGGTGTTGTGTGTTTTGGAATGATTGTGCTATTTCTATATAACTGGTGTCAGGGCATAATTTGCTGACACTAGATATCCCCTGGAAGATCACAATATTCTTTATTTTTTTATTGTATATCTGCCACAGAATATACACAGTTATATATTTTAAGTGTAATAAACTATTAAATAATTACTATAGCTGGGTAATATGTTTAGCAATCATCAAGTGGAAAATATTGATTTATTTTACTTTTTTCAGGTGCAATGTGATCACTGCAACAGATGGGCACACACTGAATGCACATCGTACTCTGCTGAAGAGTTATCGCATGATTTTTCATTTATGTGCAAAAAATGTAAAGCCAATGGGTAGAAGAATGTCTTTGCTTTGTGCTTTTTTAGTTGTTTAGTTAGGCTTCCACAGCATAGCTGGAGAAGCTGATTGTTATTGCTGGGATTTCTGTTGTTCTTTTTCTGCCACAAAAACAGTAATTAGCTAAATAAATAATAACTTCCTCAAGATGTTGTCTATGATCTATCTACCCTGCAATCTAAAGCTGCACACAGAGCCTTGTTTTCTGTCTTAGACACATCTACATTGCACTTCCAAATGCACATCACCATTATCAGTTTCATTGTGCTGCCCCTCCAAATGAGCTACCCAGACTTTAAAGGGTTAAAACCTGTACATTTCAATTAAAACACAGGGTAGTCCATTTGGAGCAGTCTTTTCTTCTCATCCAAATGAGCTACCTAGGATTTAGAGGGTTAAAACCTGTACATTTCAATTAAAATACAGGGTAGCCCATTTGGAGCAATCTTTTCTTCTCATCCAAATGAGCTACCCAGACTTTAGAGGGTTAAAACCTGTACATTTCAATTAAAACAGGGTAGCCCATTTGGAGTAGTCTTCTTCTCATCCAAATGAGCTACCCAGACTTTAGAGGGTTAAAACCTGAACATTTCAATTAAAACACAGGGTAGCCTATTTGGAGCAGTCTTTTTCTCCAAATGAGCTTCCTCGCATTGTTCGCTTTAGGTAGCTCATTTGGAGGGGGATGCGCAAATGATCAGAGTAGTCTGATAATCTGTGCTACGGGATGCTCATTTGGAGGAGGATGCTCAGATGGTCAGAACACCGCCCCCCTTTTTTAGCATACATTTTGTTGCCCCCCCCCCCATATTAAAATGTTAGACCATAACTTTAGATTAATTTTATTCCCCGATTTCATGTAAATTGCTTATTTTTTGCTTAACCACAAAAAAAGTCCAGATTTAGCTAAATACATACGAGTATCACAAATTCAACATTTAAAAGTCTAGAAATCTTTTCTTTTTTTTTTTTACACTGAGTGAACATTGACATGTTAAACCTGGGTTTCTAACAAATAAATCAGTTAATTTAAATATTTTGTTTACACCTGGCAAGTCAACATTTAGCTAACGTTTCTAACAAATAAATCCGTGAAAAAATACATGTAACTTAACTCTTTGTTTGTTTTGTTTAAACTTGGCGATTCAACAGTTACCTGACAGATACATCTGAAAAACATTATTGTTCAGCAATTAAATCTTAGGTTTTCACAAAATACAGTATGCACATTGGGAGCGAAGCAAACGACACGAATACAGCACGAGTACAAAAAAATGTAGCTAGTCATGAAAAGAAAAGACTTCTCCTTTTGCTCCTTTTGTGGAGACGAAATAAAATAAATAAAACACAGAAGAGCATGGGAACACCACACACTAAAAAAAGGAAACAGTTTAGGGAATACCACTGGCTTGTAAAATAGCTAATGTGATTGGTCAACATTATTAAAACAAAGAAGATTCATTTTAAAGAAATACGAAACCAGTGTGTGGCGCTCCCCGTCACTTTGACTAGAATTAAGATGAAATAAAGAGAGATAGACATACCATCAATTTCCAATTGTTCTGCTATTTCTTGACATGTGCGTCCTTTTTATTGTCTTTATAACCACAGACACTGGCATCATAAACAACATTATATTTTTCGACTTTAATAATTAAATTCTCATTGATGTAGATTTTTTTTCATTTCTGTGGTAATCTCTGCATGATGGAGACACTGACACTCTGACAGCCGCTACCTTTGACCTTATTTCTGCTTGGTCCATTGCAACGCGAACAGCGCGTAGCAAAATACAAATAAAATAAATGCATTTCTATATTTGCTCGTTTCATTCACGCCACTCGCTTTGCTTGTGTTGTGCATTACACCATTTAAATCAATAGTTTTAATTATTTTTGATTTGCAAGCCCATGCCCATTGACGTGTTTGATTTGGCATTGTATGTTGCAGAGCTGCGGTTACACTTCGACTTTTAAGACTGTGTTTGTTAACATTTATGTATTTAGCTAAATCTGGACTTTTTTTTTGTTAAATCTTGGAAAAAAACGCGATTTACATTAATCCAAGAAAAAAAACACACTTATCAGCACTGTTCACTGCAGTTTCGCCACTTCAAACATGATTTCCATTACACGAGAGTAGATGTTAAAACTTCATGCTGATTTGAACTCGGCTCTCGCCAAGATAAGCACCAACTAAGACTTAGCTTTACAGTAAACTAATGTGATCCATAGGTGTCTCCATCCATTCTGACGTCCCAGCATCACCCCCCTCCGTCCCCCACTCAACTCAGCCCAGCTTACTTACCTGTACATCAGCGTTTCTTTCTTTCTATTGTGCTTGAGATCCCCAACCAGAATCTTTCCGTCTCAACCACAGCCAGTTGCTGCTCCTCTCTGCTGCTTCAGATAAGTTCTTCACTGTGCAATGCAACTCTTGGCCACTGAATCCGACGTCTCTGAGAAACCGGGTTGTAGAGTGTGCCACAAATCCTGGACAACCCACCTCCACTGGGTAAACCCAGACTCTCCATCCTCGCTGTTCCGCTTCAGTGGCTAGTTGAGCATACCGCAGTTTCTTCCTCTCATACGCCTCATCTACAGCATCCTCCCATGGCACTGTTAACTCTACCAGGTGAACAAGGCGTGCTGATCCAGACCACAAGACAATACCTGGTCGAAGGTTAGTGGTGGCAATCTCAGGTGGGAAAAATAAGCAGTTGACCAACATCTGCCAGCATTTTCCAGTCTCAAGCAGCTTCCAGTTGTCCTGGGTGAGGATTGGTTTTAACACCTTGTCTTGGTGGTTGCTCTCCTGGGCGGAGGAATGTTGTCCTTTGTGTGCAACGTTTTGATGAAACAGGTGGCAACTTATTGGTCATGTTATGCTTGTCTTCCAGTGCTAAGGCCAAATATCGCAGCACCTGGTCATGGCGCCAAGTAAACCGTCCTTGGCTAAGAGCCACCTTACATCCTGTCAAAATGTGCCTTAATGTTGCAGGTGATGAACACAAAGGACATGAGGGATCCTCTCCTACCCAGAGGTTTAGGTTCTGTGGTGATGGGAGAACATCATAAGTTGACCTGATGAGGAAACTGATCCTGCTCTGTTCCATTGACCATAGGTCTTTCCAGCCAATCATGCATTGTTTCACACTCTCCCATCTCATCCATTCTCCCTGCTTGGCCTGGGAAATAGCCTTTATACACCTCATCCTCTCCTCCTTCTTTTGCACCTCGTTGACTACCATCTTCCTCCGTTGAGCTGGGGCTGCCTTGTCCCATGTAGGAGGAGCTGAACTGAGACCAAGATTACCTCTTCCACGCTGAACTTGCCCTATGATATCACCAATTCGAAGGGCAGCCTTTGCATCCTCCACAGCTTTCTTTGCCACTCACCTTCTTCCAGTTTTCAGCACAGGTGCTGCCTCCCTTACGCATTTGTTGCGTGACTCTACGAATGTCGGAGGCTGTGTGGTCCAGTGGTTAAAGAAAAGGGCTTGTAACCAGGAGGTTCCCGGTTCAAATCCCACCTTAGCCACTGACTCATTGTGTGACCCTGAGCAAGTCACTTAACCTCCTTGTGCTCCGTCTTTTGGGTGAGATGTAATTGTTAGTGACTCTGCAGCTGATGCATAGTTCACACACCCTAGTCTTTGTAAGTCGCCTTGGATAAAGGTGTTTGCTAAATAAACAATAGTAAACAAATAAAAGCAGACATGTTTTTTGTATTTCTTGCATAACAAAAATGAAGGAGAAAATACACAAACTGCGAAGGGACAGAAAGTTACATACTGCCCTTTTGGATGACTATGCTGGCTTTAGTAATAATAAAAAAAAGTTTACCATTGTTGGGTATTATGGTTTTTGATGTTGTAAACGTTTTAAATGGCACATATAATTATGCTGAGGTGGAAAGTAAATGAAGCTGCATCAGCAGCTTTTCTGTCATAATGATGTTTGAGTAGCAGCTACTTAAAAAATCTACAAATTACAATAATAATTAAATGTGCTGCACAACAAAATAAAGTACACATTTATAAATATAACTAGAGTTGCTAGCTACTATGAAGGCTTCCAAGCAGTTATCGTGAAATTTAAGTGCATTGGTTATTCTAGATGAATCACAATCATCAGAACATTATGTTCTTATGTTCTTAACTGTGCTAATTGTGTCAATTTTGACACAAATATGAGAAGACTTTTGAAAATTGCCCGAAATTTTCATTAAATGTAAGATGGTAGCCATACCATGTGACCAAAGGCTGCCATATTGACCATGGCACAACATTCCATCGTCCTCTACATCCGTGTCAAATTTTGTGCATTTTGGTGCAGCCGATAATAAGTTATAGGCAGTTTTATAGCCAGTTGCGTATGTTGATGATGTCATGCATCAGGTTTCACCTTTAGGAGAGGTCAGAGGTCATGGGCGATGACATTTTTTCATAGAGCACATATGACTTCCTATACGTGTTCCATTATAACTATGACCCTGTCGGCACGCCCTAGGAGTTAAAATTTCAACGTAAATTCCAATATGGCCGCCGCGCCGTGTGAGCAATCTATTTCAAACTTCAGCAGTTATTACTTTCCAATGGTCTGTGTTGACATAAGTGCAATGGTGTTCTTGTTATGGGTTGCAAAAGTTTTTTTTTACAATTATCAATATGGCCGCCAAACCATGTGACCAAAATGTGTCATTTTCATATCACCAGTACTTTACGTGAGTCTCTATGGTCATATAAAGTTTCATGACTATAGTGTATTGCACCCTGGATTTATGCACGAATGTATGAAAATCGAGCCGTCGTGAAACGGTCATTTGTGCGCCGCGGCCATGTTTAACGAAAAAGTGTGGATTTTACAAACGGTAGAAAGGACCTGGTCATGAACATGCGTGCCAATTTAGGTGTCGATTGACGTTGCGGTTTAAGACAAGAAGATTGTTAAATATTTGGCGCCAATCCAGCGTAGCGGGCAAAGTAATTGTTCAATCGACCTGCACTATTTGCTGCCATTGTCATAGTTCCACCCTAAGTTGTTTTTAATGGCAAGAGTTTTGAAAAATTCCCAAAATTTCCACGAGATCCAATATGGCGGTCAAACCATGTGACTTTTTCATTTGGGGACGCCAGTCTGGTTGTCCAGTCATAGGCATCTACTTGCGTATGCGTTTTCATAACTCTGCGATGTTGTTTGTGTGGAAAAATAATAATAATAATAATAATAATAAACATAACAATAACAAATCCCCTGGGCCGGATGAGATCCTCCCAATAGTACTCAAAGAAATGAAAGAAGTTATTTACAAACCGCTAACCAAGATCATGCAACAGTCTTTTGACACAGGGGTTGTACCGACAGACTGGAAAATAGCAAACGTAATACCGATCCACAAAAAGGGAGACAAAATCGAACCAGGTAACTACAGACCAATAAGCCTGACTTCTATTATATGTAAACTTATGGAAACTATAATACGATCCAAAATGGAAAATTACCTATATGGTAACAATATCCTGGGAGACAGTCAGCATGGTTTTAGGAAAGGGAGATCGTGTCTAACTAACCTACTTGAATTTTTTGAGGATGCAACATTGAAAATGGATAATTACAAAGCATACAACATGGTTTATTTAGATTTCCAGAAAGCTTTTGACAAAGTCCCGCATAAAAGATTAATTCTCAAACTGAACGCAGTAGGGATTCAAGGAAATGCATGCACATGGATTAGGGAGTGGTTAACATGTAGAAAACAGAAAGTACTGATTAGAGGAGAAACCTCAAAATGGAGTGAGGTAACCAGTGGTGTACCACAGGGATCAGTATTTGGTCCTCTGCTATTCCTAATCTACATTAATGATTTAGATTCTGGTATAGTAAGCAAACTCGTTAAATTTGCAGACGACACAAAAATAGGAGGAGTGGCAAACACTGTTGCAGCAGCAAAGGTCATTCAAAATGATCTAGACAGCATTCAGAACTGGGCAGACACATGACAAATGGAATTTAATAGAGAAAAGTGTAAAGTATTGCATGCAGGCAATAAAAATGTGCATTATAAATATCATATGGGAGATACTGAAATTGAAGAAGGGAACTATGAAAAAGACCTAGGAGTTTATGTTGACTCAGAAATGTCTTCCTCTAGACAATGTGGGGAAGCTATAAAAAAAGGCCAACAATATGCTCGGATATATTGTGAGGAGTGTTGCATTTAAATCAAGGGAAGTAATGTTAAAACTTTACAATGCATTAGTAAGACCTCACCTAGAATATTGTGTTCAGTTCTGGTCACCTTGTTACAAAAAGGATATTGCTGCTCTAGAAAGAGTGCAAAGAAGAGCAACCAGAATTATCCCGGGTTTAAAAGGCATGTCATTTGCAGATAGGCTAAAAGAATTGAATCTATTCAGTCTTGAACAAAGAAGACTACGCGGCGATCTGATTCAAACATTCAAAATCCTAAAAGGTATAGACAATGTCGACCCAGGGGACTTCTTTGACCTGAAAAAAGAAACAAGGACCAGGGGTCCCAAATGGAGATTAGATAAAGGGGCATTCAGAACAGAAAATAGGAGGCACTTTTTTACGCAGAGAATTTTGAGGGTTTGTAACCAACTCCCCAGTAATGTTGTTGAAGCTGACACCCTGGAATCCTTCAAGAAGCTGCTTGATGAGATTCTGGGATCAATAAGCTACTAACAACCAAACGAGCAAGATGGGCTGAATGGCCTCCTCTCGTTTGTAAACTTTCTTATGTTCAATAGGCTTCCCCAGCCTTTGGCTTGGAAGCCTAACTAGAGTTGCGAGCAACTTTACGGCTTCCAAGCGCATAAGCTAGTTATATTGCACAGCATCTTCGCTGCTTGGACCCCTAATAATAACCCAGCAATAACAATAGGCTTCCCAGCCGGAAGCCTAATAATATTGCAAGAAGGGATGCAGTGAAGTTAATTTACCCAAGTACAGTACGTAAAAGATCTTACAGAAATCTTTTGCCAAATTCACCTCAAATGCTGTAGCATTATAACTACCTTATATCTCCTTAGTTATTTTATACATTGAGCGCTGAGCTGGTAAATCTACACATATACTGGTTATTTTATACATTGACCGCTGAGCTGGTAAATTTACACATATACTGGTTATTTTATACATTGACCGCTGAGCTGGTAAATTTACACATATACTGGTTAATCCCTATATTTAACGATTTTACACATGAACCGTAACATATATTATTATTTATTTCTTAGGAGACATATATAAATCCACAATACTCATGTAGGTTTAAAACACAGATTTTTATTGTATTTTTTCAATATGAATTTTAGAAGGCATCTAAAATAAATAATCTGCATCTGTTAATAAACTTGTGAATTTTAGTCTGTTTCACTGCAATGGAGACCATTTTTTTTTGTTTGAACAAGTTTCTATTTGCAGCACATCATTCAAAACATAGCTAAAACTTCCCCATTTAGAACCTCAAAACAAATCATAAATTGAGTCAAGCTCACACCACATTGTGCTGATGCCTTCATCAGCATTGTGATCCTATCACACAGGCTGTGCTGTCATAATGATGAACTCAATGGCCAGGGTGATTTGGCAGCTTATATAAAGTATCATTATCACAGGCACAAGGTGTAAACAAAGAAAAGATACCAAGCAGATATTAGCTGTGCATTGTGTGCGCGACTCGAAAATAACCAGGCACTGCATCTACAGAGGTTCAGTGAAGTTTATTAGAAAATGCTAAATCCAGACTATAAAATGAACATACATTGAAATCAAGTGCTCAAGGAAGTTCCATAAAAATGGGCAGCGGGGATGGGGTCGGGGAATTACACCAACGACAGCTCACATCTGCAGTTCCTGATAGTGCTCGTAGTTGGCTCGCAATACAAATTCAAAGTAAGATTTTGCCAGAAGTCTCTCAAGTTCTTCTGACTGTAGCAAATCCTTTACATCTGGCAAATATTCTTTAAGAGAAATTCCTAAAAAAGACAAAACAAATGTTAATTCTAAAATATTTTTTTCAACAAGACCATAAAATGCATAACACATCACGCTCAGTGCCAGACTGCCACTTCAATAATAAAAAAATTAAAAATAAAAAAAGCTTACTTTTACATTTAGCATTTTCAAAGTTCCATCTAAAAATGTTTCACCATTCAGGAGAGCTTTGTTCTATTTCTTTTATCAATTATTCAGTAATTCAATAAACCGGTTTCCAAGTTTATCATTTTATGAATTTTCTAACAAAAATAAATAAATAAAAATAAATAAATAAAATATATTATTATATATATATATATATATATATATATATATATATATATATATATATATAGTATGGCATTTTCAAATGACATTACAAAGTGAAGGTCTGAAATACTTAATTTTTACAATTGATTGATTGTCAAGCCTCAAAAGTTATCAAGTTGAATGATCTGGTCCAAAGTTCTGCACATCTCTTGCTTAAGTTTCTGGAGGTTAATGACAACTGCTTTCTTTAAATAATCTTGCAATTCCACCTTAAATCAATCATCTCTGCTGACATCTGAAACCACCACCAATGTTTAGACCCTGGTGATCCCCTGGATTATTGCGCCATCCAAGTCATTTTGAATAATTATGTAACTAAGCAGGGAAGTGACTGGAGGTTTGTTGGCAGTCCAGTGACTAAGAGTTCAGTGACTGGAGGGACATGGAGATTGAACCTACCACACACAAGCTACAACCAGTCATACCTGCCCTGTGTGTAAATGTTTACCTTCTTTAATGAGCTTCTGTAATATCTTTATGAATATACTGTCCTTCGCAGCTTCAATCGGGTCATCATTCCCATCTGAAGACGACCAGCTGCAAAAACACAGTGCAACATGAATTAAACAATTGTAGTAAAGCTTTCTCTTCTAACCAACCAAGTAGAATACCATATGATTTTACAGTACATGATTCAATTTGTAATAAGTAAAACAAAAACATTTACTGGTAATGCAATACAGTACATAATAACGTAATAACAGTAGTCAAACTAGAGATCCTGTCATTTTTTAACCATTCCTAATTTGGGCATGGCAGATAATGCAATGACATCAAGCTGTATTTAAGTGAGAAAGGAATTGAGCTTTAAAAAAAAAAAAAAAAAAATCACATGACTGACATTTTATTAGAAATACATGTATAGTCACCACCACTTAGAACAGGCTCGTTTGTGTTAACGTGATTCACCTGCAGTAGCGATGGATGGTATAAACACCCACACAATAACCTGACATTCAAAATGTCCCCCAATCACCAGTACAGTAATCAAAACAAACAAGCTTGTATGTGGTTACAAACCTTTATTAAGACACTCATTACACTAATAAAAAACGATGCATTAAAACCTATGAATGTAATAAAAAGTAATCCGTCGCGTATCTGACTGCGATTGGACCAGAGTAAGGGTGGATATGTAAAAAGGCAGATAAATTAATCCAGTTTTAAATACCATTATACACAGCTGTAACTACTGTACTATATTACTGTTTTGAGATTCATCTTTTATTAGGGAGATCCCCTAAATCCCTTGTTTAGAAAGATACAGGGTTTTAATGCTTGTGACAGACTAGCCGTGTGGATGCGTGCATTCACTGCTGAGAGGCAGGCAGGAGATCAAGACGGAGGTTGAAGTTGAGACACTCCGCAGACGAACAGGATTTATTTACATATTGTAGCACTGAACTGTGCGGTTTCCTGACAGACAACAGTTGAGGTTCAAAGCAGTAGGAAACTGCTGTCTTATTTTTTTTTAGCTTTTAGTGAACAATGGCTCTCATTCCTCTCTCTCACTCACAAACTCAACCTCTCAACTATCTCTCAATTCTCCCGCCGCCAGATCCCGCTTCTCTTTCAAACTGTCATCTCCACACACACCCTCCCTCCCCCTTCCTCACTCATTGGTCCAACACTCCTTATCTGATTGCTCGTGTCAGACCTGCTCCCACCCCCCTCAGTGGTGCACTCATACAAGCACCAAAACACAGAGAAATGCCAACGGATCTGAACAAGAAGAAGAGTTTACAAATACACATTATTTACAGAGTACTCCCATCCCCTACCCCAGTCCATAATTGGGTCAATTCCCACATTATCCCCAGCTTTTTGATGCAACGTTGCATTGTTTGCTGACTGACAGAGTTCCAAGCATGTTTTAGCAAGCGCACAGCGTCTAAGACATTTTATTTACACTGAATTTTCGTGCTGATGCTCATCGCTTTTCTCTTTCCAGCCATGCTTGCTGTTGCAGTCAGTGCTGTTTTTTCAAACCGTAAATAAACCGGACACTGCGTACAGGGATTAAATAGCCAAGGTACAGTACAGGAGTAATCGCTCAGTAACGAGGTGCAAACAGCCGATTGATCGACCTGTCAAGCTTACTACAGTTTTATTTAAATCTATGTGAATGGCACATAACGAGATCCAAACAGCTGAGTTTGTCCGAAATATACGATGTGTTTAACACGGTATAAACGATGCCTTTGTTATTGAAATCCATGGGCACAGCAAACACTATTTGTCCAATTTAAACGGCTGCCTGAAATAAACCTGTATGGTGTAAGTGGTGGTGACTGTATTTCAAAATGTGAAAAGAGCTAAATCAAACCAGACTTAACAGGTCCAAAGATAATGTAATTTTTATTAAAAGAAACAATTAGTGTGGAGTTTAGCGGTACAGTATAGTGTGGGGTAAAAAGCCATTAGAGTTGGTTGTTGGTAAACTTACTGTAATAAATTTGAAGGAGATTTAATCCGCTATGGTATTTTGTCATATGTCTTACAGTACAGCTCACTCCACCACCATGTTGCTTTCCTAAAGCTTTCACTATCTTCATGGTACTTTCACACTACTCTCCTGCACATTTCCTCCCACTCCAATGCTACCTTCACTCACATTTCAAAACGACGTTCATATTGTGGTCAAGGAAAACAACTGCAGTTGTACAGACTTTTGACACCAACTGTCAACAGATACACGTCAACAAAAAAATTACATTTTCTATATTTATGAAGCAATTCTGTGCATTTTGCATAATTTTAAGCATGTCATCATTAATATAAACAAACATTTAAGTCTCTTCCTCAACAGAAAGAATTATACTTATGATACAGTAATTCTAAATAGGCAGACAAGGATGTGCACTGTACAAACGCTGAGCAGTGTTTTAAACTAAAAAAATCTGAATACATTTACATGACGGATTATTAAAAATGCTAATAAAACTTTCATTAAATTTCTTAGTAACTTGCTTTATGATACAAAAATGCACAATCAATGGAGAAAATTGTATACAGTGAGCTTCTTTTTTATTTCAAATATCACTACTGATAACATTCCTGTTTAATGAAGTTTTTTAAACCCAGGGCTTAATGGATACCATTAGTTAAGAAACCGGAAATTTTGGTTTAATTATGTACAAAACGTGCCAGTGTTGTTTCTGCTTTATTTTCACTGGGTGCACTGTATCTGCTTTTGCTTACAATTTAAAACCTTGTAAAATATATGCAAATATATTGCTTCTCTTCCTTTCTGGATACAGTAATTTATTAAATTTTCCATCCATCCATTATCTGTAACCATTTAATCCTATAGAGGGTCGCGATGAGCCGGAGCCTAACCCGGCAGATAAAGGGCACAAGGCAGGACTACACGGGGCAATTTAGAGAGGCCAATCCACCTAGCCAGCAAGTCTTTGGACTGTGGGAGGAAACCGGAGTACCCAGAGAAAACCCACACGAACACAGGAAGAACATGCAAACTCCACACAGACAGACCACTGAAGCCAGAATCGAACCCAGGATCCTGGAGCTGTGAGGCAGCAGCGCTAACCACAAAAACTTAATTTGTTTATGATAATGTGTAGTTTTACTCTTTATTAGCAATCACTGGCATTCATGGGCCTTAAATGTAAAACAAAGAAATCCAGGTACATTAAAACAAAGAAATCAAAACCATGCAGTAAATGTAATTGTGGTCTTTCCATATACACATGGAAATGTAGAAAACGTTATTATCATAACCCTGGTTCCCTGAAATAGAAATGTAACCATTACCTCATGGGTATTTTTCCTTTAATACCGCCTGAATAGATATATCAAAGCTGCACATAGACCTTGTGAAGTAGTCGTGCCCGACCCCAATGACATAAACGGCCACTGACAAAAGTATCGTCATCATTTTTCCTTCAAGATTGCTGCAATCATGGACGCAGCGACCCTAAAAGTTAACGGTTACATTTCTATTTCAGGGAACCAGGGTTATGATAACATAATTTTCCCTATCAAGTACGAAATGTAACCCTTACTTCATGGGTAGAAATACCAAAGCTGCTGCAAAGCAATATTGCCGACCAACTGGAATGCCACAAGGCTCGACCAAAGCCACCTTGAGCGTTACCATGAGGAACCCCAAATAGAAGGGTCTAAAAAAAATTGAGGGAAAACTCACCTCTATGTTTATGCTGTAAGGGTCAAGCTTGAGGCTGCCCATAACACTCTTGTTCCAAAACCAGGGTTCTGTGGATCCACGACATTCAGCTGATAGAACCGCATAAAAGTATGGGGAGTAGCCCACACTGCTGCACCGCAAATGTCCCTGACAGATGTGCCTTGGAACAAAGTCCACGAAGTTGCCATGCCTCTGGTAGAATGGGCAGTGAGCTTCTCTGGAGGGAGCAAGTTGGCTTGCTCATATGCAGTCTTAACTGTGTCTGTAATCCACCTTGATAGCTTCTGTTTAGACAGAGCTTTCCCATGGGACTTAGCCACATAACAGATAAAAAAAACTGCTCAGACTGCCTCCAACTTTGAGTTCTGTCCACATAATATGCTAGTGCCCGCACCGGGCAAAGCGTATGGAGCTGCCACTCTCTTAAGACTGGAAAGGAGCCTCAAGTTCCACCGTCTGATTGATGTGGAATGCCGAGATGGTTTTCGGCAAAAAAGCAGGATTAGGGCAAACATTAAGCAGGCTTTTTCAACTGAAGAAGCTTGCATCTCACCCACCCGCTTAGCGGATGTAATCACAAGCAAGAAAGCCGCTTTCATAGATAAATATTCCAGCTCTGCTGAATGCAAGGGCTCAAAGGGAGGTTTCATAAGTGCTTCAAGCACCATATTAAGCCTCCAGCGAGAGATAATGTCCTTCATAGGCGGCCAAAGCCGCCAACCTCCTTTCAAAAATCGCCCCGCCAGGAAATCCGCTCCTGGGGAGACCATCAATTTTAATATGTCAAGCTGAAATGGCTGCCAAATAGACCTTCAATGTAGAGGAGGATTTCCCTTTATCAAATAGGTCCTGTAAAAACTGCAGTATAAACACCATGGGACAGGTTGTGGGGTCAAAACCCTTAGGCAGGCACCACGTTTGAAACGCACCCCACTTACACCCTGGCCCCGTCCTGCCTGATCTTTTCCAGGCACAGTGGGAGCATGGCAAGTGGCGGAAAAGCATACAGAAGCTGCCTCGGCCACTGGTGTGCCAAGACATCTATTGCCAGCGGGTCCCCGGCTCCCATTATGGAGAACCAGAGGGGACAATGGGCTGATTCTTGGGAAGCTCTGTGAAAGAGACTTTAGCAAACAGCTCGGTAAGCTACCAAGATGCTGTTGTAATTGCTTAGCCACACAGCAAACACACCGGCTGAGTAAGCCTTCTTGAGAATAATCTCCGAAATCCTGTATTGTTTATTCGGGCAGTAGTGTCTTTGTTCAAAAGCGCTAGCTTTGGGGCTTGCACCAGTGATGCAATAGCAGCATCTACTGGTGGAAAATCCAAGCTTTTTCACCTCATGTAAGCTGTAAGGAACGTGAAGCAGCAGGTGCTGTAGCCAGGTGACCCCAGGATGAATGCACCTCAAAAAGAAAACCTGGGTGTGCTGGAAGAGTGTTTCCGCTTGTCATCTACAGGCCATGGGGCATAGATGAGTGGCTCAACAGTAGCTCTGCTGACAATAACATATGCGCTACTGGTGTTGCACTATCCGATTCACCCTCCTCAGAGGGGAACTCTTGATAGACCACCTCCTCAAAGGCAGCGATAGACAGAAGAATCTCTTCCTGCCATTCTGCGTGTCCTACTCTCTGTTGCTCGAACGTCAGAGGGAGCAGACAGAGCAGTCGGTCGCACAGTAGCTCAGTAAACATGTTGCCCTGTTGGGAGACTGCCTCTCAGAGCTTATCCAGCTGCTCAGAGCTCTCCGATCTCGGAGACCGGTGGCTCTTTCTCCTCCTCTTAGGAGGGGAAACTGGAGAAGGAGAAGGAGAAGAGGATGAGGAAGACCACGAAGGCAGCCTCCTATGTGGTTCTCCTACTCTCCCAAGGCACAGAGCCCTCAGGGGAGGATACAACCCTCTCTTTTTGAACAGAGGGTGGAGGGGAGTCTTGTCCAGGTGGAATGGACGGAGATCGCTCTACAGAGCTGCAGGACACTCGCTTCTCCAGTGTACGCTTAGAAAAAAGACACACAAAAAACTCACAGGAGTTGCGGTTGGGGAGAATTAATTCTGTAGATAACACAGATCAACAAATATTTTTTTTCACCAGTGACGGTGCATAATACGGAATAAACTCTTGAGACATTTCAAAAGTTACAGGCTCTCACTCCCACAATTCATGGAAGTCTGCACCCCTAGCAGACTGAAAGCCACCAGGAAGAGAGTCGAAACAGCTGGGTTCAGATAGGCAGAAGCAGGGAAAAAAAGAAACTTCGTCAAACACAACCATCAGAAATCCAAACATCCAACAGAGTTGAGCCACTTCAAAATTTAGATGACCAAAACCAACATCAAGAGAATGAAAGGAACAACATCCAGGACCCTATAAACAGTACTGGCCAGGCAGCAAAAAGAAGTGAGGTCAAGATTGTTGGGGACTCCATATTGAGAAAGTTCAGTTCGCAGTTTGGACCCCCTTACTGCACCAGCGTGCTGCCTTCCAGGAGCCTCTGTCAAGGACATCACTGAGAACGTGGACAGACTCCTAGAACGAACAGGAGACAACCCGGTAGTAGTTGTCCACATCGGTACAAACAACATTGGAAGAGACAGGCCAAGATCCCTGCAAAACAAATTCAGAGAGCTAGGGAGGAAAATTAAAAGACAAGACCAACACTGTGGTATTTTCTGGGATACGGCCCGCACCTTGCAAAGGACCATATGGACAGCTGGAAATACAAAATCAAAATGCATGGCTGAAATCGTGGTGCACACAGGAAGGTTTCATCTTTCTTGAACACTGGAGCACACAACAAGGACTATCTATATTAGGTGGGACGGACTGCAATTAAACAGAAAGGGAACCAATCTACTCAGACAAAGGATCCTTGAGGAGGTCCAGAAGCATTTAAAACTAGAAAGGGGGGAGAAAACAAAAAAACAGAAGGGAGACCACATCAAAACAAAGGCAACAACTCAGGTAAGACAGCCATTAAATGTATTTATCTTAATGCTAGAAGTCTCAGAAACAAAATGTTAGAACTTGAAGCTACTGCACTAACAAGTAACTACGATGTGATAGGTGTTACAGAAACGTGGTTGTCTGAGAGTGATGGAGACCAATATAATATTAGTGGGTACACACTATATAGGAAAGACAGGCAGGACAGAAGAGGCGGAGGGGTAGCGCTATACATAAGAAATAGTCTTGAAGCCCAAAATATTCAGAGAAAAAAGGCACTTTACAAAGCGTTTAAAAAGGGCCAAAAACAAAAGTACACAGAAAGAGTACTTGGAACTGCAAACACAAGACAAAAAGGAAGTTAAAGGCCAAGAGAGAGATATAAATCAATATTGCTAAGGGGGCTAAAACCAATTCCAAAATGTTTTTCCAATATTACAACAGCAAGAGAACATTCAAAAGAGGAGGTTAGATGTCTAAGAGACACACATGGCAAAATCATAGATGAAGAAAAAAAAATAGCAAATATATTAAATTACTTTTCACAGGTTTTTACAAAGGAGGACACGGACAACATGCCCCACATGTCGACCTGTTCCTATCCAATTTTAAATAACTTTAGCATAACAGAGGCAGAAGTGTTAAAGGGACTAGGAGCTCTTAAAATAAACAAATCCCCTGGGCCGGATGAGATCCTTCCAATAGTACTCAAAGAAATGAAAGAAGTTATTTACAAACCGCTAACCAAGATCATGCAACAGTCTCTTGACACAGGGGTTGTACCGACAGACTGGAAAATTGCAAACGTAATACCGATCCACAAAAAGGGAGACAAAACCGAACCAGGTAACTACAGACCAAGAAGCCTGACTTCTAATCTGCTAGATTTTTTTGAGGATGCAACATCGACTATGGATAATTGCAAAGCATACAACATGGTTTATTTAGATTTCCAGAAAGCTTTTGTCCCGCATAAAAGATTAATTTTCAAACTGAACACAGTAGGGATTCAAGGAAATGCATGCACATGGATTAGGGAGTGGTTAACATGTAGAAAACAGAAAGTACTGATTAGAGGAGAAACCTCAAAATGGAGCGAGGTAACCAGTGGTGTACCACAGGGATTGGTATTAGGTCCTCTGCTATTCCTAATCTACATTAATGATTTAGATTCTGGTATAGTAAGCAAACTTGTTAAATTTGCAGACGACACTAAAATAGGAGGAGTGGCATACACTGTTGCAGCAGCAAAGGTCATTCAAAATGATCTAGACAGCATTCAGAACTGGGCAGACACATGGCAAATTACATTTAATAGAGATGCAGGCAATAAAAATGTGCATTATAAATATCATATGGGAGATACTGAAATTGAAGAAGGAATGTATGAAAAAGACCTCGGAGTTTATGTTGACTCAGAAATGTCTTCATCTAGACAATGTGGGGATGCTATAAAAAAGGCCAACAAGATGCTCGGATATATTGTGAGAAGTGTTGGATTTAAATCAAGGGAAGTAATGTTAAAACTTCACAATGTATTAGTAAGACCTCACCAAGAATATTGTGTTCAGTTCTGGTCACCTCGTTACAAAAAGGACATTGCTGCTCTAGAAAGAGTGCAAAGAAGAGCAACCAGAATTATCCCGGATTTAAAAGGCATGTCGTATGCAGACAGGCTAAAAGAATTGAATCTATTTAGTCTTGAACAAAGAAGACTACGCGGTGATCTGATTCAAGCATTCAGAATCCTAAAAGGCATAGACAATGTCGACCCAGGGGACTTTTTTGACCTGAAAAAAGAAACAAGGACCAGGGGTCACAAATGGAGATTAGATAAAGGGGCATTCAGAACAGAAAATAGGAGGCACTTTCTACACAGATAATTGAGAGGGTCTGGAACCAACTCCACAGTAATGTTGTTGAAGCTGACACCCTGGGATCCTTCAAGAAGCTGGTTGATGAGATTCTGGGATCAATAAGCTACTAACAACCAAACGAGCAAGATGGGCTGAATGGCCTCCTCTCGTTTGTAAACTTTCTTATATTCTTATGTTCTTAAGTATTCACCCCCCTTGGACATTTTCAGTTTGTTGTGTTACAAGCTGAATTTTTTTTCCTTTGATTTACACAACCTACTCAACACTTTGAAGAGGCACGACAATTTTTATTGTGAAAAAGATCATGAAAAATAAAAAAAAACTGATATGTCTTGGTTAGATAAGTATTCTACCCCCTGAATCAATACTTGGTAGAACCACCTTTGGCAGCAATTACAGTTGGGGTAAGTCTCTACCAGGTTTGCACATCTGGATCGTGCAATATTCGCCCATTCTTCTTGGCAAGCTCTGTCAAGTTGGATGGGGATCGTTGGTGGACAGCAATCTTCAAGTCTTGCCACAGATTGTCCAGGCTTTGACTGGGCCACTAGGACATTCACTTTCTTGTTTTTAAGCCACTCCAGTGTCGCTTTGGCTGTGTACTTGGGGTCATTGTCATGCTGAAAGGTGAATCTCCGTCCCAGTTTTAGGTCTTTTGCAGACTGAAGCAGGATTTACCTGTATTTAGCTCCATCCATTTTGCCCTCTACCCTGACAAGCTTCCCAGTCCCTGCTCTAGTGAACTGGGGTTTGAGGTCTTTGTGTATAAAAGGCAAATAGAATATTAGGTTATATAGCCAAGAAAGCTGAATTCAATTCAAGAGAGGTTATATTAATTATACAATTGCCTTTTCTTGTTCTAGAAATGTATGTTCTTATGTTCTTATAAAACAATAACTTGCATATTATTGCTGATATAAGGAACAATTTAATTTAAAACATGTGGACAACCCGTTTTAATCTGAAAATTTGGCCTAAGGAGGCTGTGTGGTCCAGTGGTTAAAGAAAAGGGCTTGTAACCAGAAGGTCCCCGGTTCAAACCCCACCTCAGCCACTGACTCATTGTGTGACCCTGAGCAAGTCACTTCACCTCCTTGTGCTCTGTCTTTCGGGTGAGACGTAGTTGTAAGTGACTCTGCAGCTGATGCATAGTTCACACACCCTAGTCTCTGTAAGTCGCCTTGGATAAAGGCGTCTGCTAAATAAACAAATAATAATAATAATAATTTGTAAAGTGCATTCTTATGATAAACTTAGCCTTTTACAATACATTTATTTCTGAAAATATTAAGCAAAACACAATTGTTATTGGATTTATTTTGAACTGGAGCATATGTGCGAGTATGCATGTATGAAAAGTATTTATTTATTTATTTTTAAAAGACTGCTGAAAGTACTCAAATGACAGGTACTGTATGATGGATTTAGCTTGTGGTGCCAGGCCTCCACAGCGCCAAATCTCAATGCCCGCCTACACTCAACCTTAATGTGTCCTTCACTCAAGCTTCACGCTACAAACGCGGACCATTTCGGCAATCACGCCATGCTTACTCTACATTAATGCAGGAATCCTGCATGAATCATTACTTTTCTAAGAACATAAGAAAGTTTACAAACGAGAGGAGGCCATTCAGCCCATCTTGCTCGTTTGGTTGTTAGTTGCTTATTGATCCCAGAATCTCATCAAGCAGCTTATTGAAGGATCCCAGGGTGTCAGCTTCAACAACATTACTGGGGAGCTGGTTCCAGACCTTCGCAATTCTCTGTGTAAAAAAGTGCCTCCTATTTTCTGTTCTGAATGCCCCTTTATCTAATCTCCATTTGTGACCCCTGGTCCTCGTTTCTTTTTTCAGATCAAAAAAGTCCCCTGGGTCGACATTGTCTATACCTTTTAGGATTTTGAATGTTTGAATCAGATCACTGCATAGTCTTCATGTACTGTAGTGTTTTTGTCAAGACCCAGAGAAATGGCGCAAACTGGCTATTATCACCTCATAGGCTATCAAGCCTTTTGAAAAAATACTATCCGCTATGTACTGTATGCATACCGAGGCATTGAGAGACAGAGGAAGGGGGGTGAGTTAAATGAATAGTACATACTCATCTCTTTGAAGAGCCTTGCAGAAAATGTCACATTTGAGTGCCTCAATATCAACTTCTTCCTGTATTTGTGAAAAGTGTGTATTAAAGTTCAAACCAACATGAGAAATTCAATTCATAAAACATTACTGTTCCAGTAAATATATTGTAGCACTATACAAAGATGCATTCAAATATTATGGATCAGCATTGACTCATAGCAACATTGGAATTACTGTAGGTGCTCCTGGAGGCTCTGCTAACGTTTCCATACCTGATCAATGTATTCCAGAAGATCAAGTGCTTTCTTGAAATCGTACTCATTAGCTCTTCTATTCTCATCACAGATGTAAAGCTTCAACACAAAAACATTTACAATTGAAAGACAATACAAATACTACAACTATCTTAATTTACGACTTACTCACAAGTCAATACATACATTGCTAATAAAACTTAAATCATAACCCAAATTTTATTTTATTTTTAAAGCACCAAGGCAGAACTGATTTGTACTGTTTCAATTGGACTATAGTGTGAGCTATTCTTGAAGTGAAATGACCAAGATGGTAAATTAAAAAAATGTATTTCATATAAAGTTGTGCTCAATTTATTGGAATTACCATTGGAAGCCAGCAATAAAATGCACATTTTGATTACATTTTAATTCTGGGGTGGAAGCATCGTGACCAAGCTATGTCCAACCCCATTCTGAACATGTGCCTTATCGCAGAAGCTTAAAATCAGTAAAGGGTGTGTAAATGTATTATGCAAAATAGTATTAAATGTTGTATGATGTATATAAAATATGGCAAAAATCATCAGGTTCGACTTAAAGCCCCCGTTCCTTTTTTACCTTTAAATTTACCTATCACCTCATAGTTGCTGCAATAAAATGCAAATATTGTATCAGTATACCTGATCCCTTTTTCATTTCAAATTACACAGAGCTCACTCATCTATCCCATTGCCAAACTATAAGAAAATGGGGTTCAATACAGCTGGAAGCACCTGAAAGATCAATGCTCTGATGATCAAGCATTATACCTGATAGCACTTACATTGATGAGATTGTGAGCAGTCAGTAAGGGCATGGTGTCAGGAATCAGCTGCTTCTCATCCAGGAGCTGTTTAGGCAGCGTCTCCTGGTGGAGTAGGAAGCACTCCTGCTCAGCTATCTCTGAGGGCAAACAACATTCAGCATCTTTTTACAGCCTTCAGATCTAAACCTTGGTAACTGGTTGCAATCACTAACACTATGCCCCCTATTGTCTCTTAGTACAAATTACAGTTTTACATTATACAGTCCCATTAATCTTTTGTTACTGGTATGCTTTTTACTGGCAATATTTATGGATGGATAATAAAAGAAACACCCACCCATATACTCACACACAAAACAAACAAAGAAAAACGTACATTATGCAATTATCAGCTTTGCTGAACTCATTGTTTGCTGAAATTACAATTACAATATTTTCTTCAATTGCAATTATACTGCAACCAATAATCAAAAGGTACAAATACAGAAACATACTATTCAACTTTCTTTGTCATTTAGCAAAATTATGCCGATATGCAGTGGATCACATGTTTATCAAATTCTGAAAAAGTATGACAAAAGATGTGTAATTGAACTGTAATTGATCAAGTACAGTATATGTCATAATAACAATTATACAGGTGTGTACCAAGGTTCATCTACAAATACATTGACATTATAATTGCATTTAATTATATATTACACAATTCCAATTGTAATTGACCCCAGGACTGCTCAGAGCTATCTTACCTTCCACCTTTTCCTGCACTAAATCTTCAGGAAAGTCAGATGCCAGGGCTGCCAGCTTACTGAGACTGAGAAGAGTCTTCTTTTTCGCAAAGTATCGTGTCTCTGTGTTTGCTAATGCATACAGTGTCTTATGTGCCTAGAAAAACCAAACAAATAAAACATTAAAATGTGTGCAAAATATATGCCGCCTGTTATTTCATAGAACATTACGGGCCCTATTTAGCAATGTTCGCAAACCCAATCGCAAAACACTTTTGCTGACAGTTAGCACACCAAAATCAGGAGCATGAGTGGGTAAACAAACTTTGCACACCTATGTGATTTAGCAACCATGTTTTAGTGCCCACCCGGCAGCGATTTAACAAACTATCAACAGTGTTAGCGTTTGCGTTTCAATTGAGATGTGAAAACCAGGTCTAAATTGTAGGCAAATTACATGATTGATTAACTATAAAATACCACTGAAACTACCAGGGAAGCAGGTAAAGAAAAGAGAGAAAAAAAGAGAAATTTTTACGAGGCCAGACAAAGGCAGCGTTTACATGCACAAGTCATGACAATTTTCCTCACGACCGGTTTGCCGTACTTTTCAGGAAATGCGTTGCTATGCAGTTCTGATTTAGGAAAAACAAAAAAAATGGTCCATACCAATGCAGATTACTAAATTCATAGTCATTTAGGGGAGGGGATATTTAAATGTCTGTGTCTGCTTACTAAGTAGGAAAAGAACGACTCGGAATATCATGAGGAGAGCTTCATGTGTTGCCATGAAGATAAAAACATTTAACAAGAGAAATTAATTCACGTGTTGTCGCGCACATTCTGAATTACATCGTGCATCAGCTACTTGTTTGTCTGGTTACCTTTCCAACACACACAAAATTATATAAAATATAATTTCTCTAAGTTTTACTACTTAGAATTTATATTTGTGTGTGTGTGTGTGTGGAACATCTAAAAGTTACATTTCATTAACACTAGAACCGCCTTTTACAATACATGCAAAATTCAGCACTACATGGCAATGCCTAGAAGTGGAACAACGGCAGGATGCACCATTTCTCCACTGGCTTTTACCATGGCAATGGAAGTAATCATTAGGGCATCAAAATGGGTAGTGGGAGGAGAGTGCTTGGCTTCTGGAATGCGACTACCACCAATTTGAGTATACACGGATGACATGACAACCATGACTACAACAGTAGCCTGCACTAATAGGTTATTGGGCAAATTAACCAATAACAATGACTGGGCACAAATGCAATTCAAGCCCACTAAATCAAGGAGCATCTCTATAATTAAAAGGTAAAGTAGTAGATAAAAGGTTCTACATTAATGGTGAGGCAATACCAACAGTGTCCGAGAAGCCAGTGAAAAGTCTTGGGAGATGGTAAGATGGGGATCTAAAGGACACAGTTCATGTGGGAGAAGTTAGGCAACAAGCAGTAGAAGGGTTGAAGACAGCAGCGCTTTACCAGGCAAACTAAAACTCTGGTGCTTTCAGAATTCTGTGCTCTGAGTGACACACAAGCAAGATAAATCATATGTTACTTTTGTTTTAGATTAAAAACTACTTTTGTTTTTACAGTTTTGTATGCGCATATACAGTACCAGTCAAAAGTTTGAGTACACCTGCTTAAAACCAGGTTTTTCATGATTATCTATGCTTTTAACTGTATAAACTTGTCTATAAACACTTAATATTTCATTATATGATACGTGTACTTATATAAGCTGATAATCATAAGTGAATTGCATTCAAAAATTTTATTTTTAAATGAAAATGTAAATCTTGTCAATTTCAATGAAATGGTCACCCAAAGCAAGTGGATTTCAGTCTGAAGCCCAAGTCAGTTAAAAGTCAGAAATGTGTATAACACGGTGTTAGAACACTGGCCTAAGTATAAAAGTGTCTTTGTTAGATGTTCTCCGAGTTAACTAGCATGTTACCTAATTAACCTTTTGTCACCAATTATTGTTAACAGGTGAGGGTCCATGATTACTATAAATATAGGAGCATAGGCACAAGTTTGTCATTCCTGAATGTAAGGGAGCAGAAAATGGCAAAATACGCTCAGTTTATAATTACTTTAAGAAATGAAGGTCAATCTTTAAGACAAATCACAAGGGCTTTGCAAGTGTCTGTAACTGCTGTGGCCAAGACCATCAAACGATTTGAAGAAACTGGCACTCATGAGTACCGAACAAGGTCAGGCAGGCCAAGGGTGACCTCAGAATCAGAGAACAAGTTCATTCGAGTCACAAGTCTGCGAAACCGGCGATTAACTGCCCCTGAAATACAAGCTCAGCTAAATGCTACTAGAAGTACAGATGTTTCAACATCAACTGTTCAGAGGAGATTGCGTGAAGCTGGCCTAACTGGAAGAATTGCTGCAAAGAAACCATTGTTAAGGGTGCAGAATAAGAGGAAGAGACTTGCCTGGGCCAAAAAACACAGAAACTGGATGTTTGAGGAGTGGAAGTCGGTCTTATGGACTGATGAGTCAAAATTTGAAATATTTGGGTCCAACCTCCGAGTATTTGTAAGACGCAGAGAGGGTGAGCGCATGAGTTCTGCATGTGTGGTTCCCACTGTCAAGCATGGAGGAGGCAGTGTCGTGGTCTGGGGTTGCTTTGCTGGTGACAGAGTTGGTGATCTTTACAAGTAAATGGCAAGCTCAACCAGCATGGCTATCATAGCATACTTCAGAGGCATGCCATTCCATCAGGATTACGGCTAGTTGGGCAGTCCTTCATTCTTCAGCAAGATAATGACCCGAAACACACCTCAAAGTTGTGCAAGAACTATCTGGCGAAGAAGGAAAGTGAAGGACAACTCAATCTAATGACCTGGCCTGCCCAGTCTCCAGACCTCAATCCCATAGAACTTGTATGGGACAAACTGAACAGAAGAGTCAAATTGCTGCAGAAGAGCTGGGAAGACATGTCGAGTGATTTCCTGCTGAAACTTGTTAACCAAATGCCTCATGTTTGTGAGGCTGTTATTAAGGCAAAGGGTGGCTATTTTGAGGAATCCAAGATTTAGAGACAATTTTCAATGTTCTTGAACATTGCTTTGATACTCCTTATGTTTTGTTTTGTATATTGTAACATGTGTTTTCATTTTCAAGTATTTACAGAAGCATTATCTGACGTAAAGCATTGTCAATTATGAAAAAAAACTAGTTTCCAGCAAGTGTACTCAAACTTTTGACTGGTACCATACCTGTCTACACACTAGTTTCTTTTGAAATGTTTATTTTATTATAGTTAACATTTTTTTGAAGTAGTGCTTTATATGTGGCAAGCTAGAAAATAAAACCTTTTATGTTTAATTGTTCATTTAAATACAGTGTTTCGGCTGTGCAGATGTTTGATATGATGTGCTTGAATAAAACTTTTGAGTTGTATCCGATAGTTTGTCTTTCATTTTAATACTGATGGTGTTTAAAATGTACCGGCGGTTGTAGGTATGAGTATAACCGCAGCGGTTCTAGTGTTGAAATAGTCCATAAATGTACAGTGTGTGTGTCAGTGCCTCGTGGGTCTGTGACTAATGTTGTAGTCACGCCCTGAAAGGGAGCGGGACCATGCTTGAATTGGAGACAATAGCCGCTATGTACGGTAGAAAGCACCCAGACTTCTGTGGTGCACCGACGCCTATACTCCAGGTGGTTCCTTGAAAAGGAACCTTGGCTTTGTGGCAGCAAGGGCCTAGGCCCGCTGCCGGGCTTGTGGCTTAGCCTGAGGTCTTTGCCTCTGCTGCTGGCGGCGGCGGCACTTGTTAAAGCTGTCACGGTGCACAGCCGCGGGCCGTTTATGAAAACCCCCTCTGGCCGTAGCAGCCGGCTGTGCCGGTCTTTGAGGCTGCTGGTCGGTATGGTACCTGCGGCCTCAGTACGGTACATGTGCAATGCCTTGCACCGGGTTGGTACGGTACTTGTGCGGTAACCACGCCCTGCGTTACTGCAAGAACCAGTATACAGGAACTGCATAGCTTCTGACAAACCCACAGTTGCAAACTGAGGGAAGACTGCGGTTAGCCTAAACAGCCTTCGTAATGGTGCTGCAAGCAGCCACCAAGACGGTATTGATATACTGTGGCAGACTGAAACAATCTACCCAAAGCGCATGAATGCATAGCTGCTAAACTCAGCAGCTGTAACCGTGTTACTTTTTTAATTTACTTGTTTTAAACCAAAAATACACACAAGAGAAACTCACAGTACAGTAATCACAATGGGTCGATTGCAGCGTACCAAAGTTAGTCCACTTGATGCGTCTAACTAGCAGATTAACACTAGCACTGCCAGAGCCACTTTTTGAATGGCTTTTGCAATTCAAATTTAAATATCTCTGCGTACGTGAATATCTCGTGCATGTCCATTCTTAGGTGTTACTAAATATTTGAATTAAATAACAATACGGTGTTTCAGCTGCAGAATCGTAAAAATGAATATATTCTAAGCACTTGCTTCTTCAACCGCCAGTCCCGCAGTTTAGCCGACAATTTTGTCTGGGCCTTGTAATAAAATCAACATCATTGTGAAAGAACGTATTATAATCCTGTTGAGTGCTTGAAACACTGATGAAAGTCATTCTACACATTTACACTAGATTTCTCAGGCAGAACAACTGTGCCACCCTGTGTGTGACAGTGCAAAAAAATAAAAACATGTGCATATTCTAAGCTCTGCACAGATCAGCGACCATCGGGACTGATGCTAAACGAAAGCCAGAGACTGTTGCATTTTACAACGCAACAAAGTACGATGTGGATATACTGGATCAAATGGCACGGCTGTATTCTGTCAAAGTTGGTACTCGCAGGTGGCCTGTGTCTGTTTTTTATAATGTTTTGGACCTGGCAGCCATCAACGCTTTAGTTTTGTACAAGGACTGCACCAGCAACACAATCACTCGGAGGGACATCATTTTGCAGCTAGCCCTGGAGCTACGGCAGAAACATTTTGAGAAGAGACACAAAAGCCGGCTGGCAAATGCCCCTCAACCTTCAGCCAGCGCTGTGCCCACTGGCACACAGAATAAAAGACAATGCCAGGTTGCTAAATGCAATAAAAACAGAAATTTTGATATCTGCGCCTGCTGTGAAAAGGCAAGTCTGTGGCAAATGCACTTGTACTGTTGAAAAGCGTGTTTTCTGCGTAGATTGTACTTAGAAAGCTGTAATAGAACTCTGAACAGACAGCCAGCCAGCCTTTGAACTTTGTTTCACTCAAAGCGCTTTCACGTTGCATACGTTATGTTATAGTTTTGTTTTATGCTATTTTTATAACTAGTTATTTATGTTTTATAATTTTATATGTGCATACAGCTTTCTACACCTGTTTACACAGAAGTTTATTGCGTAAAGTTTATTTTATTACAGTTTCATGTTTACGTATGTGCTCTTTTTGAAAAATAAAAAAAAAGTTTAATTTTCAATGTAAATATGCCGTTTCTGCTCTGAATGTTATGTATGATGTTCATAAATAAAAATATTAAAGTTGCTTTTCATTTTCATATCAAAGCCATTTTAAAATGGAGCCGCACATTTTGCGGGTGCAGCGGTTGTATGTAGTTCGAAATCTTGGCGGTTCTAGTGTTAAGCAGGTTTAGTCCACTTGCTTAGACTAAAGTTAGCACACTTGTTAATCCCGGTTGCAGCGCACCAGAAGATAAATCACCACAGGTGGATCATCTGCTAAGTCGGACTAAACAAGATCCTGATTGCAGCGTACCAAATCGGACATGAGATGATCTTGTTCAGGAGGACTAACTTAGTACTATGAAGTATAAGACTAACTTAGTACGCTTGCTCATCCTATGTTTGTACAGCACATTTTAACACGAAGACAGCGCCATTATTCTCTGAAATTACGTCTAAAAACAAGTGAAGTGAAACGTGAACCCTTTGAAGCATTTGGTTCAGTAAGGTTCGCTCGTTGAGTCACAGAAATAGCCTTAATAAAACTGACAATTGCACTATGTAAGATATAATGTACCTTAATATATTGCTGATACACTATATTAAGCAATTATTCATTATCTTAGGTAGACAGCAAATGTATACGGTATAGCAATGTGGCACCCTTTTCCTTTTTGTCTAATTTATTATGGTTGAGGAACAAAGTGTTCTGAAGAGATTGATTTCTTTTTTTCATTGAAATATTGTACAAACTTTAATAAAGTGCTGCACAATAAGATACTGTGTATTTAATAATAAAAAGCATCTTGGCGTCTGAAGTATTCGATTTAAACTGAAATGTCAGTGTAATGTGTATTAAATATAAACACCACATTTAGAACTTAACGTTCAGTGTCAAGCAGCAATGGGCTACCGGCAAGTTGAAATGCAAGTATGATCCGTGTGCGGAATGTGCATAAAAAGACATGTAGGAGGCTGCAATTATATCATGAATATAGGTGTACTTTTTACTTAAACGTAATAAAAATGCCTTTACCATTTTATCATTAATATATTTGTTTTTGTCATACCTTTTCATACTTCTGCCTTTTTTGCCAGTTCAATATCTTCAATGTTTTTTTTATTTTTATCAAATGCTAGTAATGTAAATTTTCAGGATTAGCTTTTTGGTACGCTGCAATCAGGACTAAGTACAGAGCTGCAGGATTTGCTAGACCACAAGTCATTGGTACGCTGCAAATCGACCCAATAATAATTCAAATAATAATAAACCTGTACACAAACTAAGTTTTATTTAATTAGTCAGCGCAGAGCTGTCGAGCCCAGCAGCTGCGCTTGTCTTCGGCGCAAAACAAAAACACAACACACGAGAAAATACTCAAAGTAATAAACAATTACAGTTCAGAAATAATATCGTTCCCAAAATGAATGGTTTATTTTTATTTATTTATTTATTTATTTTTTTAACTCCAGCTGGAGCTATTAGTAGCCTGTAGGAGAGCATAAGTCAGCCGATTCAAGCTGCTTGATCCCTGGAAGGGGCAGCAGAAGCTGCCAGCTCCATGCGGGGCACAAGACTGCTACGGGCAGTAACAAGCAACAGGTTGTGTGCAAAACTACGTATAATTAGTAAATTAAAAATACAACATTTCAAAAATAATTATTATCGCGTTAGTAGCGAAACATATGCAGATAAAAGTAACCGGTACTTAACAGTATAGTGTATTCCTTTCGTCAGGATCCGAAAGGAAAATGATACTAGTACCTGTGTTTGCAGTCCTCTTATGCTAGGGGGCAAGCATGACTGCGTCTCGGGCGCTTGCACGCAGCTTTAGTATATTATTCAGTAATGGTTACATTTCGTACTTTACAGGGAACCACTGTAGCGGTGGCTTCTGACCTGCTGCACAACCCCACGAGCCCTGCTGAACAGAGATATAACCATACATTTAAATGTGCTCGTACTGTTGAGCGAACATTTGGAATCCTCAAAATGCAATTCTGATGTTTGGATGTCTCTGGGGGAACACTACAGTGCACTCCTCAGAGGGTTATCATCATTGCTGGTTGTGTTTTACATAACATAGCTCCCCGTAATGGATGTGATGTTGAACTTAGAGGAAAGATTACAGGGTTTGAGCAAAGCAGATGCTGAACTTGAAGATCCAGTGGTGGAGGCTGCTGATGAAGTTCAGACAAAGCCTTAAACATTACTTTTTTCCATTTTGTAGCCTCGCTTGAGGGGCTTGCTCATCCTCATCACTTGGGCTGCTGGAGAACTAATTTCTTTGCACTTTTGTCTCCTTCCATTTTTTTTGGTTTCAAAATGCCTTCCATTCGATATCGCAGACGCACAGGTGCTCTTAAAGGGAATGTTGAATCCTCATTGGTTGTAACCTTACACACTCCCCCCGGCTGGGAGCATGATTCGTTAAGTTAGCCCACGCATGAGCCCCACTTCTACATCACGTTTTCGTGCACAAATGCGGTGGTTCGCCAACGCTGTGAGCTCTTGCACATATTTGCTACGATATCTGAAAAACACGAGTTTAGGGCAGTGGTATTACTTTCTCTGCCAGGCCAGATAAGGCAATGTCCAAACCTTGGGGGGCCACAGGGCGCTCATGATGTGTGTAGTGGTGGGGGGGTTGTTTAAATGGTCATGACTATCCAATCTTTACATACCGTAACAAAACGTTGCAGCACTGCACTTGCACCAATCAACTAATACATCTCAGAAATAACTACTTAATATGATACAATGTTTGATCACCATTAATAATAAATAGAAAGCAAATATCATTTCCTGACCAGTATTCAAACGACATCTTACAAACAAATAATTATACAAATCTCAATGTAATGCTATTAAAACAGCATGTTATTAATTTTATTAAAACTAGAAAATATTCTGACACTTACTGCGCAGCAAGCATTCAAGTTAACGAACGAAAGCACTTGTGTTGTATCAGCATCTTATTAAGCGGCTGATTAAAAGTGTAGCACGGTGTCTAAATATGCATGTTCTAGCTCCAATGTGTTTAAATGTAAATTAAAAGTTTCTAAATTAAATACATGACAGTAAACAGAGGGAAAATAAACTTCAGTGCATATCCACCGTGCCATCTTTGAGAGCGTGCCCTAGGTGGCACTTCTTACTGTTGCCAAAGGGTTTTTAGGCCCAAATAAAAGATCTTTGACAGGCTTTCGGTTTCTTGACCAATTTCCTGTGACTGAACACTTACTGGTGGCCGCATTGCTAATTTTCATAACAATACTTAGTTTATCATATGAAAAATAAAGGAAATAGACATATGCACTAAAGTTTTTTCAAGTATTTCTACAATAAAACCCAACCGTTTCTCATTTTAAAACATACAGTAGCACCGCTCAACTACCCAAGACTTTCTAGCATAAACTGGAGACAAACACCAGGGGCAGGTTGTACTAAAGGGATCAAAAATCAGGATCGGATCTGGGAGCCAGATCATGAAAAAGCGTTGTACTAAGCGGATCAGGATCAAGCTCCACTGATCCGAAATCTTGACCCGATCCTGGAGCTGCGCAGCCATAACTAGAGAAACTGACCAATGATAAGCGAATATGCGTGGCGCAGAGATTGAAGATTCTGAATGTCAGAAAATGAAATGCATTTAATTTAAACAACATAAATCAGGAGCAACTACTGTACATGTATAATTTAAAACTCCAGCGATTCTATAAAAACATATCGAGTATATTAATACCAGTATCTGGTTTTGTTTTGTTTTTTAACTTCTAACATGTTTTAATAAATGATACCGTAATCACGGCCGTGTGTATTTTCTGACGGACACACAGATATTTTACAGCGGTATAGCCACCATACACACAAACATCTAGCTGCAGCTTCGGTTCAGGGCAAATTATCAACACATTTTCAGCAAATGTAATCAAGTGCCGACAGACAACTGTAACTGGAAAATGTCGCGGACAGGGGGAGATTGAGGCTGTGAAAAGGTAAACTTAAGTTATTGAGAAAAAAGGAATTGTGGGGGAAAAAATGATATGCATTTAAAAAAAAAAAAACTACAACGTTAAATCTAATTATTGATTTAATTGTAATCGATACCATGAGAATGCCTTTATGACTGTCAACACAGAAAACGTAGAAATAATATTTATGAAACCTCATTACGCAGCCAGGTCTATTTTTTTCTGTAGCTATACGGCGAAAACAGAAATGTCAGATATAGCTAAACACAACTAAACTAGTATTGTACAAAGTTTTTTTTTTCTTTTTCTAATTGATATTATCTTAATACAGTATTGTTACAGCTACTTTTAAATGCATTGTTGCTTAATGTTTTCTAAAAAGTTAAATCATCTCTGTGTTTAGTTCCTCAATTTTTCAAAAGTGGGATCAAGTTCTGATCCTGCTCAAAAGCAAGATCAGGTTTGAGCTCAGATTTGAGCCCAGATTGAGCACTGATCAAGATCCTAGTGCCTATTGCTCTGATAACGGGTCAAACGTAACAGGTTAATCAATCATTTAACTTAATACAATACTTAAGCTAAAGTACATTACCAATGTATTTAAGTTAAATTAATGCAAAAATTACTTTCACTTTCCTGTTCCAATCACATGCTGCACAATCCCCAGCTAAATCTTACAAAAATGAAAGCAATTTCCAATACTATTTATCCTAAAATATGTAAAACTGTAATATTCCAGAATAGGTTGTGAAGACTTTATTTTGCTTCACTGAATTAACTAAAAGCAGAGGATATCAAACTTAAAATTATACACTTTTCACTTGTGTATTTCAGGCAGAAACAGTACGTAAGTAGACATGCAGCTTTTTTCTCTCATTTCTTTTTTTTATCCCTGCCATTGTAGTTTCTTTGCAATAAACAAAGTGGTAAATGACACATTTTCATAAAATTACTGGGGTTTGCTTTTTTTAAGCTGTGCATGCAAGTGAAAACTGTCAAATTTAACTTAAATAAACACTTAAAAAAATATATGTGGAACAGGGGGCATTGTCAAAGAAAAACAAAACACCATTTTGTTTTTCGTTTATGACTCTCCTCATAACAGAAAATAGGATCACAGCAAAACAAAACATTGATCACTGTACGTAACATTTACCTTGCTAGTTTGGCCAGTATCTGGAAAGTGTGAAGCACTTTCGATTGATGTGCATTACCTGCAGCTGTATCCCCCGATTCTGACTCGCTTCCCAAATCTGAAGCATCACTGTTGTTTTTTATGTTAATCCCACACATCACTTGCCATTTTAGACACAGGCGTGGATTTTTGGCTTCGAATTAATATGTGCAACAATGTTTGTAAGAATATTAGTTTCGCCGCACTAAAGAAAATAATATTCCTACCGCTGTTTTCATATTGCTCGAAGCCTTCTCTCATTGCTCAACCAATGAGGCACTTAAACTAAGCAAACGGGCGGAGATTTGTGACGCATGCAAAAATGATAGCGCATCGGAATTAAAGCTTGGTCAATCAGCTGACTTGTTCCTGTATTAGGCTGCCAAAAAAATTGCGTATCAGCAATTTTAGCTTTTGCAATGAAGGACAGCTGACGCTTGACGGGCCAAAAGAAATGCTCTCCGGGCCCACCTATTGAAGAACCCTAGTTTTGGATTTGGTTAGTGGAATTCCTCTGAGCACTGCAGTATGAATAGAAAACTGCTCCTTATATTTGAAAATAATATAGTTGCTAAAGGGGTTACAGCTAATGAAATAGTTAAATACATCTTACCCATCATATTCGCGATGTTGATTTTTTGTACAGTTTTAAAAAAACAAAAGCACATTTTATAGTAAATTTTATAGTATTTAAAGAAAACTCAGATTTCATACTTTACTTTGTGGTAGTTTTATTTTTCTCAGCAGTGTCTTCAGGGTTAAAGAATGTCACTGGCTGCAAAGCATGTTGGGCATCAGGGGAAAACAGCTGTAGTAGTAGTAGTAGCTGTAGCTAGTAGTCTCTCGGTGAAATAATCTATGAACAGGGACAGTGTCGCATCACTGGCTTCTCGAACGCATGTCCATGGTTTGCAGGAGAGTGTCAGACACTTGCTGGAACATGCTACCTGCTGTGTTTGGTTGCAGGGTTTTTTCACCCTGTTTTGTTTTCAGACTTTTCAGACATTTGTTTATTCTTACATGCTCCATGGTCCATGCTCAACCACTGTGTCATGTGTTTTGCATTTGTTTTATTTGAGAAATAAATCCTACGCATCTGTGAGGTGTGTCAATGTTATTTCCATGTCTTCCCGAATTTCAGCGGTTGCATCCACACCCCATATTACAGTGCCAATCACATAAAACGGGCAAAACCACAATTTAGGATAGTACATTAATGTTGCTACCTTCTCAAAATCCTGGATGTTGATCTCATGTAGCCAGCTCAGGTGTTCATGAGACTGCAGGAAACTGGCAAGCTGTTCGTGTTGGGATATGGGCTGAGAAAGCAGCTTTCCCCTCTTGCCTTTTTCCATGTACCAGCGGAACAGAAAGTCTGAAAAGTACTATGAAAACAAGCATAATGAATTAAACCAGGACATGCAAAAATTATTGTACAGCACTTTTTTTTTTATTTATCAAAATGTAATATACTATACAATTACAATCAGGACTAGTTTCTTTTTGATAAATAATATATATATATATAAAAAATTACCTGATCTGCAAACTTGGTCATATAGCGTTGCAGTCTGCTCTGATTGTCTGTCTGTTCACACATCTGTACTAAGATGTCAAAGTCACAGTATTTTTCAGCAAGAGCAGCTGCCCACTGATACTGGCCCAAGGACACTGTAAATGTATTTTAACAAGTGTTACAAGGTGTTATTCTACTGCAACAAATATGCATGTATAATTACATGCAAATTTTTGAGCACTTACATAGAGGAGATAACAAATCAGAGCGCTTCTGGGTGTATTCCATTTCCAGATTATTGTACCTCTCCTGGTCACTCAGTCTATTCAGGGAGCGTAGCTGGGACACATATCCATCCAAGTAGGAGTCGAGCAGTGCCACCAGCTGCTCATTGAGAGTATTGCGCAGGACTGTGTCTGCCTGAGGATATACTGCTTTCAAAATGACTTCATGCTGACGGACGATCACAGTTCTGACTCCTGCAACACCACTGGATGCTGGAGAAAAAAATAGGATAGGAATAAAAAGAGCAAATTATAGTCGCAGACAAAAGTATTGGAACCCTACTCTTATACCATAATTAAGGACAAGCATTTAGTAAACTTTAACCACTTTTTAATAAAACAAAAAGCAAAATACACAATTTCTAGCAATTTAACAAAATAACTATCAAAAAACAAACAAACTTATTTCCTTTAAAGTATTTGTTCATGACAAAAGTATTGGCACCCCTGCTTTAGTATTTCATGTGTCCTTTTCCTTTTATTACAGTTTTGATAATTCTTAACCAGTATGTTACATCTTATTGGTGAAATCTGGGCCCATTCTGTCTTGCCAATTTCCTTCAGCTCAGACAGATTGGATACACAATGCTTGGCTACAGCTTTTTTTCAGATCAGTCGAAAGCACTTCTATTGGATTGAGATCTGGTGATTGCAAAGGCCAGTCCAGAACTTTTATCTTCGTTTTCTTCAATAATTCCAGTTGACTTAGCTGTATGATTGGGTCATTGTCATGTTGGAAGATAAACCGTCTGCCAAATCAACCTACGAGCAGATGGTATCATTGTACTATGTATATCGTTTTGATACATGGCTGCATTCATTCAGTCTTCAAATCACATGAATGTCTGCAGTCCCTGAACTCCCAAAACACCCCCATATCATGATCAAACCACCTAAATGTTTAACTGTAGGTATAAGGCTTTCACTTTTTTTCTCCAAACAGACTGTGGCCAATTTTTGGGGAAAAGTTTTTTTAGTCTCATTAAATCTGAGAATTTGTTGAAGAATGCTTTATGAATTTTCTTTAAAAAGTGGTTTGCAGCGAGGTCTACACAAATGAAACTCTTCTGTGTTCAGGTGCCTTTGTACAGTTCTTTTGTGCACGATTACACCTGATGCTTCTAAATTCTACAGTCCTTGGCTGTTAATGTTTTTTTTTTTTTAGCTGCTCAGACGTGCTGTACCGATAATTTTCTTTGGACGTCCACTTCTTTCAAGCATTTCAGTTGATTTTGTTCTGTGGTACTTCTTAATAAATTTTCACTGGGGTACGTAAACTTTTGACTACAACTCTGATATCTGCGTCCTGATTGGCATTCCAAGCCATTCAATTATTACAGTACAACCAACAGGTAAAAACAAGTCTCAGCAACTAAGACTTTTTATAAACCAATATTATTGCGCCAAGCGTTTAAAAAAATAATTTTGAATTGGCCACTATTTTTTCCCCCAATAAAAAACCACAATAATAATAATGTCAGACTTCCTCCATGTCAATTAACTTGTTTGGTGACTCCAATGTCCACACATTCCTGGAGGATTTAGACTGCAACAGTTCGGTAACGGAACAGACAGTATTTATTTTAAAAAAAGGTCAGGAAAACAATGAAACCGTGAGTACTACAAGACACCGCTCTCTAGGTACAGCTGAAATTAATACAATTGAAGACAATAAAGAAGAGCGGAATACTAAAAAAAGTAACCGCTTGGGCTGTGTCAGTTTTTAATGATTGGTCAGCACAAACAAAAAATAATATGGACTGGAAAACTGCACCTAAGACTGAGATACAAAGTTTTAAGAAGTTTCTTTGCTGGTGACATCAGCTGGCACACAGTATACAGTTAGCAGCTACACAAACTTACTGGCCTGAATCGTTTTTTAAATTCTCCAGCAGTTGGACGATTTATAAACCTAATTTCAGATACCCACTTTGAAACAGCAAACAGTGTCTTCATTTCTGTCCTGAAAACGTACACGCGACAACAAAAATTCAAGTCACAACATCAACCTGCTGTATCCCAAACAGACAAACAAACTTAAGTCATCGGTACTCAGGACACATATCTCCCAGCCCATTTTATAAGGTAGTTTAAGAAGCTATTGGGCACCAGCTGAGAAAGACAGGAAGGTCCTGGAGTTACATACTCTCTGGAGTACCGTCGTCAACTCGTAAAAGGCAGAAACAAACTCTCCTACTCACCAAACAGTGCCACCTACTGCACAATCTGTCCAACTGTGTATCCAGCCATTTAATTTAGAAAACTGTATGAAATTATTGTTTTCGGTTACTTTCCAAAATAGTTGGCCAGTTTTTTGTCAAAATATATATACTGCAGTAGTAACTCGACAGTAATTGCACACTTAAGTTGTACCTTCTTTCCTTTGCTGTCTTCCACAACGAAATCCTTATGGTCATGAGTACATTCTTCTGGGGTTATGTGTGTAGGCATTTTTTTTCTTCATATTTCGCCAATTTGCAATTCTGTTTTAAATCCTCTGTATCTTAACTGTAATACAGCTTTAAACCGAAAATCAGAAGCCCTAAATATGAAACAGGTCAAATATGCAAAAAAAGTTACTCTTTTAGTGATCAACGTTTTAATTTTCTTTCATGATAGGATCCTAGTTTTTGTTAAGTGGAATGCAAAGAGAGAAATAAAATGTTGAGAATTTTTTTTTTTCATTACACAATGGCCCCTTTCCTATGTTTATTTTATTTAGTGTATTTAGTGTCACTTCTAAGACACCCTTGTATATAAACATCTGACCTAGTAATAAAAAGCATGCTTTGAGAAGTATGTGTGTTATTTTGTTTTACAGTAGTGTAAGTTTTGAAACACCAGTGGGACTGGGTGTTTTTCTTTACACTTATCCCTGCATTAACAGTTCTCTTTTTATACCACACTTTGTACTTGCGAACATTTTTATTTGACAGCCATTTAACATGTAATGGACATAAAATCCAAAGAATCGTGATAATATCGAATATCGTGATCTTATGCAGGGTATCGTATCGAGGTAGCCTAAATGAGGTATCGCAGAACACTAATTCTGTTGGCAGGGTTGACAGCTGCAAAAAAAGTTACTCAAACTTTGGAGTGAGCCTGCGATGGCTGCAGCCTACTACTAGTTAACTGTGTTTAGAGATATTGTTCATCTGGAGCGGGCAACAGCTAGACTAAATGGGGCGAGACTGTGAACAGTGGAGACATGGGATTTGGTCTCCACCTCCCTGGCCAAACTCCTGCCGGAATGACTGTTACCTTATTTTTTTGTTTGCTTCTTTTTGCTGTGTGTGAGCTCTTTTGCATATAGTTATTTGAGTTTGTTTTGTCATGCTCTTTATTTGTTTTGTTTGGAAAAAATAACGGTTGATCACAAAACAAAGATACCTCATTTACGCATATGGAGGCAGTCTGTGGCCATCTGCTATCACGCAGCGCATTACAGTTATGTGCTGTTTCTCGTTTCCAGTCGTTATTACTCACCTTTTTTCTCCCAATTTGTGAACTCTGGTATTGCTTGGCATGTCGAAAAATACAGGGGTCTGATCAGCATTTCTGATCTGTCCAAGCTCGTACTGTTTGTTAGAAACACTGAAATTGTAAAAGCTTCTCTTTGAATTCCTCAGGAAGCTAATGACGTTTCTTTGAAAATGGCTACCTGTATGTCATGGATGAGTCAAGATCAGGCAGTAACGTTTTGGTTCGTCTTTTCTCGGCAGTAAGTCACGATGCTGCTTGTGTATTTGGGCAGTGACGTCTTTGTTCGTCTTTTCTCGGCAGTTAGTCACATTGCTATTTGTGTACTCAGGTAGTCACGTCTTTTGTTGGTGAATTTAATACATGCACCACTATACTGTACTCGCATTTAAATGAACACTGCTGGGTGTTGATGTCGGTTCTGTTATTAATGTATAATTTCCATTTCTAATGCCCAGCTTAAAGTATATACTATTATACAGCATTCATTGGGTGGTGGTTTGGGAATGTCTGCATTAATAATATTTTTCATTTAAAATTATCATCTATTAACTATTTTATTTATTTTCAAATCTAAACCCCTGAGTTAGTGTATTACATTTAGCAGTAGAGGCCAAGTTTACCTGTCCAAGGAATGTATTCAGGCTCCTTCTTGCTGCTGTCTGCGTTCTGGTAACGGGAAGCTTGGGTCTGTCGATACTGACCAGCAGCCTGCAACATATCCTGAAAGGAGTAGCAAGGAAGAAATATTTCCAATAACTTAACATAAAAAACTCTCTACTTCTGCTCTAGAAAAAAGTACAGTGCTCCCCCTTTATAATGCTGTAGTTGGGAGCCATAATTAAGGGACGTGCTATTTGTGATCCGCCTTCTAACGAGACTACTCGTGTTAGTGTAATGGCATTATTGGGCAAATGGGCGGCATGACCGTACCACCTTATAACCGGTTCCGCAGTATAAAGGGGAGCACTGTATTGAGAAATGCCTTCAAATGACTAGAATTCAGATCTACTTGTTACATACAATCAATATTTATATTGCACAGAATGATTATAATTGTTATAGCTTTTTATGCAATTTAGATGCAAAGAAATTTCAGTCATATTTATCACCACCGGAGACAGCTATTGTGTATGTCACACTTTACATTTTTAGACTTTTACATGTATTCAGCGAATCTAAGAATACACGAAGATACCTGTCCATCTGTCTATGTACACGTATGTCATACTTACATTTGTACATGTATCTACAGGACCAGCTGTGATTAACTTGTGGTGAAGAATGTGTAACAAGTTTTATGTGTGTATCAAAAGAATAATTTAATGTATTTTAAATACCTTTATAATGTTGTTTAAGTCTACAACAATCTGAGCCCATTCAACTGTCTCAACATGAACTTCCTTCAGAACTCGCTCCTCTTCTACCAGAAAACACTCAAAGATAGAGTCAATCTGGGAGACCTGCATGGGGAAACAAAATTGCCTTACTTTCAGCTATTACAGTTTTACTCAGTGAAATCAAACAGTTAAATCAAGATGACATCTGTATGGAGAAATATAGGACTTAAGAAATCTATTTTCTAAGCAATAACAACATTACAACTGTTCTTAAACACTTTTAAACACCTCTCAAATTTAAAAATAATTACAGCAAAAGTTGCCTGTAAGCCCGCCTGTCATTGCCGCCGGTGTCCATCAACACCAGCGCGTCTGATCTAGAACCCATTCACAAACTAGCTCAGTGTCGGCTGGCCCGTTCTGTATCAATTCAATTTAATTGAACTGTCTAATCTCGTCCTAGCAAGAAAATTACTCATCATAATGTATTATTGTTGCCATTCTGTTTACTGTGCACCTCCCAGCACTAAGCCACGAGAAAGATTTACTGTATCATTGGTAAATGAAGGGCAAACAGAGGGAGTGGCGCTGTTATATTAAACTGATCTCAATATGACCACGCTTCCAGATATTTTCAATCACACATGTTCACTGGCAGTGTCACTGTGATTTTTCCGTCTGCGAGTAATTTGTCATCTCAAAAACAAAGGAAGAGCTGTCTACAGCGGCAGTGAAGTGTTCGAGGATTGACCTAATCTACAGGTAAGAAATAGGTGCACAACAATTCGTCCCCAACAATAACAACAATAATAATAATCAATTTACAGTTGTCAAGTTAAGCAGAAAGGATGAGATTAGACAACTGTTCATCGTTGTGATGTAGAACACTCTCCAATGCCTGATGAAGTTTCTATGTCGATTTTTTTTTTTTTCAAAGCTGCGTTGTTTGTAAAGGGTTTTGTAACAGCGGTTACAAAACTACAGTTGCACAGACACACTGCAGACCGAACTCATTTGACCACTATCGTTATTAAACTAGCCATGGGTAAATCTTCAGCCAGTTTGCCTGAAAATCTCTCTAACTTTCCCTCTGACATAGCTTATTTGTGCTGTTGTATCACTAAGGCTGTATCTACGCCTCTAATCTATGTATTAGTCAGTGGTGTGCGACCGAGTTTAGTAAAACTACCATGACTTTTTTTTTGCCAAATTACCCTTTGTATTTCTTCATTATGAAAGTTTGTTGTTTTTAAAAATTGTATTTTTTTTATACCATTTTATTTTTACAATGGAAAAGTGACCTCTATTAATTTTGTAACAATTTGTGTGTGAATCACTTAAACTATTTGTGTTTGTTTGAATTAATTTCATCAACATAATAGGCTCTCTATTTTATTTTTGTTGTTTTATGAATGAGTATGAAAATCGCCGTGGTGCCGTTGGGTTGGATTTATGTTTTGCCTTTTTGCCCCCTAAAACTGCCTTGGTGCCCCTGAATCTTCATGTCCAACGAAGGCAACACTGCCTTGCCCTTCATGACCTTAACTTCATGCCCTGTCAATGGTGTCATTTCTGGCAGACACAGATGTTTTTTTTGCCTCTGAATACATGTAAAAAAATAAATAAAAAAACACAAAAACAAAAAAACATTTGTGCAGTTATTCTGATATTTGTCCCAATACTAAAAAACAGCAATCTATCAAAAGCACATGCTCATAAAACCACTGAAAAAAAGCACCTCAAAACAAACCAATGTAACATAATAAAGACCCCATTCTACTTTGCATTCCATAGCACACAATGGTTCCTTGAAATAGAAATGTAACCATTACCTAATGGGTATTTAACAAAGACTTTGATAACCTGAATAAGATATATCAAAGCAGCACATAGTGCCTATGATGCAGTTAAATCCGCCCCACAAGGGCAAAAAACTGCTGACGCAAACATTGTCATCATTTTTCCTTCAAGACTACTGCAATCATGACCTTGAGGGTTAATGGTTATATTTCTATTTCAGGGAATCTGGGTTCCCTATCAAGTAGGAAATGTAACCATTACCTAGTGGGTATGAATACCAAAGCTGTTGCAAGGCAATACTGCAGACCAACTGGAATGCTACAAAGCTAAGCCAACGGCCACCTTGAGTGTTACCATTAGGAACCCCAGTACAAGTAGCTAGGGCTAACAATTGAGTGAGAAACTCGCCTCTATGTCTATTTGTAAGGGTTGACCCGGAAGTTGCCCTTAATACTCTAGTTTCAAAGCTAGGGGTTTTGTGGATCGACGAGCTGTAGAACCTAGTAAAGGTATGGGTAGTAGCCCACACCACTGCATTGCAAATGTCATTGACGGATGCACCCTGGAATAAAACCCACAAAGTTGCCATACCCCTGAAGGAATGAGAAGTGAGCTTTTCTGGAGGGGGCAAGTTGGCAAGCTCATAGGCAGTTCTACATGAGTGCTATCCATTTGGACAGCCTCTGCCTAGACAGGGCTTGATCATGGGACTTTGACCCAGAGCAGACAACACATCGTCCGGACTGCCTCCAACTTTTTATCCTGTCAACATAGCACACCAGGGCCCGCACTGGGCAGAGCGTTTGGAGCTACAGCTCCCTGTCAACTGTAAGGAGGTGGAAAGAAGCCTCCAAATTCAGGACTGGTTGACATGGAATACTGAGATAATGTTCAGCAAAAGGCAGGGTTGGTACAGAGCTTAACCCTTGTCCTGGCCTCTCTAAAAATTAAACATAGCAAGCAAACAGTCGCTTGAGCGATAACATTTGAGCTCTGTTGAATGCGTAGGCTCAAATGGAGGCTTCGAGAGTGCACTGCGCACCATGTTAAACCTCCATCGAGGAACAATGTCCTTCATAGGTGGCCGAAGCTGTCGAACCACTTCCTGATGGGGCAAAACATTTGGAAGCTGAGCTCCTTGGGGGGCTGAATCAATTTTGATATAGCAAACTGAAATAGCTGCCCAATAGACCTTTAAATGTAGAGGGAGATCCCCCCTCATCAAACAGGTCCTGCAAACATTGCAGTCAATAGCCCTATTCGACAGACCAGGAAGGCTCAATGCCGGCAGGGCCCAGATCCCGGGCTACAGGCTTGATGGGTCGGATGCCATAAGGTCCCCTGTGCCTGACTGAGCAGGTCACGGCGCTTGGGCAGTCTTCATGGCTGGCCGCTTAGGAGCTGCATCAGGGTTTAAACCAGTCCTCTGGGCCAATAAGGGGCTACTAGGAGCACCTTGGCCCAGTGCCTGATTTTCTCCACACACAGCAGGAGCAAGGCAAGCGGTGGGAAGGCATACAACAGTTGCCTTGGCCACTGGTGTGCCAAGGCATCAACCGCCAGCGGGTCCCCATCTCTTTTCCCCTAAACCTCTCCCAAAGAAGGTTACCACTTTGAGGTTCACCTCCACTCTGAGCGCTGGGACCCTCCTTGAGAAGAGGTCAGCAGCCCAGTTTCTCCCCTCTGGACAGATGTACTACCCGCAGTGAGAGTAGGTTCGCAGTGAGATTAGTTCTAAACAGACGGCTATTCTCTGCACTCTGCCATCCGACACAGTGAACAGCATGGACCTGGAGTCCAAGCACACTCCTACATAGGAGGCTGTCTGAGAAGGTGTGAGCTGGCTCTTTGCATGATTCACCATAAGCCCTAACCGCAGAAGGTGGCCAATGAACAATGTTACGTGTGAGCGCATGTCTGAGCTGGAGACTGGGCACAATGAATCGGTCATCCAAATAGACTACTCTGATACCTTTGAGTCTCAATGGTGCCATCATAGCTTCGCCACGCTTTGAAAAGGCATGGGGAGCTAGAGAGAGGCCAACAGCAAAACTTTAACTTGTACACTGTTCCCTGAGAAGCGAACCGCAGGTACTTAAAGTGTGCCGGTGTGACAGAAAGACCATGATACTTGGTGGTAAATCTCCCTCTCGACCTGTGAGGGTGCTAAGTAACAGGAACAGCGTACTCTGGACTACTTGGCCTGACACTTCGTTCTGAGGGGTAAAAGATATTTGGTCATGTAGAAAAAAAGAGACGGAGCTTCGGGGGATTATAAATGTAAGTAATACACGCCGCTGTATTACTTGCCATCATTATTATTTCCTGTTTGTTTTGCCATCAGGCACTGGACAAAAACAACTAATTAAAAAAAACCTTTTCACCTGGATTACAATTGTCTGTCTGTTCTTTAATCACCTGCACCTGTACACTATTAACCACTTTGCCACAGCCGATTTTTATGGGGATATAGAAATAGGCACCTTTGAGGTCCGCCGTGGTCAACCAGTCGCCTGGCCTGATTGACTGCAACAGCTGTTGCATTGTCAACATTTTGAACCTTCTTCAGCTCAGATGGAGGTTGACCTGTCTGAGGTCGAGGATCGGTCTGAGGCCACCAGGAAGTACCTGGAGTAGAACTCTTCCTCCAACTGGAGGGGGTCTATCATGCAAATAACCCATTTTTGCAGCAGAACTGCTACCTCCTGAGACACCACAGCAGCATCCTGTGGGTCCATGACTGATGTTGCAGTCACACCACGAAAGGGTGGGGGACCGTGCTTGAACTGCAAGGGGTAGCTGGTCTGAACGGTAGCAAGCACCTGGATGTCTGTGGTGCACAGGCGCCAATACCCAAGATGGCTCCCTGAGAAGGGCCCCTGAACCTGTGGCAGCAAACCCCTTGGGCCTGTTCACCTTGTGGTTTGGCCTGAGGCTCTTGCCTCTGCGCCAGTCTGGCCACAGGCGCAGCTGGCTGTGCTGGTCCCTGAGGCTGCTGGCACAGGGATAAAAGCCCAGGCATTAAGCAATAGCAAGCAATGTACAGTAAGAATGTACAGTTGCTGCCTCAGCTGCAAAGACAGGACTGTCAACAAGGCTTGGTACCAGACTGGGATGTAACACCGGTCAGTAGCGGGGTGGAACGGAGCAAACTTTTCCCCATCAGGCACGTGTGCTTGGGGGAAACTGCTGCCTAGAGCTTCTTTATTCCCGGGTGCATGGCTCTCCCTTGGCACAGAGCCATGGGGTGAGGACGCAGCCACCTCTAAGAGAGGGTGATGGGGAAGAGTAATGTACAGAAATGTTTCTCCAACGTAAGCTTGAAGAATGCACACAAAACTCACAGAAAATGTGGTTTACCAGTGCCTCCTTTGCATTCTGCTGCCTCAGGCAGGAAGAACATCTGCTTGTGCACAGGTAGGCTGGCCTGCATGGGTCACAGGAATAAAACCCAGTCATTATGCAAATAGCAAGCAATGTACCGAAGAACGTGCTCATACGGGACTGGAATATTTTTTATATAAATTAACTGCTCTTAGTCGAACCCGCTCTTACATGCAATTATTTACTGTATTCTCTATATTTTGCTCTTATTTGAATTTGATCTTTTGCTACTGATTTTTATTGTACTTTACAACTGCTCTTATCTCTAATGTGATACTTTGTACTGTGATATTTTATAACAATTGTAAGTCACCCTGGATAAGAGCATCTGCTAACAAATAATAATAATAATAATAATAATAATAATAATAATAATAATAATAATAATAATAATAATATTATTATTATTATTATTATTAATACAAAGGGAGCAGGTCTAGGACCTACAGTTACCACGGGAGCATTTATAGGGGTGCCCACCTATAAGGCTCTTGGCTAACCAACAGTCCAAAAACTGAGGAAAACCTACTGTTAGCGAACAGACTTCACACTGATTCTGCAAGCAGAACTAATGTGGTAAAGAGACACTGTGGAAAAACTGCAAGCAGCTTAACCCGGTCTCGGTCTAACACAGGACAGCTGAAGCCAGCAGCTGCATTAATATTTCTGTGAAAAAAAAAAAATACAGAGAAACAAATTCTACCACATGACACAGTACCAATGTACTTACTGTTACTTTAGTATAATTTTCGTTAACAAAAAACAACATTTTCAACTTCAACTGAAGCTAGCAGCCTGAGAGGGAACACAAATAGCCGATTTAAGGTTGTTCGATCCCAGGGGAGGGGCAGCGGAGCCGACGGCTTTGTGCGGGACACAAGGCTGCTACGGGACCAACGAAAACCATGGCTGAGAGGACAATACGTGCAAGTAGTAAATTACTATAAGCACATAAAATAAATCACAATAAAATGTAATTATGCAAGTGAAACAAAATTCAGATATAAGTAAGATATTTTCTTGCTTTCAGGTCGGTGAAAGGAAAAATGATGACGATGTTTGTGTCAGCAGTCTTTTATGCCCTTGGCTCGACTGCTTCACAGGCACTACGTGCAGCTTATTCAGGTTATCACGGTCTTTAGGTTAAATACCCATTAGGTAATGGTTACATATCATACTTGATAGGGAACTTGTAATGCTCTGCAATCAGACCTACCTCTCTAAAGAACACGTCGGCTGGAGTGAGACTCAGTGGGATGTCGGTGCCTTTCTTGTTTAAAGCTATGAGAATGCCTGCATTGACCAGATCTGGCAGTTTTGAGTGGTGATTTTTCAGGACGATGGCAGCAGAGAGCTTTTCTCCATGCTCACATAGCAGAAGACGAGTTGTCTGGAGAATGCCACGCACCTGAGCTGTGCCTAGTCTTTCAAACAGTCCAACCTGAAGAGCAGGACAAAAAGCAATACAAGTACAATATGCTGCTATTTATTCACAACAAAAATAATATTTTTAGTTTTTGCTTAGAATTCAATTAATAAAAAGTTTTTGTGGTTGAGTTAACCATATCCAAAAAACAACAAAAAGTATCCTTCTGTTTTTAGGTTGCACTTTTCTTGAAAAGAACCATGATAACACGTGCCGAGGCAACACAGAAATGATCCCTATAGACTACAGCAGGGGCAGGCACCCTATGGCACTTCCAATCCATTCCACTACAGGACTGTTGGAGGTCAATTAAATAATTAAGGCTCCAGTTTAGGGCCTACCTAGTTGAAAAATTTAGAATAAAAAAAAATAATAATAATAAAAAAAAAAAACACAACTTACTTGGTGAAGGAAGTCAATAAAAAAGCAATGGGCTTTCATTTTATCCTCCAGCTGATGAAGAAGAATCAATGATGTGTGACTAAATCCAACTGTCTCTGTAAACAGATTTAAACCGATAATTATAATGGATAATAAGGCCCAATGTGTAAAACCTTTAAGGTTGCGCCCATTAAAATAAATTGTAGCTAACAAAACACTTGCGTTTATCTCAAATGTGCAGTGTTACAGCAAATATGTATGTTCATTTTAAAACTTGATATCCAGTACTACACTTGGGAACCTCTGCTTATACAGCAAATCATGCTTTCAGACAGTCTCGCACTTTCTGGGCCATTGTGAAATTGTCCCTAGCCCTTACTGGTATCTTTCCTGTCAATAACCAATTAGCTGCTTCCCTTCTTGACCCACATGCTTTCAGCCAGTAAAATGCTTTGACCCAAATGCCACTGCTGGCGTGAAATGAGCAAGGAAGTGATGCAGTAACAGGACTTCCTGAAGGCAAAGCACATTTTCTTTAACTTCGTGTCGTACCAAATGTCACGTTTCTAAGTTAAAACACTTGTTTGCTATAACATGTGCTTTTATAAATACTGTACATTTGAGAGCTATGTAGCTCAGGGGTTCCCAAACTTTTTATACCTGAGGCCCACCTATTCAGCTGCATTAAAAATGGAGAATTTATTTTTTTATTTTTTTTATTTCCCCTTATTGCAAGGTTTAAAACAGTGGCCTCACAATTTTGTTTTTGGAATTAATAAAAGTGATTAAAGTTTCAATAAATGTTTTTGTGTATTCATTTGCTATTCATTTTAACATGTACTGTAATAACTTTGAAAACAGCCCTATAAAAAAAAAGAAATTAACAAAAGAACCTGGTTGGTTTCAACTTTTAAAAGGCTACCGCAAAATTCAAGAATTTCTGTTGCAGAAATCATGGACCCTTGCTGCAGAATTTGGAAAAATTTGCCACGGTTTTCATGGGGGACTAACTATAGAGGTAAACGAGAGCCTTGCATAAGTTACTTTATTCGCCACTACTCTGTACAACCAAATACAACTTACAAAAACACATTGTTGGCTTGTACACCAAAAACAAACAAATAAATAATAATAACAATACTACTACTACTACTACTACTACTACTAATAATAATAATTATAATAATAATAATAATAACGAAGCGCAGCTGCGCCACTCAACCAAAAGAAAACTTATGAAAATAAATCCATCTGCAGCGAAATTTGAATCAGTCAATTTATTTATTTTAAATATTATTCTTTTCCAACAAAACATATTCTAGCGTTATTTTAAGATGACTGTGAACGAGCCAGTAATTAATAAAAAGAGCAGTATATCCAAAAATTTTAATAAATCAATTACCCGTATGTAACAAGATTTATCAGTTTGATTAATAACTTGATTTAGTTAATACTGAAACATATATCAAAGTACTCAATATTTTAAATGTTAATAGCTAATCAGTCACAAAAACGTATTTCATAGGCATCAATTACATTTTTAAATGAATGTTATCAAGCACAAAAGTTAGTATGAAAACTTTGACTAAAGAAAAAACACATTCCAGCACCTCAAAACTGAGCTTGCGGTACAAATGCATTCAAACTAGCTTCCTTTTTGTTCTTTATAGTTTGCAAAACGTATTCTTTGGTAGCGAATTCAACATATTGTAATGTTAATAATACTGAACACACTTTTTACATCGCCAGCAGAGCGATCACATGACCTTAACACTGCCTTATTGTCAGAGCTCTCGCTTTATATCCCGCCTACAGGTAGGCAATCTATTAGCTCTGAGTTGTGAATTTCTGCTTTGACTGACAGTTCGCCAATACTCCCTTGCTACACTTTATTTTTCTGATGTACCTAATAGAAATGCAAAATGGATAAGAGTTATGGGGAAATTTGCTCTAAGAAATGTATTTTACACAGTATTCTTATAAGGGTGTAAGCCATTCTACCAGCAGGCTAATTTCAAGGGAGTGCAAAGGCTAATGCAGCGGTCTATTTTGGTCCACGGCCTTGATCGAATAGGAGCAAGCAGTGCTTGAACTATGCTTGCACTACTCACTGTGCTTTTACTAGTGAACCAGAGGGGACATAAGATATATAATGTTAGGGACAGACCATTTATACAAGCGTGTGTGCATATCACAGGTATTTCCAACTTTGTTGAATCCATGGAAGAAATGTATGTAACACAGCTTGAAATTAACTTTTCCATCCACTAGCCACCAGGGCTAATGGATGACTAGTTCACCAAAAATGAGGAGTTTGCAATATATGTTTAATATACTTAATAAGGAAACAAGAGAAAACCTGCAGAAACAAGAAACTTTTGGAACGTGTAAACATTTTTTCTAGTGAGTTAGAAAAAAAATATTGAAAACTAAACCATGTTTCAGTGTAGGGCTAATTTCTAAGCATGTCCCCACTTGCCTTGCAGTATCTACAATTCATCACTTGAGACAGATAATCTCTCCTTCTGATTCACTTCAAGGACAAACTCTTCTTGTTCAAGATGCCACATACTAAACCTGTACACTGTCCTATCCTAAATTATCTTTATTTTATTTTTTTTTAATAGTAAAATTACAAATAGTACTTTATTAATCTTCAGCTCTGAAAAGCTGATTTTATTCTATCACTCTTAGACACGTTTCATTAATAGCTATATTAACAAACTGAACAGTTGTATAAACTGCATTGCAGAAAACTATTGCAGAATTATTTAAAAAAAAACAGCAAGCATTAAAATTTGCAACTATAATAAAACAATAAAATTGCAAAAGCTTAATTTTTTAATTCAAATATACTTTTAAAAACAGTAGTGTAATGTCACAGCTGTGTCATCACTGCACAGAAATAAAACATTTAACTGTATGTATGGATGTATGTATATATGTATGTATGTATATATACACACATATACATACATACACACCTATAGGAACTAAAATATTCAAAATCAACAAGCACATACATAAACCATTTCAAATTGTGCTTGTCACTAGTGTAAGTCAATCAAGTCTGTGAAAAGCTGCTACAGACAAATATGCTAAAGATGATATGTACTACTGGAGGCTGTATGCCATGGCTACGTATTAACATCAGTTATTTCAGTTTTCATGTGTGTTGATTAAAACACTGAATACTACAGTTATAGTTACAAAAAGACATACAATGTATTGAATAAATATTACATGACAGAAAAGACAGAAGCGCTTAAAATACAGAGTATGGTTCCTTTCCACAACTTTGATTTAAATTAAAATAACCTAAAATCGTACAAGGAATGTGGATTGGTGCTTAAATGAAAAGGAAAACAGCAATGTTATATTATTGCTTGTTTATTCATAGATATATTGACATGTTAACAGTTAAAATATTATTTTTCATGTAGTGTAAATCAGGCATTGTTGAGCAAAGTAAACACTGTATCGCATGGCAATGCTTAGTGCTAATTGGTTAAATCACTAAATGCCAGCCTCCACATGGCAATGCAGATCTACCATGCTCATACGTAAGCTAAGGTTAACAAGAGGAAAGCTGTGAGTGTGCTGCACCACCGCCACACCCCTCCCACTATGTCTTGGGGAGAGGCCACACCTCCAGCACCCACTTCTGTGTCTTTGGGCACCAAAAAAGTTGAACCCTGATGTATGTACAAAACAAGTAAATGTTTAAAACTTATTTTAAATGTCCATCTTGAAAAAAATACTTTCAGTAAAAAGTTCTCACCATCAGGAACAGATTCAGCCCATCTTGGGTCAGATGAAGGGTAGTCATCAACCAAATCAACACTGACTTGTGTCACGGTTCGGTCAAGTTCGGAGTCCGCATCCAAATCTGATTCCGGTGGAAATATTTCATCTACCATACTTTGTGCACCCAGAATATCTCTCCTGAAAAGAAAAGGCCATTTGTTATAGCAGATTGTCAATATACCCAATATACAATTGGAAAATGGACAAACATACAGCAGTCTAGGTAATTTAAGCATACTACTTTAGTCCACAGCAGTACAACCCTGGTTATGAAAATTAATGAGTAAAGTTAACAGTGTACTTTAACTTAATGCTGAAAGAGTGGAGGTACTCTACTGTAGTCAAGCTTGAACAGAGGGGTATAGAACAGTTTGTTTTTTATTAATTAACTTTAGGTTTCCAAAGATACACCTGTAACAAATCTGCAAAAAAAAAATCTAAAATCTGAGCAAAAAATATAAATTCTGCACAAAATACAGGATTTACATTTTAAAAAAATAATAAAATAAAAATAAAGCATGTATGTCAGTAACACACAACCCCCACCATGGCCGATTTGTTTGCATACATTTGTTTATTTCTGGCTGACGTTGTTTGTGAGCTCAGGCAACTATAGATCAATTTTAACAAAATCAGTATGCATTTGCAGTACAACTTCAGCATTAAATCAATTGTTTCAAGCAAATTCCATTCTCTTAGCATTTGGTCACTTAGTTCACAATTAAATGGTGATAAAAGTTTGCTCGTTGAACATATGACCATTAGGGCCATATATGGTAGTAATTGGCATTTGCATTGCAGTGATCAAAATGTTTCACCCCCAAATCTTACCGGCAAAATCGTAAAAAGGCAGCTTTCAGTATCTTAGTTTTGTCTTCTTGAGCAATGGTCTCCATCCTTGAAGAGCTCTCCAGTAGAGTAGCCTGCATAAGAAACACTGTTTAGTGCTGGGAGAAGAAATATTCAAACAAATACTACATGAAATGCAGAGAAAAGAATGTCAATGTTTGTAATATTTCCTATAACAGAATCTACATAATTATATCATGCAAAACACGACCAATGTATATAATAATACAAGTATGCTAGTAGCCTACACCTCCCACCACTTCTGTAAATCCAAAATGATTAGAGCCATTGTGAGATTTAAAAAAAAAAAAAGTAGACCTCTATGACCAATCTGTCCTTAGCAAGTTTCAAGACAATTGGATATGCAGTGCTCTGGTACATGTTCAATTCTGAAGTGCGACATATACGCTTCCACAAAATCCTCCTGGCCAGGGATATGCATCCCCCATGGGTAATACTCTAACTAGTTCACTAAAGGCATTTGATATGCAACCATTATTAAGCATATTCCTTGTGTGTGTGTTTACAGACAAAGATAAAACATAAAGTTAAAGCTTGAAGATATCCTGTAAAAGACTTCTTGTTACCAGAGATGTAAGAGACAGCAGAATTTGGGAGAACCAAAACAAAAACAGCCCATACCAAGCAAGAATAAAATACAGTGCCACCCCATCACTTGTGTTCTTTACAAAGCACAATTTGCATCTATGTAAATAGCTCATTTTATTTTAGATTTTTATTATTATTATTATTTGTTTATTTAGCAGACGCCTTAATCCAAGGCGACTTACAGAGACTAGGGTGAAACTAGGGTCACACAATGAGTCAGTCGCTGAGGTGGGATTTGAACAGGGGACCTCCTGGTTATAAGCCCTTTTCTTTAACCACTGGACCACACAGCCTCCTAGATTTTGTTTATTTGGGTTTACTCGGTGCACATCCTATATTCACTTTACCAAAGCAACAGTGAGGAAACATTCAGCATAAAATCAAGGTATTATCAAAACAAAAAAAAAAGTGGCATAATAAGGCTGTTAGATGTGTGTGTTTTTTTATTTTTAAAAAAAATATAATTCTCTATTTATCCTTCAATTAGATTCAAACTTAATAAACGTGGTTTACATTTATACATCTGGCATTAGTTTTTAAAACCTGCCACTGAATTTTACATACTTCATTATATTATTCCCTGTCCTCTTCCAACTGCTTTTTTTGTGAACATTTTTTTTATTTAAACTATTAATTAAGACATCAACGACAAGTCGTACATAGGATTAATAACCCCCATCCTCACGACGATCGGATCCCCCCAACCGAAGGGGACACTGCATTATGTAATAGAAATTTTTTCACAGCTTCTGCTGCAGTGCTCCATGCCTGTATAGTATCCCTCCTGGCACCATGGATTCTGGCTGTGGACAGCTCCATGAGAATAATATCAAGAAAGGTGAGCATCCATTGAGACCAAGGGAGGGCATGTGGAGGCTGCCATCTTAGGGCAATCAACATTTTGGCGGCTGTAAGACCGGCCAACCAAATCCTCCTCTGGTGTAGTGAAAGCTTTAAAATCGAAGAGGAGTCATTAATAAAATAACAGAAGGAACACAAGGTATGTCCAGGCCTAGAATAGTGGACAAAGTTCTTGCAACCCGATTCCAGCAGGAGGCTACATCCGGACACTCCCAGAACGTATGTAGAAAAGTGCCTGAGGCGTCAAGAGGACAGAGTGTGCACATTTGGTCAGGGACCAGTTTCATTCCGTGACGTTGGCAATGTGTTAAGTACATACTATGCAATAATGTATAAGTTGATGATTGGGATTTTTGGAAGCCAAATATACAGTGTTCCAAATAGTATTCCAGGAAATGCCATAAGATGATACTGCAAGGTCTCTAGCCCAGGCAGTGTAGACTCCTAAAGGTCTATATGAAGCTTGTAGGAGGTAAATATAAATTCTGGAGACAACCCCTTTGGTCCATTGTGTAGTGTATGCCCTGGCAGACTTGTTCCCCATGGCACCCCATAAGCCCGCATTGCGGAGCGGAGTCGAAAGTAAAAGAAAAAAGAGGAGCCTGGTAAATCATACTGTGATTGCAGGTCCTGTGCAAAGGCCATCCCCGTTAAAAACAGCATCCAAAATGTTTATTCCCCTGGTTGTCCATGAGGGAAGAGAATGGACGACCTCCTGATAGAAGCAGGAGATTATTAAAAATGGGGGTATAGAAGTGCCACTTAATCCGAGAAGCTGTATGCTTTTCCACCAAGCAAATATATATAGTATTATAATGTTATTATAATGCTGCCATTGTAATAAAATATGTTATATATACTTATATAATGCTGCCATTGGAAAATGTTCTGTCGTGATCTATATTAGAATTCTACAATTGTAAACATATTGTTATTTTGTTATTTAAAGCTCTATTGAAATACTGTATTTCCGTTTATCTTAATCACAATAAGTGCGCAATTAAAAAAAATATAGCAACAATTTGGAAACCTGTCCCAATTGCTTATTTGAGGGCAAAGAAAAAAAGAGAAAAAAAAGAAAGAAGAGCATTTAACATGGAAATTGCCAAAATAAATGGGCAGCTGGGTGGTTAAGGGAAAAAGAGGGACATTGTCTTTGTTAACATTGTAACTTGAAAAATCTATAAAAAAATAAAATAATCATCCAATAAACATTATGGTTAACTTTACTTTATTTTAAGCAATAAGTTTAGATTTTTCTTTTTTAATCCATTGGGGCCTTTTAATAGGTGGACATCATATTGGGACTGAGGATCTGTATTGCAATATATTGCAATACTGAAGACAATATTGCAATATATTGCGACACATATTGGAATTCAATGCCGAATGACGCACATGTTGATTTTTTGCTACCAAAATAAATATACAAATATAAACTGTGCTTTGTAATTTTTATGTAATTTAAAGTATTAGAATGTAATATGACAAATGAAACTCATATGAAATGCTCAGTAACAAATTTTTGTTGGATCCTCTGAAGTACGTCCATGTGCCAGCTTGAAAGCTACTTACAATTCTCTAAAAACATTTATTTTAAATGTAATTTTTAAAATTTTATATAAATATATTTATTTTCATTTCAGAGTTCTCCCCAGGAATTCTGTACAGCCGGGTGGCAGAACATAGCCGGGAGCACTTAACGAGGGGGAACAAAACAAAACTTGCCTTACCTTAAATATATAATACGACAAAGAATTTGAATAACGTGTTGTCTTTCGTTCACTCTGTTTGGTTGCGCTATATGTTATACATTTTCGTAAATTACTGTGCTTATTTAGGCACTCTACGATTTGACTGGGGAAAGATAAAAGTAGGTTTACTGGAGTGCCCAAAAAAAAGGTAACCTTTTCACTTCCTTTTTAGCTTAATTATTGAGCTTTGCTTCATTTAAATTGTTTTCTTTATGTTTTCAGGTTTTTGTTTTTCGATGTTCTACATTTTTTGAATGTAACTGTTCATTTTAACAATTTTTTACACAACAGTACTCGCATACATTTGGTAACCATCATAACTGTTGCATGAAACTGGAGCGTAATAATCCAGCATCGCTGCACTTAAGCACTTGTATATCATTTGACAAGTGTTCAGCTGATATCCCATCATGCCTTTCTTAAATATTTTTACAATACCACAACAAAAATACTTTTTTTGTTGCATATGTATAGCTATTATGTACTATATATCACCATACAGTACAATACAGTACAATAATACGACAAAAAATGGACAATGATAATACCCGAAAATAATCTTAATATTTTTTATAAAGTAGCCAGCGTAAATATAGTATTAGGCGATGGATTGCGCCGATTGCCGGCTTACTTTGAAAACCCTGCATTCACACTATTTTTGCTTTGAAAATAAATCGGTTTTAGCAGTCATTTTAACGTTTTAGCCTCTCGAAGTGCTTTACACAGAAAACCCTCCCCTTCATCCCACCGATTGGTTAAATGTTGTGTCAAGATATAAATCCGACACTGCGTACAGGGATTAAATAGCCAATTTACAGTACAGATTGCTAATTGCTCAGTAACGAGGTGCAAACAGCTGACTGATCGATCTGTCAAGCTTTTACTACAGTAATGTGCTGCCTTTTCTATTGAAATGTATGTGAATGGCAAGGTAACGAGGTGAAAAAAAACTGATTGGTGGATTAGTAAGAGCAATTACTACAGTATAAAATCAGTGTGCTTGTTATTTAAATCTATGTGAATGGCACATAACGAGATCCAAACAGCTGCGTTTGCCCGAAATATACGGCGTACTTAACACGGTATAAAACGATGCCTTTGTTGTTGAAATCAATGAGAATAGCAAACGGCAAAAGCTATTTGTCCGATATAACGGCTGCCAAAAACACAGGTCGGCTTTGAAAGCAACTCCAACAGGAAAAGGAGTCTCAGTATGTTCAGTGTGGACCATTGAGCATCTGCTGCTTCAAATGCTCTGAACCAGTAGCTTAATAGCTCAGGGCCAGAAGATCACAAGACCAAAGTTAACCTGGGAATAAACCAGATGAAAACGAGACAAACAGCTTGCCAAATTGGGTACACAGAATGATAAGTAAAAGATCAAGGCAGAACACTGTGCTCTGGGTAAGAAGGTTACAAGATCAAATATATTTCTTAGCAGACGCTAAATATAGCCTTGGTGAAATCTGTATATACTGAACTGCATCATCTATTTATTATCCGCCATGCATAGTGAGGTTGCTGTGCTGTTAAATTTGTTGTCTATAATTATAGTTAACTCCTGTCTGCTTTGTAAATACTAACTGTCACAAAGCCCTTGTAGAAGGTGATCCCAGGCGTTACACTACTGCCCCAGCTCTGTGCCCCATTTCTTGTGTTTGATTTCTACTTCAAATGAATGGGGATAGGGCTGCACTGGAAATAACTTCTTAAAAGCAACATCCTTTATAAAATAACTGCAAAGCAAATATACCGACGCACAATGAAAACGCAACAGTACGTTTTACATCAATAGCTCATTGGGCACATACATAATGTTATTTACATTTTAAATAGTGAGCAGATAGGTTTGTTGATTGTTCCTTAGGATAAGAAAATACTGAGCACAAGTCATGTGATTTCATAAAAACGCCAGGTGCTCAGTGTTTGGTATTTGAGTTGAGTTAAAATTGCCAAAATGAGTTAAGAATCTGTATAAAGCACCATTCTAAAATACATGATTTTAATTAACGCAAGAACAGCGATTATAATTGCACAACTTCAAGAAAACAATGTCGAGGTCTTGCTGTGGCCAGCTTTTTCTCCTGACCAAAAAGTCCAGCAGAACATCTGTGGGACCAAATCGCCAGTGCCATCCATAAGAGAAAACTGTGACCAGCCAACCTTCACCAGCTGTCTGCAGCTGCACAGGAAGAGTAGCGGAAAATCCCACAGCAGTCTATCCAGAGGCTGATCAGGTCTATGCGTCAACGCTGCCAGGATTGTGTTAATGCTCAGGGAGGTCACACCCGATACTAACTTTGTAATGTTTTAATTTTGACAGTGTGTCACGTTTCATACTAAAAACTTATGTTTCTTTGATCTGTATTTTTGTTCACATTTTCTAGGATTTTGTTTGATATCTATTGTGACAAAGTGCATGGCACCGTCATTGAAGGAAGATATATAGGGCCGCGTATAAGGCGCAGCCTGTATCCTATGTAACAAATTGTGGAAGGAAAATAGTCCTGATGGTCTAAGCTGACCAGCCAAACTACATTTCCCAGAATACCTGGACTAGAAGGGGACAGTCCGCAATTATTACCCAGGGTTGAGTAATTGGTTTCACCTGTATTAAAAGGTTGATATTTAAGCAGGGCTAAAAACCCTGTTCAGGTCTCTCATTGGGTGCTAGACAAAAGCTGAGGTGTTGAAAGGACCTCCTGGAAAGGTAACCATTATATTTAACTCTCCTCTGTCCTAATTCTCCCCGACCTCTTTGCTGCCTTTGACACTGTCGATCACTCTATTCTACTATCCTCTCTGACCTGGGAATCTCTGGGACTGCTCTGGCCTGGTTCTCCTCCTACCTCTCCAACCGCACTTACCAGGTAACCTGGCGTGGAGCAACCTCCACACCTCGCCCTCTCTCAACAGGAGTCTCCCCAAGGGTCAGTCTTGGGTCCTCTCCTGTTCTCTCTCTACACCCGCTCCCTGGGCCCCTTCATCGCATCCTATGGTTTCTCATACCATTTCTATGCTGATGATGCTCTCCTTCCCCACCTCTGACTCCACCATCCCCTCCCGTATCTCTACCTGTCTGTCTGCTATCTCCTCCTGGATGCACTCGCATCACCTCAAACTCAACCTCTCTAACTCTGACCTAGAACATAAGAACATAAGAAAGTTTACAAACGAGAGGAGGCCATTAAGCCCATCTTGCTCGTTTGATTGTTAGTAGCTTATTGATCCCAGAATCTCATCAAGCAGCTTCTTGAAGGATCCAGGGTGTCAGCTTCAACAACATTACTGGGGAGCTGGTTCCAGACCCTCGCAATTCTCTGTGTAAAAAAGTGCCTCCTATTTTCTGTTCTGAATGCCCCTTTATCTAATCTCCATTTGTGACCCCTGGTCCTCGTTTCTTTTTTCAGGTCAAAAAAGTCCCCTGGGTCGACATTGTCTATACCTTTTAGGATTTTGAATGTTTGAATCAGATCACCGCGTAGTCTTCTTTGTTCAAGACTGAATAGATTCAGTTCATTTACATGCCTTTTAAACCCGGGATAATTCTGGATGCTCTTCTTTGCACTCTTTCAAAAGCAGCAATATCCATTTTGTAATGAGGTGACCAGAACTGAACACAATATTCTAGGTGAGGTCTTACTAATGCATTGTAAAGTTTTAACATTACTTCCCTTGATTTAAATTCAACACTTCTCACAATATATCCGAGCATCTTGTTGGCCTTTTTTATAGCTTCCCCACGTTGTCTAGATGAAGACATTTCTGAGTCAACATAAACTCCGAGGTCTTTTTCATACATTCCTTCTTCAATTTCAGTATCTCCCATATGATATTTATAATGCACATTTTTATTGCCTGCATGCAATACTTTACACTTCTCTATTAAATGTCATTTGCCATGTGTCTGCCCAGTTCTGAATGCCATCTAGATCATTTTGAATGACTTTTGCTGCTGCAACAGTGTTTGCCACTCCTCCTATTTTTGTGTCGTCTGCAAATTTAACAAGTTTCCTTACTATACCAGAATCTAAATCATTAATGTAGACTAGGAATAGCAGCAGACCTAATACGGATCCCTGTGGTACACCACTGGTTACCTCGCTCCATTTTGAGGTTTCTCCTCTAATCAGTACTTTCTGTTTTCTACATGTTAACCACTCCCTAATCCATGTGCATGCATTTCCTTGAATCCCTACTGCGATCAGTTTGAGAATTAATCTTTTATGCGGGTCTTTGTCAAAAGCTTTCTGGAAATTTAAATAAACCATGTCGTATGCTTTGCAATTATCCATTGTCAATGTTGCATCCTCAAAAAAGTCAAGCAGGTTAGTTAGACATGATCTCCCTTTCCTAAAACCATGCTGTCTCCCAGGATATTGTTACCATATAGGTAATTTTCCATTTTGGATCTTTTCTTTCCCTCCTCCTCCTCCCCCTCCTCTGATCCATCTCCATTCCTGTGGAATCTACCACACTCTCTCCCTCCTCCTCAGCTAAGAACCTCAGAGTCACCCTGGACCCCTGCCTGTCTTACTCCCAGCACATCTCCACTCTGGCTCACACTAGCCGATTCTTCCTGAGCAACATACGAAGAATCCGACCCGTCCTCACCAACTACGCCACCCAGCTCCTGGTCCAGGCCCTGGTACTCTCCCGCCTAGACTACTGCCTCCCTCCTGGCTGGCCTCCCTGCGTCCGCCACCTGTCCGCTCCAGCTCATCCAGAACTCCGCTGCTCGCCTGGTGTTCTCTCTCTCTGCCTCGCTTCTTCCACGCAACTCCACCTCTCCGCTCACTCCACTGGCTCCCGATCAACGCTCGCATCCAGTTCAACTCTTGTACTAGCCTACATATGCCTTGACCAGACTGCACCCAGCTACCTCCAGACCCTCATCTCTCCCTACACCCCCACCCGACCTCTCCGCTCCTCCTGCACTAGAAGACTGGCTCTACCTTCTCTACGCTCCCCTGCCTCCAGAGCCCGCTCCTTCTCCACCCTCGCCCCGCAGTGGTGGAATGACCTTCCTACAGATGTCACGACTGCCCAGTCCCCGACCACCTTCCGGCGCCTCCTCAAGACTCACCTCTTCAGACAGCAACTGTAGAACTCCTCTTTTTTCCCTCTGGACATTTATCACTCTTCCTTTAAATGCGCTTTACTTGCTCTTATCTGCCCCCTATTTTACTGCATTTAATCCTGTACTTCAGAGTACTGTAATCTGTCACAAGTGTTAGTGTTTAATCTGTAGTATTTTGTATTTAATTATATCCTGATGTAACTATCACTGACACTTATCTGCTCCGTTATTGAATCATATTTGGTCATACTTGTACTTGCTAGAACCAAAGTCATTGTATTTTTATCTTGCTCTTAATTGTATTATTACTTGTACTGTGATTCTTGAAATGTATTTTTTTTTACGACTAAGTCGCCCTGGATAAGGGCGTCTGCTAAGAAATAAATAATAATAATAATAATAATAATAATAATAATAATAATAATAATAATAATAACGAATCCATATAAGAATTTGTTTTGTTTTTGAAGAAGCCGGTAAGCAGCTTAGCTGCCCGGTCATTAGACAGTGAAACGTCACAGTTTAGTTTAGACGGAGCTAGGCTTTTGTTTTGTTTGCTGTTTTGTTAAACTTTTGTGAATAAAGATACAGACACTGACCTGTTTAAATGACAATACTACGATTGACATTTTTTTTTTTTTTTTTTTTTTTTTTTTTTTACACTAAAGGACGGGGCTAAAAGTCCAGAATAAGAATGACACTCTGTCAAACAGCCCCAGAGTTGTCACACTAGGTTTAAAACGGCTTAAAACAGGGCTTCTCAAACTCGGTCCTGGGGACCCCCTGTGGCTGCTGGTTTTCATTCCAACTGAGGTCTCAATTACTTAACTAAAAACTTTTTACTTGTTTTCAGCTCTTGAACAGTTGCATATTTCAAGTTAGCTATAACATTTTATAAGTAACTTGAATTGCAACTGTTTAAGAGCTCAATTAAGGGTGTAGTTAAGTAATTGAGAGCTGGGTTGGAATGAAAACCAGCAGCCACGGGGGTCCCCAGGATCGAGTTTGAAAAGCCCTGGTTTAAAATACTTGATTAAATCCATTAGACCTGAGTGTTGTGTTTCTTTTGTACATCAGTATAGCTAAGGGTACAGATTACACCGATTACATTTATAAGCATCAGAAATATAATTTTCATAAACAAAAACAACCCTAATTCAATGGGACAGTATATAAGGTGGTCTTATTTAGTTAATTCAAATCTGATATCTTTACCTCTACAGCTGCTCCCGTTACAGAAGAGGAGAGTGAATCTTCCATGTCCTCAGGCAGTATGGAAGCACTCTCCCTGGCAACCACAGCAAGTAGCCCACTGTTCCTAGAGAAGAAGACAGGCAGATCTGCACAGCAGCCTGCTCCCAAGAGCCTGTCCCCTGCAAATAGACACCAGTCTATCATGACATCATAAAACACAGCAGTATTATGCATGCGTTCTGATCTACTTTTTGAAAAAAAAAAAAACTGAAAACATGAAAATGCCACTATCATCACAACACTACCAGAAAGAATGTCTACCTACCTGGGAAACTGAAAGGTATCTTCTCTTCTGGCACAGCCCCTCTTCCTGTGCCAGTGGAACAGGCAAAGACCAGCTCTTCAGTGAACAGGTAGGCAGCCTGACCAGAAAAGCGGGGGAGCACAAATTGGCAATTCAGCAGCTCCTCTTCAGACTGAAATGAAAAAGTTAAATTAGATAACAGAGTGTTTGCGATGGCTATCTGTTAAATGACATCAAAATTATCCAACTTGCAGAACAATTGACTTAAAGCATGTGCTCTTGCTGAAGTGAAACTTAATTTTACTCTGTAATTAATCACCTCACCTGGACCCAGTCTGGAACTTTCTCTAAGATATGTTCACAGGAGTTTGAATATGCTATAGTATACGCAATCCAAACAACTTCTAAAAATGAGATGCAAATTATGTTTATGATCAAGTATTATCTGTATACATATAATATTTGTGTTAAGTGTTTAAATGTACTTTTCTGTCACTTAATGTACCTTCAATTCATCCTGAAGTACCGTAAAGCAAAAGAAAGATGATTGTCTACTCTCCTGTGACTTTGCATGCAGAAGAGTATTGTCTACTCTCCTGTGACTTTGTGGGCAGCCAGCTTGAGAAGGTCTTGTGTAATGTACTGTGTTTGGAAGTAAAATCCTGAGTATAAAACCAACTACAGCATTACAATTAGCAGGAACCATAGCAGCTGACATGCTGTAATCTTTTGAACATATGATCATATGATCATACAGCATTAACATAACTAAAAGCCTGCAGAAAAAAAGTAAGTATATTGCACTTCCTACCATGAGCAGCCACACCCACACACTGTGCTCTGACCAATACCAGTTGATGCTTGTCTGAAACTGTGGATGAAAACTGTGGGTCTGACTCTAACTATAACATAAAACTTGACAGAGCTTCTGAGATTCATTGGAATCAACTGATTTAAAATATCTCCACCCAGTGTTCTTGCAGGACATGTTTAGTACATTGCATTCAAGCTGTTTGAGTGACAGCTTTCCTGCATCATTGGGATAATATTATAATAATCATAATAAATAATAATACCCGGTAACAATGACAGGGAAACGCCGATTACAGATGGCATTTTATTAATAAATCAGCACCGATTATGATTTTCATACTCATGTCAGACAATATATATGTTACCATGTTAAATAGGATAGGTGATGGGTTCATTAGATATTATTTTAACTATCTGGTTCTGTGCTCAGTCTTGCTGTGTTTTGATGCAACTGGCAATTAAGACATTGAATAATTAAAAATCCCTGTGGTCATAAAAGTGATCAACTAACCTTTAGGCCTTAAAGAAAAGAAAATAGCATGCAGCACTAAAAGGGTTAAACACAATATACAACATTATAGGTGAAGTTCTCAAGATATAACTATAAAATGTGGCACACACACACACACACACACAATTTCCCCCACAATGGATTACAAATTTGTACCTGAAAAGGAGGGTTGTACTTTGTAACCTCCACAGAAAGCTCATCAGACATATGAGAACCTTGGTCCTCCACTGTGACCAGGGAATAGTAAGCCACACAGGGGGTGTCTCTTGGATGCCATGCTGCTGCCAGAATTACCAGTCCATCCCTGGCAATATAACAGAAGACATTAACAATTGCATACAGTTCCATCATAGCTGGCTTAACATTCAAAAAGTAAGTGTGTGTGTGTGTGTGTGTGTGTGCGTGCGCATTCATTATTTTTACAGGAATGGTGGAATTAGGTGTGGCTAAAATTATATCAAATTATCTTTGCTCCAACATATTGTTGAGCAGTTTCTTATATACCTTTTTGACTTTCAAAAATCTCTGAAGCCACACAATAGCACAACTCTACCCCTATGAATTGCTGACAGACAGTAACTCTCTGATTAACACATACTGGGTATCTATTACATTTATAAGCAGCAGCATATGTCAATATTGTATAGCTATTACTTAATGTCAATAGAAATAGAGACTAACATGCACTGTTGGATTTTTAAAACCTTTACAATAGTGGTTAGCCTTATCTGTCAAGCACAAAGAGGTCTGGGGTCTATAATACATGCAGGCAGACATGACAACGCTGTACCACATTTCAAAGTTAGGAAAACTCTTTACAATTGAAATGCTGAACTAAACAAGGAGAGAGAATAAGGGTAATAAGGGTAGAAAAAAATTATAAAATAATGATTTCAGTGTTTCTCAAATCCAAATTAACTTTGCTTTAATAACACATAATTTATACCATAGCAGTAGCTGGCATTAAAAAAAAAAGGTCACGCTTTATTTTAAGGGCCTTTTTTTTCTTTATTAACTGCTAACAAACAGCTAATATACATGTTAATGTACATTATTTATTTTCTGTTAACTGTTAGTAAATAATATATAATAGGCCAGCTAAAACTGCAAACACCAGCGCCCTGTGGATGATCAATCAAACACCAGCGCCCTGTGGATGATCAATCAAACACCAGAGCCCTGTGGATGATCAATACCCAGTCGATCATATGAAATCAGTTCAAATTGTTACCTAACCTAAAAAATAACAATGTTTGTTAACAGTTAATAAACTAAAAAACAGCCCTTAAAATAAAGTGTGACCAAAAAACAGTCCTAAATATGGAGCACAACACAGTACATAAACCGGCATTAGTAAATCATATTTAAGTTATCAATACAGGCAAGTGATCAAAATCGAACCACCATCAACACTTCTTGAAAACCATAACACAAGAAACTAGGTTTAGACTTACTGGCCGAGTTGTAAATCCAGGTACTTAACATTGACACCAGCTTTAATTTCTTCATAATTGCTTTCAGAACCCTAGAGATTAAACACAGGTCAGATTGATTGGCTTTGTTAAAGTATGACAGGTTATTGACAGGTCATTGATAAAACCCTTACTGTCAGCCCTGGAAAATGTTAGGTTATTATCATAACCCTGGTTCCCTGAAATAGAAATGTATCCATTACACAATGGATTACCCTATTATGCCCGATTCAACTGAACTCTACCAAAGCTGCATCTGTCGCCCTCGACGTCAGCATGTCTGTCTCCGCCCCCACAGGAGACAAAACTGCGTGCAGGACGGAGCTCAGTACCATACATTTTCTTCAGCCTACTGCATGTAATGTACGCAGCAACCAAAATAATTGTAATGGAAACATTTCTATTTCAGGGAACCAGGGTTATGATAATAACCTAACGTTCCCTTTCAGGTATGAAATGCATTCCATTACACAATAGGCAAGTATACCCAAGACATCGCAAGGACATGACTTGCAGAACAGCCAATTTGGCGAGACCGATGGCTTGCCATAGTTATAAGGCATGGTAACGTCCACAGAATGCATAATTACCTCATGCATGCGCTTCTGAATCCAACTGAGATGCTGCTGTCAGCACTGTGGTTCCAAAGTCAGGGTTCTGAGGATCCAGGACATTAAGCTTGTAAAACCTTGTGAAGGTGTGAAGAGTAGCCCACACCACTGCATCGCAAATGTCACAGACCAATGCACCCCGAAAACGCCCAAGAGGTAGCAAGACCCCTGGTGGAATGACCTGTAACCTTCTTGGGAGAGGGCAAGTTGGCTTGCTCATAAGCAATCTTGACTGTCTCCACGATCCAATTGGATGGAGCTTGACCTTGGTTCTTAGCTCCAAAACATATAAACAGTTGCTCAGATTGCCGCCAACTTTTTGTCCTGTCAACGTAATACGCTAGTGCCCTAACCGGACAAAGCGTATGGAGGCGACGCTCCTCATCTGACTGGAACAGTGGAGGATGAAAAGCCTCCAAATTCCACTGATTGACATGGACGGTCGATAGGCATTTGGACACAAAGGTCGGATTTGTAAGGACCATGACCTTAGTCCTAGTTTCCATAAAAAACAAACACGCTTTTGCCACTGAAAATGCCTGCATCTCACCTCGTGCATCTAGCAGAGGTGATAGCAAGTAAGAAACTGAGAGCAGCTCCAGGACATTTGTGTAGCTACATACAGTGTCGGGACACCGACAGGTGGAGATGTGGCAGGATCTTATCGGGAGATGGAAGCAGGCGTCTTTCAGGTCAACCATAGTGAACCTGGTCTGACAGACTGCAAGAGCTGCTTCATTGTCAGTATCTTGAATTTCCTGCGCCTCAAGAACAGATTGACATGTCAGGTCGAGAATGGGTCGACGGCTGCTGTCTGGGGCTGCTGAGCCTTAGGACGCCAAGGCGCGGTTTGCTTCCTGGTTTGAGGAGCCATTCTGGGCAGCAAGCGAACCAGCTCTTTGGTGGATTCGCCTCCCTTCTGGAAACTCAGCAAAAGTTTGTCCACCGCTGGACCGAACGCCTGGTCAGCTGCAGCAGGTGGTCAGTGACCTGGTTCAGCTTCTCTAGCGTCCGCTGGGGGGCCTGTGATTCACTGAAAGCTTGACACAAGTGTCGACTGGTAAGCCGCCAGGATGCTCGTGTAGTTACCCAGCCGGGTAGCTAGAGTTTCTGCCTAATAGGCCTTTTTAAACATCTCCTCCGTCACCTTGCACTGTTTATTAGGGCACGACACTTCTTTGGACAGGACCGCCAGATGTGTGCCTTGCACAAGAGGCAATGGATGCCACTACAGGAGGAAAGTGGGCAAGCCACAACTCCTCCGTGTCGTGGACCCGATGCAACAGGTCAGCAGCTCTGGGGATGGCCGGGGCCGTCGCAGGGTGTCCCCAAGTTGATTGGACCTCATGCATAATTTCCGGGTGGACAGGGGACATGGAGGTCCATCTAGAGGGATCTGAGGGCCTGTTTAAAATGGAGCACTTCGGCTCGGACTCCTCGGGTCACGGCACTTCCAGTGCTATGGCGGCTCTTTTCAATAAGGCTGTGAGCTCTACGGAGAAGGGGAAGGGCGCGAGAGGCTCATCCTCCAGCTCCTCCAGTTGAGGTTCCTCTAGCTCCTCGGGAATCCCAGAGGCAATGAGGGACATGGAGTCACCCTGCACCCACTCCTGCACTGCAACAACCACTTGCACCACAAGGAGAGCAGGGGCATGTTGCGCAGGGCATGTCTCAGCCAGTGCCTTCAAGATCTGGCTCTGGGCTGAGATGTCTTCCCACATGCGATCCATCTGGATCTTAATGGCCAGGTTGCTTGGGGGCGCCTTGGGGCGGGGGTGGGGTCTTCTGCCTCTGTGCTGTTTTCTGATTGGAGCATGATCCACTAGCAGAGGTGCCGCACGCCGCAGTGAGGGAGACATGTCCCTCTGAGAGGAGGTCGAGGGATCAGGTTCTGCAAAACGCTTGTGCAGGTCATGCAAGAATGGAACCCGTGCAAGAATGGAACGTTGCAGCAAGACTGTAGTAATGCACACTGTGCACGGTACTGAATACAGTATGATGCAATACGGTATGGTATGCACAGTATGGTGTACTACGGTGCGGTACAGTGCACGGAGGCACGGTACGGTATGGTACTGGCAGGGCCTAAGCAAACTGCGCGTGACAGCAACACAGGGATGCAATGCAAGAACCTGAGAGCGCCTGCTAACAGCTCTCTCCCACGGACAAGTCTTCACAAAGTGGTGCCCAAGCTGCCCGCTATTGTGGCATGGGCAGCAGAGCAAAGCTCTCTAACTGTTGGGATACAGTCCACTAGTTAGTCCGTGCAGCCCAAGAGCTAAACACAGTGCCCGTCCAGGAGCGCTGGCTTGCAAGCAAGTCTATAGAGCCGAGACTGCTGCGCTGCTTAAGCAGTAAGCCGCGCGCACAGCACACCTGGAATAAAAAAAGGGAGAAACACCAATACAGCAGTTTCAACCACAACATATATTTAAACGTAGTTTAAATTCACAATATGCTTGTAAAAAAGAAGACTAATAAAACTCCAGCCAGAGTTAAGGTAGAAAAGAGAGAATAAATAATATTAATATAATACTGTGTCACCAATGTGCGGCGTGCAGGAGCAGGCAAGCCCATGCTGCCGCTGGCCAGAAGGTCGGTAAAAGAGACTCACGGAAAAAACATTTAAAGAAATATTTAAACTATTTTTTGCTTCTGTGGTTTATCCCAAATTTAACCCAAGCGGAAAAAACAAGCAAAAATAAAATAAAAGACAGGCTTATCTGACTGCTTCTGGTCGAAGATGGCGGATTTTCACTCTCTCGAATCCTGGGTCACTCTGTGCAAGCTGAAAGGCTGAAATAGAAAATGGCATCGAGCGCTGTCCTGCACGCAGTTTTGTCTCCTGTGGGGGCAGAGACAGGTGTGCTGACGTTGCGGTTGCAATACGCAGCTTTGGTAGAGGTGTTCTGTTGAATCGGGCATAATAGGTTAAACCATTGTGTAATGGAATATATTTCGTACTTGAAAGGGAACGGCGCACCTGTTTCCACTCAAGTTTGAACCCTCACTGATGCAATTCACAATTTTGACTGCAAGTTTATTCGAATAATATACTCAACAATACGCAACAACTTAAGTGTTAACATAACTATCTTTATACATATCCAGTCTATGATGTACATGGGAAGAAATTGACAGCATCTGATTGTTTTAAATTTTAGAACAATGTTACAGAGGGGCCCAAGGGACTGTAGCCTGGTAGCCATAGAGGAAGTGCATAAGAAACCAGAAGTTCAGGTAACTTTGATACGGAACTGGATGCTAAATACGGTCAGCCATTGATGGCTGGATGTTTTAAAAAAAACAAAACAAAAAGAAGCACTTTTCAAAGGAGATGCACACTATAGTTGTGTAATACAGTAGAACCTGTCATATCCAATTCAATTGGTTCCAAGGGTCCATCGGATATGTGAAAATATCGTATCTCAGGAGGGAGTTGTTATACACCGTAGCTGCTTTAATAATGACGTCAGGGCATTATAAAATGAACAAAATCAGGTACAGCAGTGTGTCCCACCAAAGTACAGCACTGCACCTATACTATACAAAGAATCAGTAAAAAAAAAACAAAGCACTGTAACAGTGTTTGGCAATTTATGTTATGTTTTATGGGAACTTTGCGACAGCTAGCATGTAAAAGGTGAAACTACATTTCCAAAATACACAATATTTGACTGCCTCCAGGTTTGCAGCAATACTCGTCTTTTCTAGCGTTTGGTTTTTATATGCAACTGAACGTATCTGTCCTGCTAGAGTTGAATGGACTGTTTTAGACAAATAAAATGTGCATTGATCAGTTTCCATCTGTCTCTTCAATTGGTACCAGCATGTGTAAATAACAAATGCCAGATTCTTCCGTTAAGACGGTATTGTATCTTACAGGATCAGATACGACAGGTTCTACTGTACCAAATACACCTGGTATTTTTCTGTATACAATACATTCTTTTCAAGTACAGTATTAGTTAAGAAATTGGTTCTTACCCAGATTGCATCAGAAATGTTCTCTTTGAGGATTCTGCTTATGTCCCAGCTGAATACCTGGCGCTCAGAGTTTTCATCGACTTCCCATTTATTAACATTGCTGCTAGTTAGGGTATACAGGCAATCCTTCTCCTTATCCCAAAGAATGCTGTGGAGCTGGAATAAAAACAAAACTTAAACAGAAAATACTAACCATAAATTATTTAATTTGTGATAAAAACAAATATTAAAGTGACCATGAAATGTAATCTAGATGTAGTTTCCTTGAAACAAACAAACAATTGTGATGGACATATTTTACTGATTGTATCTTTCTCTCTACACTTGTTGACTTGTAGATTTCTACTTCCATCCCCTGAACTTCACATTTCATTCACTGTTCTGCAAGTTCCCTGGATTAAACCACTGATCACATGGCTTCTTGTTTGTGTATAGATCAGAGATATAGAGAAAAAAAAAAAAAGAAAAAAAAAGAAACCAATTGCTGTAGGGGCACTCAGCACAGGAGTAAGACTAGCAGATATATGCAAACATTAGGTTATTATCATAGCCCTGTGTGGCAGGATGGCTTGCAGGGGTGAGGTGTGGTGACGTCACGGACCAGGAAGTAACTGAACCAAAACAGTGGATGGGCGGGTGAAACTGAACGCAACGGCGTTCAGCTGATTTTATTAATAAACAAAACAAAATAAAAGATTTAAACAAACAACAAAACAGAAACCAAAGGGCACGAGGGCCAAACGAATAAACAGAAACAAGTATATCTTACTATATAGCAATTGTTCGTTATATTCTCCTCGCGCTCTCTCTCTCTCCGCTCCCCGTACTCTCCTCTCTACACTCAACCTCGCAGCACGGACAGCTGCAGGTTCTTATACTCTGGCCGAGGGGTTAACTAGCTGTTAATTATCTTATTACCCCTCGGCCACAGTCTGCACAAGTTTAGTAAGGATGCGTGACTGTCAGCTGGTTAATTAATCAGTAGCTGATCAGCCACGCATCCTGACGGGGTTTTAAATATAAAAACAATAAGAAATACGTGGCGCTGTTATCCGCGCCGCAGACAATAATATAAATAATAATAAATAAATATATAGGGGCGGGACACTCCGCCACACACCTGGTTCCCTGAAATAGAAATGTAACCATTATAGTATTGGTATTTACCTTTTAAGGCGCGAAACCTGAATATGATATATCAAAGCTATTTGACGAACCTGTGACACAGTCATGGCCCGCCCCCGAGGGCAAAAACATTAATAATTTGTCCTTCAAGCCTGATAAGGACGCAGCGACTTTGATGGTTAATGTTTGCTTTTCTATTTCAGGGAACCAGGGTTATGATAATAACCTAATGTTTCCTTTCAAGTATGAAATGTAACAGTTACTGTATGGGTAAGTGTACCAAAGCTGTCGCAAGTGTAATATTGCAGAATGACTGGAATGCTACAAGGCTAAGCAGAGAGGCTGATTGTGCGTTACCATACAGAACCCCAGTAACAAGTTGCTAGGGCTAAAGAATTCAGGGAGAAACTCACCTCTATGCCTGTGTTGAAAGGGTTGACTGAGAAGCAGCACTTAATACTCTAGTTCCAAAACCAGGGTTTTGAGGATCCACGACATTAACCCTTTGCGGTCCTTTGTCGGACTGGGTCCGACATTGCAATTATTCCCATCAGGTCCTTTGTCGGACCCTGTCCGACATCATCCAAAAACATAAAAAGTCGGTTTTCAGCGGAAAAAGCCGAAAACCATTCAATGGCCGAGTGGGAACGAAAGGAGCCGAGACAAGCCGATTAAAAAAAAAAAAAAAAAAAAGGCGTATCTCATGAATAGTCATACTAGCCCCTTGCATCAGATGGGGCGGTCATATGGAAACAAGCTGGGAGTTACAGTATCAGCGCACAGAGACTATCACGGACATTTGCAGAGCTTTTTTGAGATGTTATAGCAATAAAATAATGACTTGGATTGCATTATTGAGGAGTTTGTGATAAAACGAGTCATCAGGAGACGATTGATCGGTATGTACGACTAATTATTATTATTTTTTATTTGGTAGCATATGTGAAAGCGATAGCAAACGAAAGGGTGGGGCGGGGCTGGAGATCCCTAGTGAGTGCTTTGTTGATATGCAGGGCCATTTAAACCCATTTGACTATGGAAAAAAATACTTTTAAACAGCGCGTCTAAAATTAACTGCGCATGTGAAAATAAATTGGACCTGGCGAGCCTGATGCAGAATTAATAAATGGACTGCAAAGGGTTAAGTCTGAAGAACCTAGCAAAGGTATGGGGAGTAGCCCACAATGCTGCATTGCAAATGTCCTTGACAGATGCGCCCTGGAATAAAGCCCACAAAGTTATCATACCCTGGACGAAATGGCCAGTGAGTTTTTCTGGAGGGGGCAAGTTGGCTTGCTCATAGGCAGTTCTGACCATGTCTACTATCCATTTGGACAGCCTCTGCTTAGACAGGGCTTGCCCATGGGACTTTGCCCAATAGCAGACTAAAAATTGTTCAGCCTGCCTCCAACTTTTTGTCCTGTCAATGTAGTACACCAGGGCCTGCACTGGGCAGAGTGTATGGAGCTGTCGCTCCCTGTCAAGAATGGAAATGAGGTGGATGGAAAGCCTCCAATTCCACAGACTGGTTGACATGGAATGCCGAGATTGTCTTCGGCAAAAAGGCAGGATTGGTCCGGAGTGTAACCATAGTCCTGGTCTCTGTAAAAATTACAGAGAGAATGCCTGCATCTCGCTCACCCGCTTTGCGGAAGTGATAGCAAGCAAAAAAGCCGCATTGCGTGTGATAAATACTTCAACTCAGCTGAATGCATGGGCTCAAATGGAGGTTTCATGAGTACATTAAGCACCACGTCAGAAAAACACCCCACTTGTACCTGTACTGGGAATGCGTGGATGGTGCTCTGGCCTTCTGCAGGGTGTCAATGACCCTATTAGAAAGCCCCAGATGGCTGATATGCAGCCGTTCAGGGGCCAGTCCCACATTTGCAGGATATATGCGCCGGGATGCCATAAAGGTTGCATCAAGGTTGAAAACCAGTCTCCTGGGCCAATAAGGGGCTATTAGGAGCACCTTGACCCTGTTCTGCCAGATTTTCTCTAGAAAGTGGGAGCACGGCTAGAGGTGGGAAGGCATATAACAGTTGCCTCGGCCACTGGTGTGCCAAGGCATCTATTGGCAGCAGGTCCCTGCCTCCTATTATGGAGAACCAGAGGGGGTAGATCTATTTCTGCTCTCCCAGATATCTGTGCAGTCAACATCTATAAAATGCAGACTTTGCTTACATTCCAGTTTGTTTAAAGCTTCCAAAGGTAATTTCTAGTGGGAAGGTCCCACAGTTTGCACACCACACTGTATAACTTGTACAATTTAAAGCAGTAGGGGTACATTTAAGTTGAGTGAAAGAATATTTTGTATCAGATTATTCATCGCTTTTCTTAGAAAATGCCAGTTCTTTCCAGCCAGTCTTGTATTGCAGGGGCCTTGATGATAAAGTAAATTTGTCTTCTTGTTCATCGCTGCTGTGGGCAGTGCTGAAATAAAGCTCCTTCATTGCCCTAATGGAGTACTTTGTCAGAAACTACAAGCAGACCACTACTTGGTCTAACACATGCTTAAACCATGCAAAAATGTGCCAATGCACAGGATGACACTGGTGCCCCCCTACTACCTTGTAAGTGCCATATACTCCAAAACCTATTGAAAACCTATAATGATTGGTATTTATTTTGTTGCATGTTTAAATTATCATTGGACATATTGGTAAAATCACAAGTACAACCCATAAAGATCAGCTTGAAAGACTTACTGTGACATCAGTGGGAGTAGCCAGCATACCAAAGAGGCTGGATACCCTACGTCCGATTCCTGACAGGACTCCCTGCCCCTGCTGTAAGGTGCGCTGCTGCAGTTTTCCAGAACTGTCTGGACCAAGCCGCACTAGATGATTTTTGGAGGAGGACAATACAAATCCACTTCCCTAGGGGAAAAATAAAGATGGCAGAAGTAGAAATATTTTGATTAAATATGTGTTTAATAGGAAAAAAAGCACAGCAATTCCATGTGAGCAATACTAGATAGATTTTCTTCTATTTTCTATGAAGAAAAGATTAACTTACCTTCAAAGCAATTAGGAAATTGCTGAGGTTGCCACAAAGGTCTACAGCTGTATCAGAGTAGCTGCCCTCATGTGCCAGGCTAGGCCAGTAACGAGCAGTTCCTTCCCGAGAGACAGCTGTTACTGAAATGGCCTGCAATTTAAAATAAATATTTTCAAGACGTGCAGGAGTAGATTCAAACTCAGTAAGGTAGATGGTACAGTCAATTTCTATACTAATCTCTGCTATCAAACATGTGTTAGAAGAACATTAGGTTAATATCATAACCCTGGTTCCCTGAAATAAGAATATTAACCATTACAAAATGGGTGTGTCCCTTTAAGACACCGAAACTGAAAACTCTATACCAAAGATTCTCGCTAGAGCAGGGTGGCGCTGATGAGGCTCCGCCCCGCAACCTCAAAACAGCTGCAACCCCTACAATCGTCGCCATTTACGACCATGAATGCAGCGACCCCGAAGTTAATGATTAATATTCGTATTTCAGAGAACCAGGGTTATGATAATAACCTAACATTCTCTTTCAAGTAGAGAATATTAAACATTACAAAATGGGTGAGTATACACAAGCTGTCGCAAGGACATGGCATACAACCCAATTTACACGCTAGAACCGCTTGTGTGACATAACATTAAAATGGACTCACCTCTAATGTTGTGACTTGAGGGTGAACTGGGAAGCCTCCCTCAGTACTCTTGTGCCAAAACCAGGATTCTGCTGGTCCACGACATTCAGCCGATAGAACCTGGGAAACGTATGGGAGGAAGCCCACACCGCTGCACTGCATATGTCCTGGATAGATGCACGGTGGAACAACGCCCATGAAGTCGCCTGACCTCTGGTGCAATGGCTGGTGAGCTTCTCAGGCGGGGGCAGATTAGCCAGTTCATACACAGTCTGTACTGTGCCTGTTAACCATTTGGACAGACGCTGTTTAAACAGCTGCTCCGACTGTGTCCAGCTTTTAGTCCTCTCCACATAGTATGCTAACGTCCGCACTGGGCAGAGCATATGGAGCTGGCGCTCCTTGTCAGATTGGAAAGGAGGGGGATGAAAAGCCTCAAATTCCACTTACTGATTAATGTGGAAAACCAAGGTGGTGTTCGGCAGGAAAGCTGGATTAGTACGAAGAATGACCTTCGTTCTGGCCACAAATTAGTCAAGCTTTCGAGGTTGAAAATGCTTGGCAAGCAAGAAAGCTGTCTTGAAAGACAGGAATTTGAGCTCAGCTGAATGCATGGGCTCAAATGGAAGTTTTGTTAGTGCATTAAGCACTACATTTAACCTCCACCGAGGAAATAAATCCTTCACCGGTGGTCTAAGCCGCCAGGTGCCTTTCAAAAATTGCCCCGCCAGGAAATGAGCTCCTCGGGAGACTGAATCGATTTGTACATGGCATACCGAAATGGTTACCAAATAGACCTTTAGAGTAGAAGGAGATTTCCCTTCATCAAAAAGGTCTTGTAAAATTTACAGTATAACTGCCATAGGGCATGTGATGGGTTCAAAACCACAACACAAGCACCACGTCTGTAACACGTCCCACTTGCACCCATATTGGAAACGGGTGGAGGCTGCCCTGGCGTTTTGCAGGGTGACAATCAACCTGTTCGATAACCCCAGATGTAGCTGTTCAGGGGCCAACCCCAGAGCTGCAGGTCGAGTCGCATCAGCAGTTCCCATGGCTAGCCTTTCAGCAGCTGCATCAGGGAAGAGAACCAGACTCTCCTCGGCCAGTAAGGGGCTATTAGGAGCACACTGGCCCTTTTTTGTCTGATCCTCTCCAGACACAACGGGAGCAGTACAAACGTTGGAAATGCATACAGCAGACATGCTGGCCACAGGTGTGCCAGTGTGTCTATCCCCAGAGGTCCTCCATCTCCCTTTATGAAGAACCACAGGCGGCAGTGTGTCGACTCTTGAGAGGCAAATAGGTCTACTTCTGCCCTCTCGAATCTCTCAACCTTGGGATGGAGTCTCCACTCTGTGCCGCTGGGGATCTCCCTCGAGAGGAGGTCTGCAGCTCAGTTGATCACCCCCGGCAGGTGAACTGGCCGGAGTGAGAGGAGGTTCGCTTGTGCCAAAGCAGAAGTTTGTGGGCCACACAGTGGAGACTGGGTGACCGCAAACCACCTTGGTGGTTTATGTAGGACACCACAGTCGCGTTGTCCGTGCGCACTTGTCTCCCCCAAACGTGCTCCAAAAATTCCTGCAAGGACAGATACACTGCCTGCAGTTCTAAAATACTGATGTGGCGACCCTCCCATTGGGGCTGCCACACCCCTTGTACGCCCCTGCCATAACACACTCCGCCCCAACCCGTGTTGGACGAGTCTGTGGTGATGACCTCTCTCCTGGTAACGCTGCCCAGCGCTACACCTAGGTGTAGATGGCCCAGCTGTCTCCACCAAGAGAGTGCCACAGTGTTGGGACACTGTGAACAGGAGGTTGCGGTTCAAAACAAGTTGACAAGCTATGCGGTTGAACCAAACCTGCAGGGGGTGCATATGCAAGAGACCCAGGGAGGATATTTAATGCTGCTGCCATCATGCCCAGAAGCCTCTGGAAAACCACTACCGGTAGTGCCCTGCTGACCTGAAACAGCTCTAAGTAGGCGGTTACTCTCAGCACTCTGTCGTCCGACAGAGTTGCCAACATGCGCCCTGAATCCAGGCACACCCCCAGATAGATTACTACCTGGGTGGGTGTTAGCTGGCTCTGCATGGTTTACCTTCAGGCCCAACCAATGTAGATGGTTGGTGATGAGCTCTGTGTGTTCCTGTGCCCTTGCTGGAGACTCGGCGCAGATGAGCAAGCCGACCAGACAATTGTGGACTCTCATACCTCCGAGTCTCAAAAAACCAATGTCACCTTACACTAATTGATTTTGAGTTTCAGTGTTTTAAAATAAAATATCAAACAGAACAAAATTTCAATGTACCATTTGTAATTCAGTAATATGAGAGAATTGGTCAGGGGTCTGAATACTTTTGCAAGGCACTGTATATGTGTATATATATATATATATATATATATATATATATATATATATATATATATATATATATATATATGACACACACACACACACATATATACAGTACTGTGCAAAAGTTTTAGGCAGGTGTGAAAAAATGCTGTAAAGTAAGAATGCTTTCAAAAATAGACATGTTAATAGATTATATTTATCAATTAACTAAATGCAAAGTGAGTGAACAGAAGAAAAATCTAAATCAAATCCATATTTGGTGTGACCACCCTTTGCCTTCAAAACAGCATCAAGCATCAATTCTTCTAGGTACACTTGCACACAGTTTTTGAAGGAACTCGGCAGGTAGGTTGGCCCAAACATCTTGGAGAACTAACCACAGTTCTTCTGTGGATTTAGGCAGCCTCAGTTGCTTCTCTCTCTTCATGTAATCCCAGACAGACTCGATGATGTTGAGATCAGGGCTCTGTGGGGGCCATACCATCACTTCCAGGACTCCTTGTTCTTCTTTACGCTAAAGATAGTTCTTAATGACTTTCACTGTATGTTTGGGGTCGTTGTCATGCTGCAGAATAAATTTGGGGCCAATCAGATGCCTCCCTGATGGTATTGCATGATGGATAAGCATCTGCCTGTACTTCTCAGCATTGAGGAGACCATTAATTCTGACCAAATCCCCAACTCCATTTGCAGAAATGCAGCCCCAAATTTGCAAGGAACCTCCACAATGCTTCACTGTTGCCTGCAGACACTCATTCGTGTATGCTCTCCAGCCCTTCGTGAACAAACTGCCTTCTGCTACAGCCAAATATTTCAAATTTTGACTCATCAGTCCAGAGCACCTGCTGTCATTTTTCTGCACCCCAGTTCCTGTGTTTTCGTGCATAGTTGAGTCGCTTGGCCTTGTTTCCACGTCGGAGGTATGGCTTTTTGGCGCAAGTCTTCCATGAAGGCCACTTCTGACCAGACTTCTCCGGACAGTAGATGGGTGTACCAGGGTCCCACTGGTTTCTGCCAGTTCTGAGCTGATGGCACTGCTGGACATCTTCCGATTGCAAAGGGAAGTAAGCATAATGTGTCTTTCATCTGCTGCAGTAAGTTTCCTTGGCCGACCACTGCGTCTACGGTCCTCAGCGTTGCCCGTTTCTTTGTGCTTCTGCAAAAGAGCTTGGACAGCACATCTGGAAACCCCTGTCTGCCTTGAAAGTTCTGCCTGGGAGAGACCTTGCTGATGCAGTATAACTACCTTGTGTCTTGTTGCTGTGCTCAGTCTTGCAATGGTGTATGACTTGACAGTAAACTGTCTTCAGCAACCTCACCTTGTTAGCTGAGTTTGGCTGTTCCTCACCCAATTTTATTCCTCCTACACAGCTGTTTCTGTTTCAGTTAATGATTGTGTTTCAACCTACATATTGAATTGATGATCATTAGCACCTGTTTGGTATAATTGTTTAATCATACACCTGACTATATGCCTACAAAATCCCTGACTTTGTGCAAGTGTACCTAGAAGAATTGATGCTGTTTTGAAGGCAAAGGGTTGTCACACCAAATATGGATTTGATTTAGATTTTTCTTCTGTTCACTCACTTTGCATTTTGTTAATTGATAAATATAATCTATTAACATGTCTATTTTTGAAAGCATTCTTACTTTACAGCATTTTTTCACACCTGCCTAAAACTTTTGCACAGTACTGTATATAAAAAATCACTAAAAAGCAAGCTAAAAAGCACTAACAATAGGTATTATAGAAAAGAAAGATATGCTTATCTGTTTCAGGAGAAATCAGCGCGGCTGAAAAAAGACAATGGCGACGATTGTAGCCCTGCTCCAGCGAGAATCTTTGGTATAGAGTTTTTTAGTTTGGGTGTCTTAAAAGGGAAACACCCAATTTGTAATGTTTAACATTCTCTACTTGAAAGGGACCTAACGTTTACACCCCAAAAAGAATTGCCCTGACAAGGAAGCTTTTATAGCGACAGAGAATGCTAGAGAACAGTAAGACTCACCTGTACAGGGGCAACATCTCCAGCACTACTCTGACATGATATGGCAACCAAATCAGCCAAACAAGAAAATTCACTGGGAGGAAGCTGCAGCTCCTTGCACACTGAAAACTAAGTAAGAAAAATAAGAAAGTTTAATCAATATACTAGTAAAAAATTAAATCATTTCAATAAAAAAAGTATTTTATAAAAGGAGAAAGAAAACATAGCAGGGTAGGCTTTACATACAAATGCAAACTATACATAAGTACAGTGACTCAAAGTATTCAACCACCCCGGTTGGTTTGTGATGCATATACCTGACTATTCTGAAACTGATTGGCTGAGACGATCCCATAAGTTCATATTCATTTAAAAAAAAAAAAATGTATCTGGTGTTTACTCACTCTTCCCCTTTGTTTATTTTTCTATTAATTATAGTTTGTCATACATTGAAGCTGCTGATGGAATTACTGAGCCTATGGAGCACCCGAGTGGCGCATTCCGGTAAGGCACATGTAAAAAAAATCTATATATCTCTATTTGAATTGTGCTTTTTTTCATCACCCTCCGAGCGTCACTGTAACACCATCACCCTCCGAGCGGCATCATCTGCATCATCCTGTGAGCTGCACTATAACACCATCACATACCTTTTTGCTAACTAGTTTCACAATGTTTAAGATTACCCTGATCTTAGCAACTGTTCGTCCCCATTTGGTTTATAGCCAAGATATGTGAATAAAATAAATGAAAACAATGGATAATAATGCTGAAAAAGATATTTCAATGATAGCACAGGAGACAGCAATGGTTAGTAGTGTGTTTGTTGTAAACACTAAAGGGTATTTTGCAACACTTTAACCAACACTGGAGTGAGAAATCCAACAGAAATTCTGCAAAAGAAAAATTGATTAAAATCTTTTCCAGCAGAGTGGATCAGAACAAGACGCAGTGATGCCTATTTACCTTAGCCACAGCTGTCTGTCCGATTTTCCAAATAATCAGTTTCTCTCCACAGACCAGCCAAGCCCATCCACGCTGATCTATTCGGACAGTTAATTGATCTTTAGCTGTAACATGCAAAATAAAGCATAAAAATAAACATTGTGTAAACAAAAACAATGTTCAATGTGATGTGAAATGTACAAATGAATAATGTTGCAACAGGGGCAATACATTAAAGAGAATGTTTGAATTTTTTTTACCTTTCCTTATGGTTATTGCAATTGTTCTTTGGTTATGTTGCTCCAATGTCCGCCCCCCTCCTCCCCTCCCTCCTCCCCCCTCCCCTCGGTCAGCTAAATTCACTGCGCACTGTGGGATGCACAACATTCTGCTGAACAGCACCATAGGGGACTGTGACTGTCTACAATGTAAGCTACACCTGTTCTGTACTATACAAAATTAGGCCAACTTGTACTGTATTGTTATTGTAGCTAACAAAATAATTCCATAACTTACAGGTTGTGTACTTCCATTCCTGATGTAAGTCGCAACTGTCCCATTTTGAAAAGAAACAAACATTCTAGTAAACATGTATTTTTTATTTTATAACATGATATGATACTACACTTTGGTTAAAGAAATCTTTTTTTTGCAAGCCATGCTTTCAGTTAGTGTTGCACTGGTTTGGTTATCCTTGTGTTAGCTATAATTACTTTAAGAAAACATTTGGATGTTTTTCACATAAGCCCTTAGCATCAGTGACTGGGCATGTCAGGTTGTGTTGCATGCATAATACATTAGTGGACAACCTACCTTCTGCCATCGTGAGCGCTTCCATCACTTTCACAGGAAGTGAAGATCCAAACGTCTTGACATCATAGTTTACAGCTTCATTGGTAGCTGGATACTGTGCTGCTCTCGTGGGTGTTCCTCTACAATGGAAACAAATTTGTTTGTTTTTTTTTGCCTTTATTGCAATATATAATTGTATGCATATTGTGATGGAGTAAACCAGAATGGACTCGAAAGTTCTAAGGCAAGAACATTTTCAAAACAAAAGTGTTTTCCAAACCAACATTCAGGGGAAGAACGTTTATCCTGCCAGAACACTAGACTGTTTCTTGTTAATCCCTATACAGCAGCTAAATATAGGGTAGTTCAGTGTGACACAAGCTGAAGGGTGGTAGTTCAGCGCTTTATCCTACAATTACTTCAAAGCTATTAGGATGAAAATCTAAAAAAAAAAACTTTAATTCCAGTTGATGTATAATTGCATGGAGTTGGGACAGGAGAGACGCCATGCAATAATAAAAAAAGTATGCGATTACCCAAAGTTCTACTGATGTTAGTTCATACCTATATTTATAACAAATCAACAGTATATAGTTCATACCTATATTTATAACAAATCAACAGTATATATTTATTAGTTCAGGCATAACAGTATGCAAGTACACCCGCCTAACTAATGGTATCAACAGCATACTTAATTGCTGGCTTTCTTGCTGAAGTATGAAGCCTTATCTTATAAATAAGTGCCTGTACGTTGCATATGATGAAGTTCTGTCCACCTCTTCCTTATTTGCCATCTGGACATTGGCACAACATTGGACATTTCCTCTTCAGTTGAGAAATCCTTGTCAACATTAATGTAGATCTTAAAAGCCTCTTGTCATTCCCACAGCGAGCACAAACTTCAGTCACAGGGTGATGACAATCGCTTGTAAAGCTTGCCTTTGTACAGCAGTTGGCTATTGTTTTCTGGTGAATCAGCTCCAATTATACTAAAATGTCTGCTTTTTGGGGGGGATTCTCTGTGAATAACTATGCGATCACCACAGTTACAATTGTATTTCATAGAGCACGCGATCCTGAAGAGTTCTGTCTATACTTTTCATTACCTAAAACAATTAGTTCAAGGAAAGATACGCTTCCAGAGTTACGCCACCCCCCTCATGCGTCTTTTAAATGGGTTACACACACGGCTTCGTTGCAACACATTCAGGATTTGTGATTGTTGTTTTACCACAGTTCAGTCGTAAAAATAATTATATTCTGATTTTTAAACAAACTGTATTCGTGTGACTTGTAAAGCGCATGCATTAAACATTTTATTGTTTCAATTGTCTTCCGGTTTAAAAAACGTGGTGCAGTTTTTTTTGTTGTTTTTTTGGCGTGGCTGCTGTAGCGCTGCAAGAGTTCTTCAAAAAAAATGTTTTCTTAGTATACTGTACTATGCGTGTAAAATAATATCAGCCTTTCCACTGTAATTACTGTGTTTTAAGTTACATGAGTTGGTGAAACTCTTCTTGCGAGACACCAGCGAAAAATGGCTGCTTCAAGTGGGCAGTTTTAAAAATTTTATATTTATTTATTTATTTTTTTAAGTATTACATGATTTACTATTAGATGTGATAATAGTATTTAGCAGTATATGTTGCTGGGTAAGGCAATATCATTTTTATCAGGAATTACGAGTTTTCATGGTCATATGGGGCCCTCTTGTGGGGAACTTTAGAATGCAGTCGTTATGAACAAAGACTGCATTCGAAAATCTGAACTGCTTATTCAATGCAGTGTTTCGCCAGGTATCAAAATGTCTGATTTTCAGGGGGTTGTTCATCAGTAACCATGTGATACTCACTGTTTCAGTGTCTTTATAGAGTAAGCTATTCTGTACCGTTGTGTCTACACTTTTAATTACCTAATTTGTTCCAAGAATAATAAGCTGGCGAACCTGCACCACCCCCTAGTTAAAGTCCAAACATATATTTTCTTTCTGGTTTGGTTTAGGCAAAGTACAGCTATATATATATTTTTTTTTAATACTTAGTGTCAGTGTGTGTGTGTACAGTTTGTATGCCTGCATGTCCACAAGGTTATTTTAAGTAGACTAACTGTAGTAGGGTCTTTATTACTTTGTTATTATTTGCGTGTGTATTATATTTATAAATGTGGACTTTGATTAGTTGTGCAGCACATTTTTTTAATTCTTATTATAATTTGTAGCTTTTTTAAATAGCTGCTACTCAAACAACATTACGACAGAAAAGCTGCTGATGCAGCTCCAATTATACTAAAATGTTCGCTTTTGGGGGGATTCTTCGTTACAACTGTATGTCTTTTGAATGGGTTACACGCGCGGCTACGCTGCAACACATTCAGGATTTGTGATTGTTGTTTTACCACAGTTCAGTCGTAAAAATTATTTTATTCCGATTTTTAAACAAACTGTATTCGTGTGCCTTGTAAAGCTCATGTATTATACATTTTATTGTTTCAATTGTCTTCTCGTTTAAAAAAAGTTTTTTCCCCGACGTGGATGCAGCTGCCACCTTTCTTCAAAAATGTTTAGTTTACAGTATGTGTGTTTATATACTGTACTGTGTGTGTAAAATAATATCAGCCTTTCCACTGTAATTACTGTGTTTTAAGTTACATGAGTTAGTGAAACTGTTCTTGCGAGACATCAGCAAAAAATGGCTGCTTCAAGAAATATTTTTTCCAAGACTGCTCAGTTTTCCATGGCAACAGCTGTCCCCAGTGGTGGGAATGTGTCATTTCAGGGTGAAAAATGGGCAAAACTGGCATGTCACCCATATTGATTGGCTCATGGCGGCCATGTTTGTTCATGTAGGAACTTTTCCTGAATAACTTTAGAGGACAGCACAAAAGATACAGCCAAGATTCATGTCAATCGGCCAAAGGGTTCATGAGGAGTTGTCGTTTAAGCGCTTTAAGCAAAATCCAACATAGCTGTCACACCATGTGACCGATCCATTTTTCCTTAAGCAGAATCAATCGTGGACAGGTGTATTATTTACCGTTCATGAGAAGAAGACTTCTGAATATTGTCCAAAATTTTCATTAAATCGAAGATGGCTGCCACACCATGTGACCAAATGCCGCCATATTGACGAAGGCACAACATCCCATAGTTCTCTACATCCGTGCCAAATTTCGTGCATTTTGGTGCAGCCGTTTAAAAGTTATAGGCATTTGTAATTTTGGTGGAAGGAAAAAAAAAAAAGAAATCCTTACAACAATAGGCTTCCCAGCCATTCTGGCCTGGAAGCCTAAAAATGTATTCCTTTTGTTGTGAGATCGTAAAAATATGTACCCAGGTGCTTGTGAGAGATATTGGGGGTTCATGTACAGAGGCTGTATGCCGTTAAGAAAGACTTGATGGGATATCAGCTGAACACTTGTCAGCTGACATACAAATGCTTAAGTGCAGAGGTGCTGGATTATTACACTCCGGTTACATGCAACAGTTATGATGGTGATCAAACATGTGAGTACTGTTGTGTTAAAAAAAAAAAAAATACAGATGTACATTAACAAAATGCCCTGAAAACTTAAAACAAGTTAAATGAAGCAATAAGCTCAATAACTAAGATAAAAAGGAAGTGAAAAGGTTACCTTTTTTTGTGAACTCCAATAACCCTATGTTATCTTTCCCCAGTCAAATTCCTAAATAAGCAGGTAATTTACCATAATAAAAAACAGTAATGAAAAATAAAATGTAGAACATAAAAAAGCGCAACCAGATATAGTCAACAAAAGTCAACACATTATTCAAATTCTTAGTCGTATTATATATTTAAGGTAAGGCAAGTTATTTTTCCGTTAAAAGTGCTTCCGGCTATAATATTCTGCCGTCTGGCTGTACAGAATTCCTGGGGAGAACCCTGATATCACCTAAATATGGAAAGGAGAGTTGAGTGACAGATCCAAGAAATGCTGGGTAAGTTGGCACGTAATTACAATACTTCATTATTTTGCCCATAAAGAACTTGTCCATACCCAGAATAATAACTAATCCCCTTTACAAAAAATGCATATCCATGAAACCTCTCATAGCTTACCCGCTTTTTTAAAATAACCATTATACCACATATCACACTATGCAGAGTAAATAGACAAAAAAAAACACAATCAATTACAAGTGCCAGGTATCTTCCATCATAAAGCCTTCTCTATACAAGTATTTAATTCAGCTAGTGTATACAATATAAATGCACTTTTCTAACAAGCCCCATCCATTGCATCAGTTAATTTACAATATAAATGTACATGCATAGTAGAGCCCCCTCTATTGCATTACTTATCCAGTTAATATAATATACATGTACATTAACAATCAGTTCAAGTCCAGTATGCACCATGCTGCAGTCTGAGTTTCAAGTGCATTGTCCTCCTTTAATACACAGAAAAGATTATACCCCACAGTAATCAGAGTTAAATCACAGTCAATGTCAGGGCAGGTACATAACACCACCCCAAATACTGTAAAGGGCAGGAAAAATTAACCACCTGTATCAAGGTGCTCTTTTAACAAGGGGTGAACCAAAGTTTTTGAGATTCGGCCAAATACCGAATCCATCTCAAAAGATTCGGCCGAATAACAAATCTACAAAAACTGTCAAGAAAATCTGAAGGAACCTATTGAATGAAACAGACTGGCAGCTACTAACAAGGGACGCGCACATTCTATTGTTTTGAGCCTTTTAGTTCATAGTAGCAGTGTGGAGTAGTGGTTAGGGCTCTGGACTCTTGACCGGAGGGTCGGGAGTTCAATCCCCGGTGGGGGACACTGCTGCTGTACCCTTGAGCAAGGTACTTTACCTAGATTGCTCTAATAAAAACCCAACTATAAATGGGTAATTGTATATAAAAATAATGTGATATCTTGTAACAATTGTAAGTCACCCTGGATAAGGGCATCTGCTAAGAAATTAATAAAAAATAGTATTTTTATTACCGAATGGAAATATATCCCTGAATAAGATTTCAGTTTGAAACTTACACAATTTACCACTAGCCCCCTCCCCCCACAACAGAAAAGCCAAAATACAGAACTGTTTACTTTACCTTTACAAGAAAGGAGATCTGCATCTTTGCCATAACCCACTACAGTATTTTCTTTAATGACGTTTCAACCTGTGTCACCTGATTTGAGAGTAAGGTTGCCAACAGGCTCCAGAATCTCGGGACACTAAGGAAAGTCAGGTTTTGTAACTCGCCTTTCTAAACTGCAATGTATTCAGTAAAGTGAGTGTGAATTGTGTGAACTGGTCAAGTTTTAATTTTAATACAGCAACTGCTGTTTAAAACACATTGTATATTACGAAGTGCCCCAGGTCCAACACACTGTTATTATGAATATTATTACTGTGCTGCAAGATTTTTTTTCAATATAGGATAGTACGTACAATATTTTCTGTTTTGCGTGCTACAAACTGAAAAAGGGATTCAAAGGATTGCTAGTAAAGTATAATGCAACCACATTAAAAGTAAACTCTTATTTGGTATTTACAATGAATAAGGATACGATTTTGTCATGGAGGTCACGGAAATCGTGAAAATCATGAATTTGAACAAAAGTCAGTGAAATCTTGGAAATGGACGTAAAAACACATTTGGTTAGGCACTACCTTTATTTCCATTAAAATGCAGTATGCCATGCACTGAAAAATATAAATATGCGAGTGTCTATTGTTTGGTTGTGTATGCACACATAATTTACGTGTAGCTATTTATGTCAGCGAATGAGATTTGTATTTTGTAGCTGAGCGAGCATGTAAAAAAAACAGATTGTATCTTACTGTAAACTCGGTTGTGATCTTCACATACATACAGCGCTTGTGAATTTATTTTTTGAAACAAAAAGTGGGCTAGGATCTTCAAAAAATATTAATAAAATTTCTTCAACTTTTTTCATACAATGTAGCTAGTGTACCCAAGCAGTCTGTTGAAAATAAATACTTGCTTTCTTAAAATCTAAACATTGCTAAACAAAATACTTTAGATTGCTGTTGAACATCTTTATTTCCTGCAAACTGTAGATAAAAACAAGAGGTTTATCTGTTTCTGGTCTTTTTTCTGATCTTAGTGATGCCCTGTTTCTTGGACACTTTGCTGCCTCTGTGATTTGACCTTTCAACTCTGTTTTTGTTTATTTTTATTTTTAAAGGGTCAGTGCTCTGTAGGCTACTCAGAAACAACCAAATTTAAATGTCTTGTTCTTGTTATTGAAGAAAAAATATATAGTTTCATGTTGAACACGGTAATAAAAAACAATTTCACATGTTGATGTATGTATATATATATATACTGTGCAAAAGTTTTAGGCAGGTGTGAAAAAATGCTGTAAAGTAAGAATGCTTTCAAAAATAGACATGTTAATAGATTATATTTATCAATTAACTAAATGCAAAGTGAGTGAACAGAAGAAACATCTAAATCAAATCCATATTTGGTGTGACCACCCTTTGCCTTCAAAACAGCATCAATTCTTCTAGGTACACTTGCACAAAGTCAGGGATTTTGTAGGCATATAGTCAGGTGTATGATTAAACAATTATACCAAACAGGTGCTAATGATCATCAATTCAATATGTAGGTTGAAACACAATCATTAACTGAAACAGAAACAGCTGTGTAGGAGGAATAAAACTGGGTGAGGAACAGCCAAACTCAGCTAACAAGGTGAGGTTGCTGAAGACAGTTTACTGTCAAAAGTCATACACCATGGCAAGACTGAGCACAGCAACAAGACAAAAGGTAGTTATACTGCATCAGCAAGGTCTCTCCCAGGCAGAAATTTCAAGGCAGACAGGGTTTCCAGATGTGCTGTCCAAGCTCTGTTGAAGAAGCACAAAGAAACGGGCAACGTTGAGGACCGTAGACGCAGTGGTCGGCCAAGGAAACTTACTGCAGCAGATGAAAGACACATCATGCTTACTTCCCTTTGCAATCGGAAGATGTCCAGCAGTGCCATCAGCTCAGAACTGGCAGAAAACAGTGGGACCCTGGTACACCCATCTACTGTCCGGAAAAGTCTGGTCAGAAGTGGCCTTCATGGAAGACTTGCGGCCAAAAAGCCATACCTCCGACATGGAAACAAGGCCAAGCGACTCAACTATGCACGAAAACACAGGAACTGGGGTGCAGAAAAATGGCAGCAGGTGCTCTTGACTGATGAGTCAAAATTTGAAATATCTGGCTGTAGCAGAAGGCAGTTTGTTCGCCGAAGGGCTGGAGAGCAGTACACGAATGAGTGTCTGCAGGCAACAGTGAAGCATGGTGGAGGTTCCTTGCAAGTTTGGGGCTGCATTTCTGCAAATGGAGTTGGGGATTTGGTCAGAATTAATGGTCTCCTCAATGCTGAGAAGTACATGCAGATACTTATCCATCATGCAATACCATCAGGGAGGCATCTGATTGGCCCCAAATTTATTCTGCAGCACGACAACGACCCCAAACATACAGCGAAAGTCATTAAGAACTATCTTCAACGTAAAGAAGAACAAGGAGTCCTGAAGTGATGGTATGGCCCCACAGAGCCCTGATCTCAACATCATCGAAGTCTGTCTGGGATTACATGAAGAGAGAGAAGCAACTGAGGCTGCCTAAATCCACAGAAGAACTGTGGTTAGTTCTCCAAGATGTTTGGGCCAACCTACCTGCCGAAGTTCCTTCAAAAACTGTGTGCAAGTGTACCTAGAAGAATTGATGCTGTTTTGAAGGCAAGGGTGGTCACACCAAATATTGATTTGATGTAGATTTTTCTTCTGTTCACTCACTTTGCATTTTGTTAATTGATAAATATAAACTATTAACATGTCTATTTTTGAAAGCATTCTTACTTTACAGCATTTTTTCACACCTGCCTAAAACTTTTGCACAGTACTGTATATATATATATATATATATATATATATATATATATATATATATATATATATATATATATACACAGTACTGTGCCAAAGTTTTAGGCAGGTGTGAAAAAATGCTGAGCACCTGCTGCCATTTTTCTGCACCCCAGTTCCTGTGTTTTCATGCATAGTTGAGTCGCTTGGCCTTGTTTCCACGTCAGAGGTATGGCTTTTTGGCCGTAAGTCTTCCATGAAGGCCACTTCTGACCAGACTTCTCCGGACAGTAGATGGGTGTACCAGGGTCCCACTGTTTTCTGCCAGTTCTGAGCTGATGGCACTGCTGGACATCTTCCGATTGCGAAGGGAAGTAAGCATGATGTGTCTCTCATCTGTTGCAGTAAGTTTCCTTGGCCGACCACTGTGTCTACGGTCCTCAACGTTGCCCGTTTCTTTGTGCTTCTTCAAAAGAGCTTGGACAGCACATCTGGAAACCCCTGTCTGCCTTGAAATTTCTGCCTGGGAGAGACCTTGCTGATGCAGTATAACTACCTTGTGTCTTGTTGCTGTGCTCAGTCTTGCCATGGTGTATGACTTTTGACAGTAAACTGTCTTCAGCAACCTCACCTTGTTAGCTGAGTTTGGCTGTTCCTCACCCAGTTTTATTCCTCCTACACAGCTGTTTCTGTTTCAGTTAATGATTGTGTTTCAACCAACATATTGAATTGATGATCATTAGCACCTGTTTGGTATAATTGTTTAATCATACACCTGTCTATATGCCTACAAAATCCCTGACTTTGTGCAAGTGTACCTAGAAGAATTGATGCTGTTTTGAAGGCAAAGGGTGGTCACACCAAATATGGATTTGATTTTGATTTTTCTTCTGTTCACTCACTTTGCATTTAGTTAATTGATAAATAGAATCTATTAACATGTCTATTTTTGAAAGCATTCTTACTTTACAGCATTTTTCACACCTGCCTAAAACTTTTGCACAGTACTGTGTGTATATATATATATATATATATATATATATATATATATATATATATATATATATATATATATTACCAGCGGGGTCTAGTGTATGTGACTATCTCCTGTGTTTTTGACTGTATGCATTGGTTGTGTTTTATGTATTGAAAACTCCAAGCACTCCGTCCTCCTCAGTCTCTAAAGTTGTTACATTTGTGTGGCGGGAAGGAGCTTGGCTATATAAACTTGGAGTGGGAGTATTTGCGCGCTCTGATTCCCAGCTGTGTTAGGGAGAGGTACTGCTGTACTGTGCTACTGTGGGAGTGCAGTAAACGGAGGGCCCTAGTGACAGGGACAGACCCTGCAGTGTTGACTACAACCTCTGTACTGTTGCTTTATTTTGTTAATAAACCGTACGATTTGGTTTCAGTTAAACTGGCTGAGTCAAAAAAAAAAGAAGTTACGTTGGTGTGAAAGGACCTTTAAGTTTTGTACTATAAAGTAACATTTAAACTTGCCAGCAGTAAAAAGCAATAGTCTTTATATTATTGGTTTTTGTGTACTATTTAAAAGCTTGTGTATGTTGATACAGCTAAACCTATATTATTTGGTGAGCTTTCCGCGACATTTTCGGAAAATCACTTTAGTGTACAAATTACATACACAAAATGGTTTTGGATATTTCTTATTCATTTTATTTATAAAGATTAGCACAAACCAACATACCACTTATTTAGGAGATTAGCATGAGCTACTACACTAAACACTGCAATACACGGCTTACTAGCTTTAATCTGTATTAAGTACAACTACTTACTGTAGAAATCACATTAATGTTTATGTAAGATCCTGTACAAGGTAAAAGTTATTAACGTAGATTGTATATACTATTTAAGACTTTAAATGTAATACCGCTGTAGCAATTTTGCTCACGAGAGGCACTCAGATCGATGAGTCAACTATACATGGTGAGTGCGTAGGTGTAAAAAGTTTCAAAAGTGAAAGCAAACTCAGTGTTAACCCATTCATTATATACATTTTTATACTCTGTTTCTATGTTTGCACCATGCCTTTTACCACCCTAAAGGGCCTGGACACATCAGCTTTTGGGAAGACATGGATAATGTGACATCAACAGAAGAGGAGGAAGAAGAAGAGATTTGTACTGTACATAAAAGTTTGAACATACATTTCCATTTGACTTGAACTTCTTAAAAAGGGAATTTAGATAAGTCTTCTAAAAATAACAAACTTAAGCACCATGCATAGATAGAGAGATAGATAGAGAGAGATGGCTAGATAGATAGATAGAGACAGTGGACAAAAAAATGGAAACACCAATGTAACGTCACTTAATAGGGCGTTGGGCCACTATGGTATCCCGCTCTGTGGAGTTCTTGGCAGACTGTTTTTGATTAAATTGGCTGCTCACGCCCCAGGTTGAAATTTGCAGTCAATTGATCTGCAGTTACTCGTCTTTTGCTTTGCACTTCGAATTAATGCACTGTTATCACGATGCTGGAGTATGTGCTTCCGCCTACTGTTGCCCTTTGGTGATGATGTCTTTCCCTCTGAGTTCCATGCCGACATCACCTTAGGCACCGTTGCCCGTGAAACATCAGCAAGTTGAGCTGTCTTGGTCACTGAAGCTCCTGCCAAACGCGCCCCAACAATCACCCCTCTTTCAAAATCACTAAGGTCTCCTCTTGCAGCCATGTTAGCCACAATTATAGGCAACCAGGCCTGTCCAGCATTTTTACACATGAACCTAAGCATGCTGGGATGTTATTTGCTTAATTAATGCATGAGCCACATCTGTGTGGAAGCCCTTGCTTTCAATATACTTGGTGTTCCTCATTTACCCATGTTTCCATTTTTTTTGTCCACTACCAGTAGATAATCACAGTATGTGCTTATGTGTATTTGTACATGGTGTTTGTGTGTGTTTTGTGTGTACTTTTGTGTGTACTTTTTATCTGCATTTTGTGTGTAAACTGTTAATAATATTACTTGACCACAGTTTTACAGAACCTGATTATGCAGCAAAAGATCTGACCGGTACATCTTGTAGCTCATAAAGTGATATTTTTCATAAAGACTGCATCAGCAAAACAAAGGACATAAAAATAAAATTGTCATATAATTGTATATCAGTGATTTCAGAAAATTGGGACTTTTTGGCTTTTTTTTTTTTTGTAAATACAAATTATTATTCAAACCATTTTTAGTGTTTTTGAAGACTTTACCATCTGATCTTGTTAATGATGCAAAAAAATATTATATTTTTTTCTATGTTCTGCCTAGAAATGTAAACAATTAAGTGGAGACAAGTACAATACATTGGTATTTTTTGTTTGATTTTACAAAAATATATTTTTCAAGATATTTTTTTTAAACTATGCTACTGATGATCTTCAGTATAGTGGATAAACATAACATTGAACAATTTAAAAAAATGTTGAGCAGTTTTATTTTTATTTTGCAATTTAATCTTGTGGCAATACCGTGACCAAGTTGACAAGAATAAGAATTGACTAGTGACTAGTATTCTTTGAAATAGTTTAATGATTTTTAAATAAACAATATATAATTAAAAAACATGAAAATATGTATTTATCAAGTAGAATATTTAAAATGTAACGGTATGAACAAGTGCAATGTTTCAACAAGAAAAAAATAAATCATCAAGTGCAATATGCCAACAAGAAAAATATAAAACAATCTAATACATATTGATATTTTATCAAAAACAAAACTGTTAACAATAATTACACTATGCAAAAAATAATTTAACTTTTATGTATTTAAGTATTATTTAAAATTAACAGTAAAATATTATTGGGTAATAACTTTCATAATGTAATAAAACTGAATAATGTGGACTCCCGAGTGGCGCATCCAGTAAAGGCGCTCCGGTGGAGTGCAGGATGTGCCCTATAGTCTGGACGTCGCGAGTTCGAGTCCAGGCTATTACTTTGCCGACCGAGTATGGGAGCTTCCAGGGGGCGGTGCTCAATTGGCAAGCGCCGCCCGGGGGGGAGGTAGGGAGGGTTAGGTCGGCCAGGGTGTCCTCGCTCACCGCGACCAGCGACCCCTGTAAAGTATGGCCGGGCGCCTGCGGGCTTGCCTGTAAGCTGCCCGAGAGCTGCGTTGTCCTCCGACACTGTAGCTCTTGGGTGGCTGCATGGTGAGTCCACAGTGTGAAAAAAAAGCGGTCGGCTGACAGCACACACTTCGGAAGACCCTCCCAAGTCAGCGCGGGGGTGGTAGCGGTGAGCTGAGCCTTAAAATAATTGGCCATTCCAAATTGGGAGAAAATAAAAATTAACTGGCAACGACTACATTTTTATAAAAAAAAAAAAAAAAAAAAAAAATGATTATTGTATTATAAAATTTCGGGGTGTGTGTTTCAGTGTGCATGCCTACAAAAAACAAAATATCCCTCCCCACCTTGCCCCCTTAAAAAAAAAATAATGAAGGCATCAGCTACATGTCTAAATAATAATTATCCATACATTATCATAACCGCTTAATCCTTTAGAGGGTCACGGTGAGCCGGAGCCTAACCCGGCAGACACAGGGCGCAAGGCAGGACTACACCCTAGGCAGGACGCCAGTCCATCGCAGGGCACCACACACACACACACACACACACACACACACACAGAGGGCAATTTAGAGTGACCAATCAACCTTGGACTGTGGAAGAAAACACACACACAAAAACGGGGAGAACATGCAAACTCCACGCAGACAGAGCCCTAGGCCGGATTTGAACCTAGGACCCTGGAGCTGTGAGGCAGGAGCGGTAACCACCATACCACCGTGCCACCCTAAATAATAATACAAACTCCACTACTAATAATAACAACAACAACACTAAAAAGTAGTTTGCAGCCCTAGTCACAAGACATGTCAACTTGGTCACACAGATTTGTATGATAAACTGTGACCAAGTTGACTGTGACCAAGTTGACAGTTGACAAGTTTCCCACCAAAAAATGACAGTTACAGAAAAGGCCCCATCTCACTGTAATGTTAGACCAAAATATACAAATAACCTTTGCCTTTTCTGTACAGTTTGAATATTTAAACAACTTTTGTCAAATTGAGACTAAGGACCAAGTTGACATGTTATGGTTATCAATTCTACATACGTTACATAGGTGGTGTTTACATGCAAGTTTTAATCGCACTACTATAGTGCATTCATGACGTGTCACGCGCAAATGACGCATGATTGTGCTCGTTCCAAAAGTGCACGGCAAAAAAAGTGTGTGACTCAAGTGTCATTACACTCTGGTAAAGTGCACGCTAATTGGCCTCATTAGTCCCATAGCAACAAACTCCAGTCGTGCAAAATACTTAACGATAGACTTTCATGAAATAACACGATACCTCCTCCACTTCCCCTATGTAAAAGAATGCTCTTCTCTGGGATACGGTCTTTCTGTCCTCCTCTGTAGCGTAAGTAAGATTTTCCCTATCCAAGTCTTACTAATACAAATCAGTTAAACATCCATCCATTATTATCAATCCTCTTCTCCTGATGAGGGTCGCGGCTAAATTATATATAAATTGCATATAGAGATGTTGATTTATACCATTATTTATTAATTTCAGTGTATTATGAACGATGCATGAAAACTACTAGATTGTTATGGCCAGCATTATTATGATAATAATAATACTACGAATAATAATGTAGCTTTTTCCCCGCAGGATGTTTCAAGCTTCCACCCCTTCTGACAGCAAGCAACATCAGATTTACCAATTGTGAATTGTTTTACAGTCTCTGTTTTACATGTGAATCCTAAGAATAATTTCTGGAAAATAATAACATACAGCATATACGCACACTTAGCCTCAGCCATGCGTAAAAGGGGTTTATCTCCCCAACCACAGCAGCTAGAGCGTCCAAACCAACTTTAATGTGAAGACGACCAATTGTGAATTGTTTCACAAGCTCTCCTTTACATGTGAATCAAACAAATCAATTGTGAAAAACAATAACATACCGCATATACGGACACAGCCTACCTGACACGCGTAAAATGGCTTTATCTCCTCAACCACAGCAGCTACAGCGCTCAAACCAACTTTAATGTAAAGGATGCCAAATGTGAATTGTTTCACAGTCTGTGTTTTACCTGTGAAGCCTAAGAATAATTTGTGAATACAATAACATATCGCATATACACACCACCGTCCCAGCGTCAATTAAAAGTGCTTGATATCCCCAACCACAGCAGCTAGCATTTTCAAAACAACTTTAATTTAAAGAAGACCAGTTGTGAATTGTTTCAAAGCTTCTGTTTTACATGTGAATCCTAATAATAATTTGTGAAAAAACAAATGGTTGGGGATATCAAGCCATTTTACGCATGTCAGGCTAAGTTTGTGCGCATATGCGATATGTTTTATTTTCACATATTATTCTTAGGATTCACATGTAAAATAAAAACTGTGAAGCAATGTACAACTGGTCTTCTTTCAATTAAAGTTGGTTTGAACGCTGTAGCTGCTGATCCAGGAGCATCGTCTGAGGCGCCTGGAGTACAGGATGTACCGTCTGATTGCACGCACCGCTGCCAGGCAGGATCAGCAATACAGCCACCTTTTGGAAAGGCTGGACCACGCTGATCAACAGCACCAAGAGGTGGTTGCGTTGCACGCCGAATTTCTGCACACAATAACAAGGGAACTGCAGGTGCATACCCCAACTCCCGCTGAGATGGGCACCCGTTCTCCTGTGCGCAGTACTGCCGAATCAGCGGTCCGAGAGGTTTGTACAGAACAATACCCACTCCCTTCTGCAGCACACAGGTGTATGGACATGTATTGGTGACGGCTCCATGTCCACCCGTACAAGTTCCACCAGTGGTCAAACATAGCTCGGACTACCCGAAATGTTTCAATCCATTGTTTGTCAGAGAAAGATTTGTGAAGCACAACCTCCTCCCACCAAACAGAGGGACGATGATGCGCCCGCATTCGTCTTTCCTGCCGATACACAAATAGAGGTCTTTACATAGGAACGAAGTGGATGAGGGTGTCTGCTGGAAAGAAAGCTCTAGATAAGAAAGCAATAGATGCACAATTCCTTTCCTCCAAACCCATTGCATGGGACTGAAGGAGTTCTTCCCATACAAGACTTAATCTAGCCAGTGATTCTCTGCGTCTTCTCCATCCATCCATTTTTGTCGCAACTACGTTGTAAGTAGGCCTATGACTTTATATACCATTATAACTAATTAGCAAATACACACAAATTATACATTTATTATATTAACAGCGTTTGTGTAAGTGGCAGCATGAACCGTTTTAACTGTAAGACTTTTGCATTTTAGACAGATGGGGGGTAACCTTCTCTTCATCTCTGTCAAGCGCGTAAAGCCTCATGTAAACCCCTATGCATTATTTGAACGATATCCTTTATCGCGCAGCATCTCTTTTCAGCGCGTTTGGTGATATTTAAATAAACCCCCATTATTTTATTATTAATGAGGTCGTTTGCATTTGGACGACTAAATTCTCTCTCTAAAATAAACTCTCATGTAAACGTGGAAGCAGAACTGTCATGACCATAAAAGCGCGAGAGATCTGTTGTCACGCGTTTCAGTTTTTGCTTGTAAACTGCCCCATAGATATGAAAAAGAAATGATTAAAGAAACTTACCAAGCCTCTCTTATCTTCCTATCAGCAATGAGGTAGGACCCCTCTGAGGACCCCAACATTGTAGCTCTCTTTTTAAATTCCTTACTTAAATAGGCGAAATCCATAAACTTTGACCAAGTTGTCATTTTTGCTTGACATGATATTTTCGGAATTAAAATGCATTCATTTCTAATTTTACATTTATTTTTATGTTTTGGTTATTTGTTATTTAAAACGATACAACTGTTTATTATCAGGGAGGCTGAATTGCTTTACAACTTACAGAAATATTTTTGTTGGTGAGATTTTGAAATTTTGGGACTTTAGCTTGGGACACTATTTTAACCATGTTGCTGACTTAAGTGTAAATTTCTATAAATTACAATGGTACATTTTTTCAAAATATTATTGATAATTTGTAGTAAATTGATCCTACGTTAAAATATAAACATTTAATTAAATGTCAATTTAGGATGTAATTGAAAAGAAAATACTTAAATGCTGAGGACAGCAAAAGTCCCGATTTTCTGAAATCACTGACATACCAGTTTCCAGATCGACCTTCTAAGTCAATGCATAAGACGTTTTACAATGCTGTAACATATACTCACTGCATTTCCTATACTGAGTGAAAATGACGATCTTACATAGAAAACTAAAGTTGTTTGTTTAAAAAAAAAAAAAAAAGTTATACAATTTCATAATGCTGCTGTATGGTTACGGACTCAGGTATATGATTGTACAGTTCATCACCATCACCATCACCAACATCGCTTGTAAACTCTAAACAGATTGGTCCATTCAATGCCCTCAGAGAAGGAATGTTTCACTTGACTTATATACGTAATGAATTGTGGAAATTGCCGCTATTTTACTGGAAAAACATAAACATTTTGAATACTATACTAATTTTTTTTTTTTTTAAATAACTATTTTAGGTGGCTCTCTCGCAAAGTAGACGGCAATTTAATTTCCCGAATAAGCAGTGTTAACTGGTAAAAGTGGCAAGTGCTAGTTTACAGTACATTGTTAATAGGTGCTCCTGTTGTACTTTTCATTAGTTACACTGTCATCTTGCTTCATTCTCCCATCATCTCCCCTGCCTTGTTTTATGCTATAGGATACAAACGAGTCACAATCTGTTCAAATTTGGTCCGTGGTTTTCAATATCAGACCTATGGGTATTATGTATTGATTACGATTAAATAACAGACCCACATAACCACATTATGTATTTGTGTTTACTGTAAATGTAGTGTATTTAAATCACGTTGCCAGCACACACTTGCATAAGCCTCTTGGCTGGACATTCAATGGCTTGGCACTGTCAGCAGCAGCGGCGGTGTTACAGGCGAATTCTCACCCCAGGCTATGCTAATTCTCACGGGATGAGAATTGGCCTGCAACACCGGCAATGTTGTCACTTCCTGTAGCACAGTGCCAGCACTCAAATGTTCTAACTCCTTCTCTATTTCTGCGTACTGTAAAACATTTTAATCAGGGTAATTTTATATTTTGATTTATCAAAACGATTTTGTAGACTGTGGCAGGGCGTCCCGCCACTTTGTGTATATATTTGTTTATTATTGTTACGATTTATGTATATATGACGGCGAAAAGCCAGTGTTTATTTGTGTTTTATTATTGTGTTGCAGGCCGAGCAAGGTGCCGTCTGTGATGTTATTTATTTGAAATACCTTGTGGGAATGCGTGACTGATCAGCTACTAAGTATATAATTAGCTGACAGTCACGCATCCATACTAAACCCGTGCAAAAGGTGTCCGAGAGATAATACAATAATTGATAGCTAGCTGATCCCTCGTCACAAATATAAAGAGCTGCAGTTTGGCTGCTCGAGGAAGTGTTCAGAGTGGAGAACGAGAGCGAGAGTGGAGACAGGAGGTACTAAAATAATAATTTAAAATGATAAAATTGCTACTTATGCTGGTTTTGCAACCAGCACACTACTTGTTGCTGTTTATTGTTTATTAGTTTGGCCAATGTGCCTTTTGTTTTGTTTAAACCTTTTATTTGTTATTTAATAAATACTGAGCGCAGCCATTGCGACTCAGTAACACCCCATATCCTTGCATTAATTTCTGATCTGACGTCACCCCTACAGCCAGCCTGTTCAAAGCTACATATTTATTTCTTTGTATTTTACTTCCTTTCCCACTGCCCAGCTTCTTGGTTGTCCGGTTACTAATATTGATGTTTAAGAAGTCATTTAGGTCCCGTTCATGTGACTTAGGGGTGGTCGCCATGGTAACATTAGGGGTGGTCATTCCGTACATTCGCTTGATTCGGTGCAGAAAAACTAAACCAAAAAATACTCGCAGTGGAAACTCTTCCAGCGAGCATAGCTGACTGCAAAAGTGGGTTCACATACCTGTCAACATTTAGTTTTCAAAATAAGGGCGCTTTTGTAAACTGAAATCTAGTGGTCTGGATTTAAGCGAATACCAACATAACACAAAGGCATAAGACTATTCCACTTTATTACTTGGTGACAGAATGATAGACTGGTGATGCGATGGTCCTGTAATGTTTCACCTGAGTGATTGCACTGACAAATACGTTTATCATAAATAAAATAGTTATTCATTCCATTATTCTCAGTAGTAAGAAAAATTTACCAGATAACTAGTTAATGAAATGTTTTCCTCCATGATTCACAAATGTAATTCTCTGCAGGAGTTTAAATATTGTTACATTTTTTGCACACAGTACAGTAGCTACGTTTTATTTCTATCCCGAGATCAGTTTAAATAGCCTGATTTAGCATCCTCCTCTATACAAAGCTATACCGCCATAAGGTTTGTAGTAAACACAAAACAAATGTTAAGTTACTTATACGTCATTTTTTTTGCAAACTGGAAACAATCAAATTTCAAAAAGAAAAAAACAATTCACGATGAACAAGACAAAATGAGAAGTCCACCACAAAGTTGCAGAAGTAAAAAATATGAAAAAGACCAAAAACAGTACAACGTATCACATTTGAACGGGCACTTTCGTGTTTTGAAAGCGGAAGCTGTGTAGAAGTTTAGGCATGTGCGAACACGCCCAGTACCTGAAGATAAGACTAGGCCAGTACTTGGTGATACTCAGATGCAGACAATTTATATGAAATTGAAGATCTTGTTTGCGCGAAGTTTGCGAAGTTGCGAAGTTTCTGGAAAATTGCATGAGCGAAAATGACGCTGCGCACAGTGAACAATGTTTCAGATTGATGTTAAAAATGTAGGGTAGGGTGGAAAAAGTAGGGTCAGCCGGGTAACTGGAACCACATTTTTTATTTTTTTATTTGGCCTTCGTTTAAATTGGATTATTATATATTATCATTTTAAAAAATGCTTCATATTCATTTATATAGATATTTGCATTACCTGCTTTTTTTCAGTGGAAATGCCTTAATCCAATGTTGTATAAAAACATTCTTTACAAATTATTAATATGTAAAACATTATGACTTTTACCCCTAAGACATATTACAAAAAAATATTGCATAATGGGTTTAATTGTAATTTTATAAGACAAATAAACGCCCTTTAAAAATGTGCTATAATACGTTACATTTCTGTATATTATAAACAAAAACCATGCATATAAAAATGACACCTATGCATTTTTTGCAGTACAGAGTGTCTGTCTCAGTGCCACGCCCTCCTGACAGTCTTGGCAGAGTGACAGGTTTGTTTTTAGGGGTAGGCTCTAGCGTAATAAAAAAGTAATAATAATAAAATAAAATAATCTTTCAATTTAAAATCACAATCTAGCTTGGAGTGAATTGTTCCCAATGAAAAGTGAATATTTTAGTTACAAATCTTTTTTTTTTTTTTTTTTAAATTCTGAAAGCTAAAGTCAGTAGAGCGCAAGATGGCCACCGGGCAGGAACAGTAGTAGAATTTGGTATGTAAAAAAAGCATTTTTACACGTTTTTTAATTTTTTTTTTTTGTATTTTAATTTCAGATATGTTTAAGTTAAGTAAAAACTATTAATAAGAACCTATTTGTGGTTTTTTTTGTTGAAATCTAAAAAATATTTTGACCACCCTACTATGTGAATATTTAATACAGTATATGTAGGTGTTTATTTTTTAAAATATTTTTTATATATATATAGCCTTAAAGTTAACTGCTGGGCTCCCGAGTGGCGCATCCAGTAAAAGCACTCGCTAGAATGCAGGATGCGCTCTATAGCCTGGACGTCGTGAGTTCGAGTCCAGGCTATTCCACAGCCGACCCTGGACTGGAGCCCCCAGGGGGCGGCACACAATTGGCCGAAGCCGCCCGGGAGGGAGGGTTAGGTCGGCCAGGGTGTCCTCGGCTCACTGCGCACCAGTGACCCCTGTAGTCTGGCCGGGCGCCTGCAGGCTTGCCTGTAAGCTGCCCAGAGCTGCGTTGTCCTCCGACGCTGTAGCTCTGAGGCGGCTGCACGATGAGTCTGCAGAGTGTAAGGAAGCGGGCGGCTGACGGCACACACTTCGGAGGACAGCATATGTTCATCTTCGCCCCTCCCGAGACAGCGCAGTGGTGGTAGCGGTGAGCTGAGCATAAAAATAATTGGGCATTTCAAATTGGGGAGAAAATAATAAAAACTAATTGGCAACGACTAAATTTATTAAAAAAAAAAAAAAGTTAACTGCTAGCTCTAATTACGCTTTTTATTTTATTTAGTGACTGTCAGTCAAAGATTATTTGTCTCATTCGCTTAGTTGGTGCTGCCGTTTGTGGTTGATGACTGTAAATCTTCACACAGATTTGTTAAAAGTGCGTAAAAACCATGAATTGGGGGTGTTGTCGAATGATTTAAAATGAGACGTTTTGTTTGAAAGTGGTCGGGGTGCACAGGAGTCAAATATTCGCCCAGCATCGATTTTGAAGTGTTGGACGAAACTAGACTCGCCCGGGCTAGTCCCGAAATTCAGTGAAAACTTGGCCCAGGCAAAACTACACTCGCCAGTATATACAGTGCTTCACATTTTGTTGCATTATAGCCTGGAATTAAAATGCATTAAAAGTTTTTTTTTTTATTTATCTACAGATCCTACCCCACAACTTTCAAGTGAAAAAAATATTCTAGAAATTTGTAGAAAATTAAATTAAAAATAAAAACTGAAATAGCTTGGTTGGATAAGTGTCCACCTCCCTTGTAATAGCAATCCTAAATTAGCTCAGGTGTAACCAATCGCCTTCAAAATCACACACCAAGTTAAGTGGCCTCCACCTATGTTAAATTGCAGTGATTCACATGATTTCAGGATAAATTCAGCAGTTCCTGTAGGTTCCGTCTGCTGGGTAGCGCATTTCAAAGCAAAGACTCAACCATGAGCACCAAGGCGCTTTCAAAAGAACTCCGGGACAAAGTTGTTGAAAGGCACAGATCGGGATGGGTATAAAAAAAATATCAAAGGCCTTGAATATCCCTTGGAGTACGGTCAAGACGATTATTAAGAAGTGGAAGGTGTATGGCACCACCAAAACCCTGCCTAGATCAGGCCGCCCCTCCAAACTGGATGACCGAGCAAGGAGGAGACTGATCAAAGAGGCCTCCAAGAAGTCCAGAGCCCTAACCACTACTCCACACTACTGCCCCAAGATACACTTGCGTCCTCTACAAGGCAAGTTTACCACTGTTCCAGTGGTTTTGAACTTCTTAATTATTGACCCAAAAGTGGTAAGTGGTATATTTAGTTTTTTAGCTATTGTTTTGTAGCCATTGCCTGATTTATGAAGGGCAACAACCATTTGTATCTTTTCATTTGTGAGTTCTTTGCCTTTCCCCATGGTGATGGATCACAAATGGATTTCATATGCATGTTACCTCATTTTTATACCCCAGGGAAACAGGAAGCTATGGAAGGCCACAATACAGTTCCTTAAGACGGAGATGAACTTAAAGAAGTAGAATGTTAATGCAGATTTAATTTTGTTTGATTTTATTTATAAGAATCTTTAGGGGTGCCAATAATTTGATACCGATCTTTTTGAGAAATTTTTATTACTTGTTAATAAAAAACTCTGAGAAATTGTATTAGAATAAAAGAATATGGTTTTCCCATATTTGAGCATAAAATATAGCTCATTACATGTGTATTTTATACATCCTTTTTTGGTCATCTTTATCAAGGGTGACAATAATTTTGGAGGTGACTGAATTGGAATAGTTCTCAATAAAAACGCTGTAGGCCTCATCCATGGTCTTAAAACCACGATTTGTGAGCATGTGTTTTACTTGTCCAGATTCTTGGCTGATACAGATAAGTGAGTCAACTCACTGCCAGGGACGTGTGCAGTGCTATGTGGGATACTGAGACCTAAGCAGGGTTGTTTTTTTTAAGAGGATGCAGGGAGCAGTGGAAGCATTTTTACACGTTGCATTGCATAACACTACTTTGTAATATAAACACATTTATTGGATAGGGATGAAACAGGGTAATATTGTCTTTTACATCTCCATTTTAGAAACGCACTACTCTTGTTGTGTGTTTTATTAAAATGTCCTGCGTAGTTTCTGTATTGATTGGTTGTTAGTCTGACTAGTTATGGATTTAAAAAACTTTTTTTGCTTTTTTGTTTTTGAAATTTGCAAAAAAATTATATATATATATATATATATATACACAGTACTGTGCAAAAGTTTTAGGCAGGTGTGAAAAAATGCTGTAAAGTAAGAATGCTTTCAAAAATAGACATGTTAATAGTTTATATTTATCAATTAACAAAATGCAAAGTGAGTGAACAGAAGAAAAATCTACATCAAATCAATATTTGATGTGACCACCCTTTGCCTTCAAAACAGCATCAATTCTTCTAGGTACACTTGCACACAGTTTTTGAAGGAACTTCGGCAGGTAGGTTGGCCCAAACATCTTGGAGAACTAACCACAGTTCTTCTGTGGATTTAGGCAGCCTCAGTTGCTTTTCTCTCTTCATGTAATCCCAGACAGACTCGATGATGTTGAGATCAGGGCTCTGTGGGGGCCATACCATCACTTCCAGGACTCCTTGTTCTTCTTTACGCTGAAGATAGTTCTTAATGACTTTCGCTGTATGTTTGGGGTCGTTGTCATGCTGCAGAATAAATTTGGGGCCAATCAGATGCCTCGCTGATGGTATTGCATGATGGATAAGTATCTGCCTGTACTTCTCAGCATTGAGGGGACCATTAATTCTGACCAAATCCCCAACTTCATTTGCAGAAATGCAGCCCCAAACTTGCAAGGAACCTCCACCATGCTTCACTGTTGCCTACAGACACTCATTCGTGTACCGCTCTCCAGCCCTTCGGCGAACAAACTGCCTTCTGCTACAGCCAAATATTTCAAATTTTGACTCATCAGACCAGAGCACCTGCTGCCATTTTTCTGCACTCCAGTTCCTGTGTTTTCGTGCATAGTTGAGTCGCTTGGCCTTGTTTCCATGTCAGAGGTATGGCTTTTTGGCCGCAAGTCTTCCATGAAGGCCACTTCTGACCAGACTTCTCCGGACAGTAGATGGGTGTACCAGGGTCCCACTGTTTTCTGCCAATTCTGAGCTGATGGCACTGCTGGACATCTTCCGATTGTGAAGGGAAGTAAGCATGATGTGTCTTTCATCTGCTGCAGTAAGTTTCCTTGGCCAACCACTGCGTCTACGGTCCTCAACGTTGCCCGTTTCTTTGTGCTTCTTCAAAAGAGCTTGGACAGCACATCTGGAAACCCCTGTCTGCCTTGAAATTTCTGCCAGGGATAGACCTTGCTGATGCAGTATAACTACCTTGTGTCTTGTTGCTGTGCTCAGTCTTGCCATGGTGTTTGACTTTTGACAGTAAACTTCTTCAGCAACCTCACCTTGTTAGCTGAGTTTGGCTGTTCCTCACCCAGTTTTATTCCCCCTACACAGCTGTTTCTGTTTCAGTTAATGATTGTGTTTCAACCTACATATTGAATTGATGATCATTAGCACCTGTTTGGTATAATTGTTTAATCATACACCTGACTATATGCCTACAAAATCCCTGACTTTGTGCAAGTGTACCTAGAAGAATTGATGCTGTTTTGAAGGAAAAGGGTGGTCACACCAATATGGATTTGATTTAGATTTTTCTTCTGTTCACTCACTTTGCATTTAGTTAATTGATAAATATAATCTATTAACATGCCTATTTTTGAAAGCATTCTTACTTTACAGCATTTTTCCACACCTGCCTAAAACTTTTGCACAGTACTGTATATATATATATATATAATTACTACTGTATATGCATAAACTGATGTAATCAATGCAATATGGATACTAGTTTTTAAAGCTTTACAAGCAATGTTAGCCAGTAATCCACAGCTCCGCACGTACTACAGTGTTTTTTTTAAGCTTTCATAACGTCGATGAATCGATGCATCAGCTTTTGGAGAACAATGGTGAAAAATTAGGCATCGCCCAGCCTTAATAAATTTATATTATTCCCCTCAGAGTATGGGGTTCATCCCCATTTTGTCGTCTAGCTGCACATATAAAATTGTGCAAAAATAGGATCCAGCTCGTCATGATGGATCGTTTCTACCAGTTGCAGTTCACTGATCTCTGCCAAGTATGATCTGAGGATGGCGAGGTCGGAGATGGTTTTCTTTATAGTGTTGGTATTTTGCAGCGTGATCTGTCGTCACTAAGGCTGTGTCCAAAGGTTCATTCGCTAGCCAGGGATTCGAAGATTGTTTTAAACCTTCGAAGGTTTGTCAGACGGGTTCACGCACTGTATGTTTTTTTTGTTGTTGTTTGTTTTCTTCTTCCTGTTAACAAAAACTGTTTGACAATGTGTGAATACTATAAATCACACATTGAATTTCACTCACATTTGTATAATGCATATTACGTAAACAAAAGTTGTTATTAAAATTGTTATTAAAATAAACTACCAAATCGTTATACATTACTTACAACTCTACATGGCGTCGCTGCTGTGTATGGAGCAGGGTATATTATCCAAAGCAGTGGGCTCGTACCTCTAGTGGCAGTATTGCTTCACTAAAATATGTACTGAATACGAAGTGTAAGAGAAGTGGTATGGTAGAATATGTTTGAAACATACAAAAAATATGCTAACACTAATAATTTCAATTTCGAAAAGCCCTTCCAGCTCATGTTAACCAGAAGCAAATTTCTTCATTCGCCATCTCGACAGCAAAGCACTATATAGTGTAAGCTGTACTGAAAGAAATGTCTCAAAACCCCTTGCTGTTTGGGATTTTTTTGTTAAATGCCCAGACGACCAAAAAAAAAAAAAAAGTTGAATGCAAACTGTGCAAGCGACTCGTATCATGGAGGCATAACCAATCTCTGGGATCACTTGACAAGCGTAACTTCATATTATTATTAGTATTATTAATATTTTTAGTAGTAGTAAAATGTGACTGATAACCTGCTTGGAAAAGTGACTGTTAAATAAAGCTTTGTCCGCTGCAGTTGGTGCTGGTGCAATGCAAGCTTACTGTATACATCACAAGCAGGCACAATTACAATTACATAAACAAAGTGTATTTTTATTTTTATTTAAATTATAAAAACATGTAAATGTTTTATTCCATTCATATGGATTACCTGTAAAATAGGATTTTCAATCAAATGTAAACAAGTAGCTATGGTGACGTCACCAATAAATTATGCACGAGTACCATCGAAGGTTCAAACCTTCCTTCGGTAATGTGTTCCGAACCTTCCAAGGTCAAAATGTCCCCTTCGTTGCAGCCCTAGTCATCATAATACATTACAGGTGACGACAGTACTATCAATCGGTATTACAGTACAGTACTGTCGTCAGTAGTAGCCTGTAATGACAGAATTAAGAATAGGGTTTTATAGGGAATATATACACTGGTATTATTCTCATAATAGATGGGCTTGAGTGAGAGTTCCATCTCGGGTTTATGTGATGTCATAAACTAGGAGACCGTTAGGTCAAGTAGTTTATAAACTGTCACAGAAACCCAAGATGGAAGCCCATTTATTATTTTTTATAATACATGGATATTATCTGTGATAAAAAAAAATAAATAAATAAAACGGGACGAAAATTGAAAGTGAATTTAATGAATACTAATAACGTAAATTGTGTGCCGTCCTGTCGTTGACTCGCTCTATAGGTCTCACATAGGCTATGTTTCCATTAAGATATCGAAGCGAATAACGTCTTATGCACATTTGAAATTCGGCAAAAGTAATGCGCATAATCAACCTAAAATTGGGTTTCCATTCAAATCTATTTCTAAGCGGACAAACTGGCTGATGTGATGACGTTGTGGGTGGAGCTAAAATTATTTGCAGCGAAAACTGAAATACGCTTGAAAAATAGTGTGACAGAGCGTTTCCACTCTTTTCCCTGATTTTCCTTTACAAATGTATGTGATTTTACTTATACAATGACGTATCACATCTAGCGAATAACCGCAGTTTACTAAACAGCAGTCTACTGTCCATCGCTTCCCACCAGTTTATATTCACAAAAAAAATAATTATTCTGAAAGTATTCTCGGGTGAAAATCTAACCATAATATTTGACTGGTGTACTATACTTTTTGTATTGTAAAATTCAGTACCTTAGGCTACCTACAGCTTGATTTGTTTTACCCCATAAGAATTATTATTAATTAACTGATATTTTGGTTATAGCCTACTAAACGGTAGCCTACTATTTTCTCATAAATTACAGGAGCATTTTCACCTTTTCTTGTAATTTATGAGAAATGCTTAATAAGCACACACTTTTCATATTTTGTTTTCCCCTTTTTTTCTCTTAATAAACAGGGAATAAACACGAAATTAAGCTTCTGACTGATTTTTATATATAGTCGTATATAGAGCAATTGTTTCAGTTTGTGTAAAATCAAGAGAGAATTAGGAAGGGGGTTTCAAACTTTGTTTTATGTAGGCTAATGTTTGATGTCGCTATACTTTTAAATTGCGTGGATTGCAAAAGAAAAGGAGGAAAGGCAGAATGCTATTCATGGTAAATGTAATTAATTAAAGAAAATTTAGTACATTTATTACTGAATTTTATTTATATATTTACAATACAATATTCATTAAAATGTATGCGTTTATCAGAGTCATTTTTATATTAATAAAATTCATGCCATAAAAGCAAGGAATTTATTTGTACAGGAAAGATTGGTGTTCACGACATGTGACGTATAGATATTAAAATAGGCTACATTATTCTGTTCAAACTGGAGAATTAAAGCCATTGTGCACATGTTCTCTGCAGCGGTTAACTTTTCAGCAACAAAATGGTTTTAGCAGAAAAAACTCAATTTCAGGATGTTCTTGAACAAGGTCAGATAATACTGATGCTGTTACTCCAGCTTGCTTCAGCAGTTCTCAGTATTGTTATGAGACGGAGAAGATCTAGAAGGCAGCTGTATCACCTGGAGTGATTACTACTCACAACCACAAAACGGAATCCACCTCGAAAGTGGGTGTACAAATGTTGCAATATATTTTGGGAAAATATCGTGCAAGATTTTGTACGACTTTGGCGTACCCATTTCAGGATGACCAGGGAAGCTTTTAACGAACTGTGCACTAAACTTGACCCGTATATTGCTCCAGAACAGTTCAGCCCAAGATCACCTATACTAACAGAAAAGAGAATCGCTATCGCTCTGTATAAGCTGGCTAGCTGTGTAGAATATGCAGTCTCCCAGTTGCACCTGTTACTGTAAATCGCCATTTTTTCCTCCCAGTAAGGAACTTCCTTAGGCGCTGCAGTGCACTTTGGGGGATTCGCTTATTTTATGCAAATAAAATTGTTTCCATTTAAAGTTATGCGCATTAAGGCACCTTAATTCGCATTTTCTGAAAATATCGACTTTCCTAAAACCCTTAGGTCTAGGGTTTTTAAAAGTTCGAATAAATGTACACATTTTTGCGAATTATATTGAGCTTTAATCCATAAACTTTTAGCGAATAAATCCACTGCAATGTAAACATAGCCACTGTATTCTATTGAGCGTATGTCCAATTCCTATATTATGTAGCCATTGTTTTGTAATGGCTGTCCTTTGTTGGTTTAAAGCCTTAGGCACACAAAATACTTTGTTACTGTTTTTCCTTTTGTTATTTTTGCACCCGAACGCTTTGCATTCCGACATAAAATTCACCCTGCCGGCGTTCACTGGTATGGGTGGCTGTCAACGATATGATGTAACAGCGTCGCCACAAAGGTTCCAATATGGCGGCAGCCTGCATTTCCAGCTGACAAAAAAAATAAATACTTGACAAATGCTTGACTTTAACAAAATTGGCACAGCGAGACACATTTCTGATGTATACAGAGCATTTAGAGAGCCTTGTTATTTTGAGTAGTTCCCCTTTAAGGAAAAGGTGTTTCACACACAGTAATCCATCGCATAAGAATCCGCAAATTGACATTTTTGCTTAGTTACCCAGAGGCAGCAAGACGATACAATAGTCTTTTACGAAACTCCAAAAGTAAAAGTGCATTTGAAATATATATTTTTTTATTTTCATTATGTATCAGAGCTCAGATATAGAATAACATGCAGAACTAGAGAGTAAATATTAGTTGACTTTGGCACACAGCACAGCCCCACAGCACTACTTGTTGCAACTTAAAAAAATAAAATAAACTTCCGCCTACCTGCATTCCGTTTCCTGGCATTGAGCGGGCAGTGTAAATAACAAGCTCCGAGCACACGGTATTATTAAACTGAGTGAGGTGAGGAAGAGTTTCCATTGAAAAAACACTGGGTAACCTGTATTTGCAAATTAGCACATGTCCCCGATTTGGGTTAAAGAAAGTTGGTAGCTTTGTCCATAAATGCAACACAGCGACTCGACTTTAGACAAGGGAATGAGATTTCTAAGTTAAGTTTACATTAAACAGAGTAGAAATTATATCACATGCTATTAAAATTGACAAAATACGGTCCCATAGATGAGCGATAAAAGACAATGCATGATTTCAATCTCCAGCTATGGTCAGAGTTTTCCATCACCCATTAACTAATTGATTCATAACGTCGAATGAAACCTAGTGAATATTAATATTACGTTAACATATTGAATTACATACCGCTTTGTAGTTTTCCATAGTACTTAACGAAAAACACCCCGGTGAAGTTAGGCTGATATTGGATATTCAGGTGGATTTTGGATATTCGTGCAAAACACTAATATTTCACTCAATGAAAGATGTTATGCTAAGGAGTAATTTAAGCCATGTCTCGTTGATTTGCGAGTAACTCTAGTTATGAACATGAAAAAAACGCATTCATATTCACCATATAATGGTTCATAGCTCCTACATAAAAACTTGCAATACAATGCCATTTCACCTCATGAAAGATGGCAGGAGTAATTTAAGCCATGTCTCGATTTGCGAGTAAGTAATCTTTAGTTATGAACATGAAAAATACGCATTAATATTCACTCTACATTGTACAGTAGGTTAAGTCATATAATGGTTAATAGCTCCTACATAAAAACGCGCAAATAATTGCAATTTCACCTCATGACCATCTTGATGCTAATGAGTAAATTATCAATTATTTGCGAGATATTCAGAGAAACAAGCAAATATCCCAAAATGTTCGTTCTTTACTATGGTATATGCCTGTATAACTGATGCAAATCACCAATGATTTTTCTAGGGGAAAATTTATTGTATGTTTCATTTTACATTATCTGGGAGATATAGAGATATAAAGATATACCTAATTCTTGTGAGTTTTGGTGCTATTATTATTAGTAGTAGGAGTAGTCGTAGTAGTATTATTGTTGTTGTTGATGATGATGATGATGATGATGATGATGCTTTTCTTGCTGTTCTTGTTACCCCCATTCTTGTTTTGTATAAAAATTAAAAACATATAGTTCCCTGGGAGGCTGTGTGGTCCAGTGGTTAAAGAACAGGGCTTGTAACCAGGAGGTCCCCGGTTCAAATCCCACCTCAGCCACTGGCTCATTGTGTGACCCTGAGCAGGTCACTTAACCTCCTTGTGCTCCGTGTTTCGGGTGAGACGTAATTGTAAGTGACTCTGCAGCTGATGCATAGTTCACACACCCTAGTGTCTTGGATAAAGGCATCTGCTAAATAAACAAATAATAATAATCGTCTTTTGTCATTTGATGCTACACATTCATTTGCTGTCCTATTTCTCTAACCTGATACTTGCAAGTTTTCTCTCACACTTTAACATTATAAACCACAGGAGGGACGCCTTGGCAGCTGCAGTTCTTTAATGGGGGGGGGGAAGCGATACCAAAAGTAATATATATATATATATATATATATATATATATATATATATATATATATATATATATATATATATTACACACACAACAAGAATTAAGAATTAATGCATTTTGTCCATTTGCTGCAAAGGCACATTATATTCGCTTGCGAGTTTGCACATTAAAAAAAAAGTGACGCAAGCTATGACTTTTAGCTTGTATATTTCGTGTTCATTAAACGAGACTAATAACAATGCAGTATGTATGCGTGAAATAGCATTCTTTTGCGAGTTTTTATTTAGGGGTTATGAACCATTATGCGCCGTAGCCTATATGTCCAATGTAAAGTGAATATGAATGCATATTCATAACTAGAGATTACTAACTCGCAAATCAACGAGACATGGCTTAAATTACTCCTTAGCATAATATCTTTCATTGGGTGAAATTAGTGTTTTGCGCGAATATCCACCTGAAAATCCGATATCAACTAACTTCACCGGGGTACGAAAAACTGACAAATTTAAAAGATATTACATTCTGAAATCTACTACTATTATGGCTTCTGGTAGACTTTTGCGATAGTATTAAGTTAAACTATGTTGTTTCTTTCTGTGGTCAATAATTACCTTTATGTATGATGAATCCTAGATGTTGGCCTTGACTTAAGTTTAGTGGCCTTGGTGCCCTCAACAAACGTATTGAACTTAAGACCATTTTGGCCTTGCCCTTTTTGTTGCCAATGAAAAGCCCTGCTATGGATCCCCAATATCAACAAAAATTGCCAAGAGGCTGCACTGTCACCATGGAATTCGGATTTACATGTTTATTGTTATAAGAATAATATGTAGTGGGAAATGTGGGCGAGTAGGGTAGCCGATTGTATAATGTGTGTGATGCCGGAGAATTTCTCTATCATTGGCATTATAGCCCTGATATCTAGTGGATGGGAAAGTTAAATTTCAAGCCCTAAACATATTGGCAATGTTACTACTGTATCCGGGCATAGTAAATGGTCATGTAAGATTGTACTTAAAATCAATAAATTAACATAACAACCCCATTCTTATTTTTTTTTAATTTGTAATAGTACCGTGGCAGTAATGACATAAGCGTTTTCTACATTATTATTATTATTATTATTATCATTATTATTATTATTTTTCAGTCATTTTGCAGCTTACATACTACTAGGGGGTGAACTCATAGTCAGGTTTTAATACATGTTTCAACTAGAATAAAAAAAACAAACAAATGCAATGCAATGGCACTCACCTCGCCAGCAATGAAGTCCTTCGTACCGGAGAAAAGATCCCAGATGCTACAGAGGGTGCTAAACTGTTCCTGCCTCGAGAGCCTGGGGTACCCATTGACCTGCGGGCTGATCCAGTAGATACTCTTTGGGAAAACTTATTTTTTTCCATTGTGTGCAATAAAACTTTCAGAAAAACAGAGATAAGATAATTCAACAAACGCTCTCGAAATGCCCGCACTCTCCCTCGCTTCTCGGACGGCTCACAAAATACGTCAAACGGCGCACATGACGTGACGCAGATACACACCAAGCAAGGCAGGGACAGACCCCAATAGGGTATTACTGCAGCCTACAGCTGCTGTCTCGTAGCGGAAGTTGAAGTTGTCACATAGTATGTAGTATGTAGTGGGCATATGTAATGGGTGGTATGGCAGTTGTATAAACAAGGAAGTAAAGCTTAAAACTGTGTTTTCATCAATAACCAAACAAAAATAATATGTGTAATGTTAAAATTCTGTTGCACTTTAGCGTCCATCCGAATGGGGTATTTAACAGGGTATTTCATGTAATTGCTTTTAATGTATGCTTGTTTTTATCTAAATACATTTTGTACCATATATTGTTTGTTTTTGTTTACTTTCTCTGGCGGATGCTCTTTGCCCTTACCAGAAAGTACTATAGTATACTATAGTACTTTATAGTACTACTATAGTCTATCATATTTGTACTCTAGTACTTTATAGTAATACTATATTACTTTATAGTATACTATAGCACATCATAGTAGTACTACAGTATATTGTAGTACTTTATAGTAATACTATAGTAGTTTATAGTATTTTATAGTAATACTATTGGACATTATAGTAGTACAATAGTATATTTTAGTAATAATAATAATACATTTTATTTATATAGCGCTTTTCATTTAAAAATCACAAAGCACTTCTCAAAGCAGCATAAAAACAGACATTTCAATAGACAAACAGTAAGAGTAACAAATCACTTATAGAGTGCCAATCGAAAGAAGTAAGTTTTAAGATTAGATTTAAAAACATCAACCGAGTCACAAGTTTTCAAATAACCTTGCAGGGTGTTCCATAGGCGTGGGGCTAAAGAGCAGAAAGCCTGATCACCCATAGTGTGCAGATGAGACAAAGGAACATTGTTACCCGATCTCAATTTTCGTTTAGATATGTATGTGGTACTGAAGGAGATCCCTAAGATAGGCAGGGCCTTGAGAATGTAAGGATTTATAAGTTAGTAATAAAACCTTAAAATCAATCCTATATTTGACTGGCAGCCAGTGGAGAGAAGCAAGGACAGATAGATGCTCATGTTTCTTGGTCTTAGTGAGAATACGGGCATCACTATTTTGAAAATATTGTAACCTGTGATAACCTTAGAGGAGATACCTGCAAAAAGAGCATTACAGAATCCAATCTTGATGAAATAAAGGCATGTGTAAGCTTTTCTGCATCAGTCATAGATAATGAGGATCTAAGTCTAACAATGTTCCTAAGATTTGAAAAAAGACACTTTGCAGACATTCTTAATATGATCCTCAAATGATAACACAGGGTCAAATCTCACACCAAGATTGGTAACCAATGAAGTGGCACTGATCTCATGTCCATCAATTTCAAGGCTAAAATCAGCTGCCATTGAGATCTGATGCGGCGAACCCGCTAACATTACCTCAGCTTTGCTGCAACCAAGTCTTTATGTCGGCTAGAAAATTATTCAATAGAGAGACAGCCACAGTAATATCTGGTGTAGTTTTCAAATAAAGTTGACTGTCATCTGCATAACAATGGAAATGAATACCATGTCGGCTAATTATTTGACCAAGAGGGAGTAAATAAATACTAAATAAAACTGCTCCCAAAACTTTATATTAATACTGTATGTCATAGCATTTTGTAGTAGTACTTGAAGTACTACCTGTACTTTAATGCACTTATTAAGTGTTTCTGGGTTAGAACATAAGAACATAAGAAGGTTTACAAACGAGAGGAGGCCATTCAGCCCATCTTGCTCGTTTGGTTATTAGTAGCTTATTGATCCCAGAATCTCATCAAGCAGCTTCTTGAAGGATCCCAGGGTGTCAGCTTCAACAACATTACTGGGGAGTTGGTTCCAGACCCTCACAATTCTCTGTGTAAAAAAGTGCCTCCTATTTTCCGTTCTGAATGCCCCTTTATCTAATCTCCATTTGTGACCCCTGGTCCTTGTTTCAGGTCAAAAAAGTCCCCCGCGTTGACATCGTCTATACCTTTTAGGATTTTGAATGTTTGAATCAGATCGCCATGTAGTCTTCTTTGTTCAAGACTGAATAGATTCAATTCTTTTAGCCTGTCTGCATACAACATGCCTTTTAAACCCGGGATAATTCTGGTTGAGCACTTGGTATTCCCAGACAGTCTCCCATCCAAGTACTAACCAAGCCCAACCTTGCTTAGCTTCTGAGAGCAGACGAGATCAGGCTTATTCAAGGTGGTGTGGCCGCAGGCGCACTTGGTATTCCCAGGCGGTCTCCCATCCAAGTCTACTAACCAAGCCCAACCTTGCTTAGCTTCTGAGATCAGACGAGATCAGGCTTATTCAAGGTGGTATTGTATTTGTATGCGGGTGGACGAAGCCATCTGTCCTAATCATTTTTATCGTGTTTATGTGCGGGCGGTTGAGCACCGTCCATCTTTTATTATTTACTGTTTGAGACCGGCGAAAAAGCCGGTATCGTAGGAAATAAGTTGACCGGGAAATAAGTTGATCGCGCAAGCGCAGTAAGGCAAAAGTAGACAAAAAGTAAGGCACAGCTACAGTTTGATTAAAGGGGAGGTTCACTGCAGGGATTTTTATTTTTATCTTGCCGTTATATTTACTAGACTGTGTATGTTGGTGCGTGTTGGTGCCACTGTCTTTTCGTATGATCTTTAAAATGTGTGATCGACGACTGTTTCTATGGTAAACTGTTCTAAACCTCTGTCTTTTTATGTTTCTATAACATCGATGTCAATCTGATGTAGTTTATGTGTGATCACAGAGATTTATTTTTATATTAAATGATTTTACACGTCAAAATTGTACACTGTATGATCTCTGTTCCTCACTATTTAAGTCTCTTGGCTGGTATTGAACAATTGTAATTCAAGACAACAGACATATACTGTATAATGAGGAAGAGAGATACCGTATATATGTGTATATCTACACGATTTTGAATCGTGATAATTCACTTTAATTCAATATACTGTATCTCTTTCTCGTTATATGTCTTATTGGTTGTTGCACTACAGGGATTTACCATTTTAAAATAATGCTGATTTACAGTAGCCTACATATACTGTATGATCTCTCTCACAACACAAAATCTTGGTTGGTTTTGAACTACAGGTATTTACCAAGGTTTAGCAAAGACGTTAACTCTTTAGTTTTTACAGTGCCTTGTATAAGTATTCACTCCCCTTGGACTTTTCCATATTTTGTAGTGTTACAACCTGGAATTAAAATGGATTTAATTGAGATTTTTACCATTTGATTTACACAACATACTTAACACTTTGAAGGTATTATATTTTTTATTGTGACACAAAAGTTAATTAAACAAAAAAAAGACATTTGTTGGTTGCATAAGTATTCACCCCCCCGAGTCAATACTTGGTAGAAGCACCTTTGGCAGCAATTACAGCTGTGAGTCTTTTTGGGTAAGTCTCTACCAGCTTTGCACATCTGGATGCTGCAATTTTTGCCCATTCTTCTTGGCAAAATTGCTCAAGCTCTGTCAAGACCGTTGGTGAACAGCAATTTTCAAGTCTTGCCACAGATTCTCAATCGGATTGAGGTCTGGGCTTTGACTGGGCCATTCTAAGACATTCAGGTTCTTGTTTTTAAACCACTCCAGTGTAGCTTTGGCTGTCTGTTTAGGGTCATTGCCCTGCTGGAAGGTGAACCTCTGCCCAGTCCCAGGTCTCTTGCAGACAACCTCCGCCCAGTCCCAGGTCTCTTGCAGACTGAAACAGGTTTTCCTCTAGAATTTCCCTGTATTTGGCTCCATCCATCTTGCCCTCAATCCTGACCAGTTTCCCAGTCCCTGCCGATGAAAAGCATCCCCATAATATGATGCGGTCACCACCATGCTTCACCGTGGGGATGGTGTTCTCAGGGTGATGAGCAGTGTTGGCTTTGCGCCACACATAGCGTTTTGCGCTAAGGCCAAAAAGTTCAATTTTGGTCTCATCAGACCAGAGAACCTTTTTCCACATGTTTGATGTGTCTCCCACATGCCTTTTGGCAAAATCCAAACAGGATTTGATATGGGTTTTTTTCAGCAATGGCTTTCTTCTCGCCACTCTTCCATAAAGCCCAGCTTTGTGGAGCGTCCGGGTTATAGTTGTCCCATGGACGGTTTCTCCAATCTCAGCTGTGGATCTCCTAGCTCCTTCAGTTGCCATTGGCCTCTTTGTTGCTTCTCTGACTAATGCCCTCCGTACCTGGTCACTGAGTTTTGGTGGACGGCCTTCTCTAGGCAGAGTTGCGGTTGTGCCATATTCTTTCCATTTTTTAATAATGGATTTAACGATGCTCCGGGGGATGTTCAAAGTTTAGGATATTTTTGGGATATTTTTTTATAACCCAACCCTGATTGGTGCTTCTCCAGAACTTTCTCCCAGACTTGTTTTGATAGCTCCTTGGTCTTCATGATGCTGTTTGTTTAGATATGCTCTCTAACAAACTCTGGGGCCTGCCAGAAACAGGTGTATTTAATCTGAGATCATATGACACTTTAATTGCACACAGGTGGACTCCATTCAACTAATTATGTGACTTCTGAAGGCAATTGGTTGAAAAATATGTAGATTTTTTTCCCCACTTCGACATTATGGACTATTTTGTGTAGATCAGTGACAAAAAATCCTAATTAAATCCATTTTAATTCCAGGTTATAACACTACAAAATGTGGAAAAGTCCAAGGGGGGTGAATACTTATCCAAGGCACTGTAATTAATTAATGTATTGTTTCTTCCCAAACTTGTAGTTGAAATACATGCACTATGATAGCCAGTGTCCTGTTCGTTTTCTGTCCTAATTATACAAAGTACTGTATGTAAAAATAAATGAAAGAGCAAATATAAAATAATAATACCGTATAAGCAACGTTTTTCAAGTACATCATGTGATTGACGTGCACCGTGGCCTAGTTAGTAATCGCTCATGCTTTAACTTTTGGACAATCGCTGGCATACCTGCTGTCCATACTGTAGTGCTTCCCAAAACAAAAACGCCTCCAGAAATGCAAAATAACGTTAATACGTAACACATTTAGCTAGTTAACATTTGTTACACAAACAGAAATACACAATCAGAAATGTACATTCATACAATTCATTTTACATTATTTATTTGCTGCTAATATATATTACAGCAATATTCACATTCCCTTACCTAGCGTAATACTGTCGAATATATCCGATCTACATTTTAATGTAAATTATACATACAAAAGTCATTTTAAATTATGCATTTTTCTTAGGCTAATACATCGGATCTAAAGCGATATTCACATCATCTTATCTAACAGCATGCTGCCGAATAAATCCGATCTACTAATTGATATAAATTATACTTACAAAATTAATTTTAAATTATTTACTGTTCATTAATATATCCGAATTAATTTTAAATTATTTATTGTTCATTAATATATCCGATCAACTTATTTCCTGGCTTGATCTACTTATTTCCTAGCCTAGGCTCATTTACATTAGAAACAATGGAACCTCCCCTTTAAATTCTAGAGCTTGATCAACTTCCCGATCAACTTATTTCCTGGGACACCGGTCTTGTAATATGTAGTCATGGGGAGGGGTTAAAACCCCTTCCCTAGAACTCTCGTGGGAATGTGGCTGGAGCCTTAATAAGGTAATTTATTAATAGGTAATTAAGGCTCCAGCCACGAATATAAAAGACCCACTCTTGGCTCAGAAGGCGGAGAGTGTCAGAGGCGAGATCTGCTTCAATGGGGTGATCCTGGCTTTCCCCATCATGAAAGCACAATGAATCTGGTCCCTTTCATTCATTAGCAGGAGATAGGTTACAGTGCCATAACCACTTTCACTTGCATCAGAGAAGTGGTGTAGCTGTGCTGACTTCATTTCACCAAAGTTTTCTGGTTTCAGACATCTGCTTACTTTGAAGCTGACTATCTGGGGAAGATCCATCAACCAACGCTCCCATTGTTGCAAGTACTTTTCTGGAATAGCTTCATCCCAACTACACTTCATTCTACACAGCTCTTGTAAAATCAGCTTTGCTGGGAGAACAAATGGCGCTAGAAATCCGAGAGGATCGTAAACTGAGCTGACAACTGAAAGTATTCCTCTCCTAGTGTGTGGATGATCGTTAACTATTATCCTGAACTTGAAAGTGTCTGATTCAATGCACCACTGAACTCCAAGAGCTCTATCCATAGGAAGGCTATCCTGGTCTAAATCCAGATCTTTAACTTCTTTGGCTCTCTCATCTTCTGGGATGGATGCTAATACAGCACGACTATTGCTTATCCACTTTGCTAGTCGGAATCCTCCCTTCAAACATGCAGCCATTAGCTCCTTTGATAATGACATGCCCTGGCTTTCTGAGGGAACTGACTTCAGGCAATCATCATCGTAAAAGTTGTTTAATATTGTGTTAATCACCTCAGGATCAAAACTGCTTCTATTGTCCTCGGCGGTCTTTCTAAGTGCAAAGTTTGCACAGCTTGGCGATGAAACAGCTCCAAACAAATGTACAATCATTCTATACTCTACTAACTTCTGATCTATGTCTCCGTTAGGCCACCAGAGGAAGCGCAAAAAGTCTGAGTCATCTGCTGGCACTTTAACCTGATGAAACATAGCTTCTATGTCTGCCATCAATGCAACGGGCTCCTGTCGAAACCTAGTCATAACACCAATTAGAGTGTTAGTCAGATCTGGACCCTGAAGAAGTTGCTCATTCAGTGAAGTCCCTTGAAAAACTGCAGCACAGTCAAACACAACACGAATCTTCTCCTTCTTGGGATGATATACTCCATGATGTGGTATATACCACACTCTTCCATCACTATGGCTCAGCTGTTCTTGTGGAACTTCCTGGGCGTAACCTTTGTCAATAAAGTCGTTCATGAACCTCTTGTAGTCTTCATGAAACTTTTGATCCTTAATGAATTTCTTCTTGAGATTAGAAACACGCTGTTCTGCTACATGTCGATTGTTTGGCATGTTGACTTGTTTACTTCTAAAAGGCAGGCCTATGCAGTAATGTCCATCAATGCATTTTATTGTGCTGGATACTGTTTCAATGAACTGACAATCTTCTCCTGACATTTCTGACTTATCGTCAATACTGCATTCACTGAAGTCGTAATTGAACTGCTGTATCACCAGTTCTTCCAGGTTTGCTATCGAGATTCTATTGACTGTGGCGCATGGATGACTTTGCGTCTTCAAACTGGCACCACTGCCTCTAAGAGGACCATTGATAACCCATCCAAGCAGAGTCTTCACAGCATAAGGTCCGTCACCTTGACTATTTATTACGCGCCATGGTTCTATTGCTTTTGGTGCATTAGTGCCTATAAGCAATCCAACTTCTGCATCAATCTGAGAGAGCTGTACTTCCTTTAGATAAGACCATTTTTCTATGTCTTCTTGCTTTGGAATGTTGTCCTTTGTAACAGGAACTTCCTTTTGTGTATACACATCTGGCAGCTCAATGAAGGTGTTGTCTTCTAGGCTACACACTTCTAAACCTGTAATGACATAGCAATCGACAGACTTCTCTTGACCCATAGTGCGCAAAAGAATATCTGTTCTCCTGCCTCTGATGTTCAGTTGTCTCATCAAAGCGTCAGTACAAAATGTTGCTGAACTTCCTGGGTCTATGAATGCGTATGTTTCCACGATCTTATTGCCATTCTTAGCTTTGATTCTCACAGGTGTTATTGCTAGAATGCAATCTTGGTCACCGGCCCCAGTATGGCCACATGTATCCACACTGAGGTTCACGCATGCACTGCTTACTCTTGTTTCCTCACTCTTATCTTCCTTTTCTACTTTAACAGCAGCATTCTTATTTTTATTAAAGTGCAACACACTGGGGTGTTTCAGCGAACACACTTTAAATGTGATTCTTTTCTTGCAGTCTTTACTCATGTGTCCATAAGCCAAACAACCAAAGCACATTCTCTTCGACTTTAAGAACTGAATCTTTTCTTCATGAGGTTTGCTTCTCATGCGTCTGCACAACTCCATTGTGTGATCTTCTTTACAGAACAGACAAGGTTTCTGGAATGCGTTTGTTGGTGTACATTCAGATCTCTCTGCTTGGCTCATTTCAGGATCTTTCTTTTCTTCAGAGTTAGCTGTGACACTGGTGATAAAACTACTTCCCTTGTTTCTTAGTTTCTTGTTGAACCTCTGATCGCTGTATTTAGTTTTGTCACTTCCTTTGACAGGTGTGTCATCTGAAATCTTTCCAAATAATGGATCCATGGCAATCTTAGCATTCTTCTCCACAAAACTAACCAAGTCTTTAAACCTGGCTCGTTGCCTGTGGCGCTTGTGGATGTCACAAGCCACTGCCCTCCATCTTTCTCTCAGCTTCGACACTACAGTTCTCATATTTGTGGGGTTATCCATTTCTTCCATGTACTCAATGTCTTCCATAGTATTACGGCATCCAATCAGAAAGAGTGCGTACGCATTAAGCGCCTTTCCATATTCAGACTTAATCTGAGACCAGTTGAGAGCCTTTTCCACATAAGCTGTAGCGATTTTAAGCTAATTTCCAAAGTGATCTTGAAGCAGCCTTTTAGCTTCTTGGTAACCTTTATCTGGATCCATATGCTGGCAGCTGCGAACCAAGTCTCTTGGCTCTTCACTTGTGTATTGTTCTAAGAAATACAACCAGTCCTTGCTGCTTTCTGTCTTATCTTCTATCCCATGCTCAAAGGCTCTAATGAATGCTCTATAGCCTAATGGATCACCTTTAAACATCGGTATTTCACGTGTTGGGAGGGTGGATAATCTATGTTGCTTCACTAAGATTTCGGTAATGTCATTTTGTCTCTGCATTACATCATAGAGGTTTCCTTTGCTGGCTACTGGATCCAATCCAACATCAGAGTGATCTTCAGCTATATCGTCTTGCTGGCTTGTCTCTGAACAACCTGTTGATCGCACAGTGCTTTCATTAAATTGCACTCTGTGGCTCTGCTGCATTCCATGTGCTTGCGACTGCATCACTATGGCTTTTGAAATAAACTCCTGAGCACTGGAATCTGGCTTGTTCTGCACGGAATCAAAGTATGTATTCATTCCATTATTTGAGTTCCTTGCCGAGCTTTGCATGTCTTCAATTCTTCGTAAACTTCAATTTTAGCATTCGAAGCTGCTATCTCGGTTTGTATTTCCAACTCCTCCTTCCTAGCTCTCAGCCTTGCTTCTTCTTGTTCTATGGCATGTTTTTGCTTAACTGCAGCTGCACGAGCTAAAAGTGCTGCTCTTTCAGCTTCTGCTTTGATTCGTGCTGATGAAGTCGAGGTAAATGATGGTGATGATCGTCCGCTACCAGTACCTGACTTATGAGCTTTCTTACGTGTGAGCGATGTCACCTCCGAGATGCTGTCGTCAGGGTTTACTTCTTCATTACATCTACGTGTTTGTTCAATGCGATGATGAGCTTCACACAACCATCTTTCAACCTGCATTGCAAATTCTTGAAAGGAAGCCTCCTTTGGCTCATACCAGTTAACCTGATCAGCTTCTCTTTTTTCTTCAGGCAGCAAGTTATAGTAGTTTTTGTGCAGCTCTGAGAACTCTAGATTCAATTTCCTCCAATCATTGATTAATCTCCCAATTATATCCACATATTGGTCATCCTCCATTAAAGCCTTAATCTCACTGGTTTTAGTTGTGAGCTGGCATAACTTGGCTTTCCTTGAACTTTTCAGCTGATTCAATTTGTTCTCTATGGCTTTAGAAGTATACTTGACTGACCTCTTTCTAACATCGTCTTGAGGCTGAGATATTAATTCACCAGGTACTGTGGCACTATCTGAAGCTGCTGTTGCTTCTTTTGCTTCTGTTGTAAACTCTTCGTTTTCCATTTTATACATGTATTTGTTTATCCGTTGTAGTTCGTATACATATACGGTTGCATTTAAACAGCGAGCTTGCAATAATCCCCTTCTTTATTTATCTACGCAACAAGCAAGCGCCTTATGTATTTTGAATGTCCGTTTAAACCATGTATCTGTCTGCAGCGCCAATCTTCATAAAGTGCGTCACACAATGAAACAGCCTCTCAGACTATTTTCCAATACGCAGTCCTTTCTAAATAGCAAAGGTTTCCAACTTGAAAAGCATAGTTTTTCGACAAAATGTGGTGGCTTCTGTTGAAACGAATTTGCCACTTCTGAGTTTTGGCTGGTTACTTAACGTTACGACTCATCCAAATTATCCTGCTTCTTATAATTATTCCAGACGCGTAGACTCGAATATTTAAAATAGTAAGTTTTAATTTACTTACAACCATCTGTCTCACGGATGGAACATCCCTTCAGATACATACAGTAACTCTTAAACTTTAATCCTTCCAAGATAAGGTCGAAAAACTGTATTTGCTTCCAGCCAAGATCAACTGCGTAATTTCCCCTTCCGATCACTTTTAGTTCACCCCTTCTCCACTATATTTAACAACCACTAGAGGGCGCAGTGAGCAAAGAATAGAAGCAATACCAAACGAGCACAACATTACTAATTACAATTGCATTTCGGCTCCTACAGGTACAACCCGTGTCAAGAGACTGTTGCATGATCTTGATTAGCGGTTTGTAAATAACTTCTTTCATTTCTTTGAATACTATTGGGAGGATCTCATCCGGCCCAGGGGATTTGTTTATTTTAAGAGCTCCTAGTCCCTTTAACACTTCTGCCTCTGTTATGCTAAAGTTATTTAAAATTGGATAGGAGCAGGTCGACATGTGGGGCATGTTGTCCGTATCCTCCTTTGTAAAAGTTATCATTTAATATATTTGCTATTTTTTTTCTTCATCTATGACATTTGTATCTATTAGACATTTAACCTCCTCTTTGAATGTTCTCTTGCTGTTATAATATTGGAAAAACATTTTGGAATTGGTTTTAGCCCCCTTAGCAATGTTCATTTCTATCTCTCTCTTGGCCTTTCTACCTTCCTTTTTGACTTGCGTTTGCAGTTCCAAGTACTCTTTCTGTGTACTTTGTTTTTGGTCCTTTTTAAACACTCTGTAAAGTGCCTTTTTTCACTGAATTTAAAAAAAAAATTGATCTATGAAACCATTTTGGCCATTTTGTTTTAGATTTTGATTTGTCTACTTTCGGGATGTAATTGTTTTGCGCCTCTAGTACTACATTTTTTAAAAACAGCCATCCTTTTTCTGTGGATGTTTTCTCTATATTACTCCAATCTACTTCTGTTAGTCTCTTTTTCATACCTTCATAGTTTGTTTTTCTAAAATTGTAAACCTTAGCTTTAGTCATTACTTTTGTGGTTTTAAAAATCACTTCAAATGAGACCATGTTGTGGTCTGAGTTTGCCAATGGTACTCTGACCTTTTAGTTATTCTGTCTTCATTATTTGAAAAGACTAAATAAAGGCATGCCTCCCCTCCAGTCGGTGCCTTGACAAATTGTGTTAGGAAGCAGTCATTTGTCATTTCCACCATTTCAATTTCATCTGTCGTGCTCCCCACCAGGTTTTCCCATTTTATATGGGGGAAGTTGAAATCTCTATATGACGTCTCCTTTGCTACACGCATTTCTAATGTCATTGTATAACAGATTATTTTGCTCAGCGTCTGAATTTGGCGGTCTATAGCATGCTCCTATTATTATGCCCTTTGAATTTTTGTCCATTATTCTGACCCATATTGATTCGGCGTTGTTTTCTTCATCCAGATTTAACACCTGGGTTTCAAGACTATTTCTTATGTATAGAGCTACACCTCCCCACTAATATTATACTCGTCTCCATCACTCTCAGACAACCAAGTTTCTGTAACACCTATCACATCGTAGTTACTTGTTAGTGCAGTGGCTTCAAGTTCTAACATTTAGATAAATATATTTAATGGATGTCTTACCTGAGTTGTTGCCCTTGTTTTGATGTGGTCTCCCTTCTGTTTTTTTGTTTTCTCCCCCCTTCCTTTCTAGTTTAAATGCTTCTGAACCTCCTCAAGGATCCTTTCTCCGAGTAGATTGGTTCCCTTTTTGTTTAAGTGCTGTCCGTCCCGCCTATATAGATAGTTTTTGTTGTAGAATGTGCTCCAATGTTCAAGAAAGGTGAAGCCTTCCTGTGTGCACCACAATTTCAGCCATGCATTTTGATGTATTTCCAGCTGTGCGTATGCTCCTTTGCAATTTGCCAGCAGTATCCCAGAAAATACCACAGTTTTGGTTTTGTCTTTTAATTTCCTTCCTAGACTTTAAGTCATATTCCTAAAACTTGTACCAACGTGCTAAGTTAACATCATTTTTTTTGTAATGGGAAAACAACTAAAGGAAGTGGAAAGTGACACCTAAATCTTTCAGGATGATAATTTAAATTTTACTAAACAAAGTTTAAATGTTTTGATTTTTTTGATAGTGTACAGGTGCAGGTGATTAAAGAACAGACAGACAATTGTAATCCAGGTGAAAAGGTTTTTTTTTTATTAGTTGTTTTTGTCCAGTGCCTGATGGCGAAACAAACAGGAAATAATAATGATGATAAGTAATACAGCGGCGTGTATTACATTCATAATCCCCAAAGATGGTCCCAAAATAATAGTCCCGTTCTTGTATCCCCACATTAAACACAAAACTCATACACAAGTCTGGTTAGTGCGTGAATTAGTGATTGTGGTGCAATACAGTTTTACAGTGGAACAAGTATAGTACTGTTCCGGTTTTGTGCTGGCCTCTGATGACAGCTCCGGAACGCGTTAGCCGTCTAATGAATACACTCAGCAATAGACAGTACAAACAAACACTCACGATTATTTCACCAACAGTACTGGTCCTTCCAGGTCAATGACACAACCAAAACAAAGGAACAGATAACATTGCTTCGACCCCTTTTATACCGTCACTCATGACCCCTTGGTAAACGATTGCAGCTGCTTTTATGCCACATAATTCCCGGTCAATGAGTTAGTGTACCGACGCCCCATCTCTTTTCTACATGACCGACTTCCTTTTACCCCTCGGAACGAAGTGTCAGGCCAAGTAGTCCAGAGTACTCTGTTCCCATTACTTAGCACCCTCACAGGTCGGGATGGAGATTTACCACCAAGAATCATGGTCTTTCTGTCACAACGGCCCATTGTCTTTTAAAAATACTTTTAAAGCATTTATTTTTTAATGTGAATCACTCCCTGTGACAGAATAAGGCTTATCTTCTTCTTTTTTCCTCCTCTGACCTTGTAATACATAACATTGTCTGCTTAATGTTAACATCAGCATATTAAAATGCAATCTCTACAATTTCCATTTCTTTGTAGGCATATAGACAGCAATCACAAACTGATTGCCTGGAGAATTGTTTTCCACGGCTGTATTGATGAATACAGTCGTACAATAATATATTTGCATTGCCTCAACATTAACAGGGCATCAAGTGTTATCACTCTATTTGAAGAAGGTGATAGAAGATATGGTCTGCCATCAAGAGTACGGGTTGACCATGGTGTGGAGAACTTTGAAGTTGCCAGGTTTATGTATGATCGAAAGGGGCCTTAATCGAGGTAGCTTTATTACTGGAAAAAGTGTTCACAATCAATGAATTGAATGTTTATGGGCAGAACTTAATAGAGTAGTTACTGCACACTCCCGCAATCTCTTCCATTCAATTTGTTAGTCAATTATCATTTTACATATGAGAATATACTTTTTAAACACAAAGGAAGCAAACACCAACACGCATTACCAGTTTTATGTTTGGGGTCACGCATTATTCTTGTCCGAAACCTTGAGTGTTGCAAAATGCAATATCTATTTTTGCTTTAAATTCTTCATATGTCTGATGGATGGGTAGCTTTAGACAGTTTATGCATGTGTTTGCGACTGGTAGTACCCCTGGTTGTATTGTTTCAGTTTGATGGAGAAATTCAATTGTTGGTGCTGGAGAGAATCCACATGGAGGAATGCTGTCTGCCCCTGTTGCAAATGCTAGAATCAATTCCATCATCACTGATACCTCGTTTCCTGCAAAATAAAGTTGGTCAACCTTGGTTAAGATCACTGCTTAAGGGGCTCTAGAGTGGCGCATCCAGTAAAGGCGCTCCACATGGAGTACAGGATGTGCCCTATAGTCTGGACGTCGGGAGTTCGAGTCCAGGCTATTCCTTTGCCGACTGAGGACGGGAGCTTCCAGGAGGCGGCACTCAATGGCCGCGCTGCCCGGGGAGGGAGCGTTAGGTCGGCCCGGGTATCCTCGGCTCACCGCGCACCAGCAACCCCTGTAGTCTGGCCAAGCACCTGCGGGCTTACCTGTAAGCTGCTCGAGAGCTGCATTGTCTTCCGACGCTGTAGCTCTTGGGTGGTTGTATGGTGAGTCCGCAGTGTGAAAAAAAGCGGTCGGCTGACGGCACATGCTTCAGAGGACAGCGGGTGTTCGTCTTCGCCCTCACGAGTCAGTGCAGGGGTGGTAGTGGTGAGCTGAGCCTAAAAATAATTGGCCATTTCCAAAGGGAAGAAAATAATAAAAATAATTGGCAACGACTAAATTTATAAAAAAAATAAAATAAAAAAGATCACTGCTTAAAAACAAACAAATACATTGATCTCTATGCAAAACTACACATTCATTATAAAGATAATACCATCACAACTGGACACAGGATAAAGTTAAATGCTTTAGGTCAGTGGCAGGCAACCTTTGTCACTTCCATTCCACTGCAAGACTTTGATACAATAACAACTGCATGATGTGGGAAATCCGAGAAAACCCAACAGAGCTCAACCAAGTTTGTGTAAAGTGCCGTACGATCCAGGACTTTGTTCAACGTGTAAGTCTGTTAGAAATGGAACTGGAGGAAATGAGAGCAACAGGAGCTTGAGGAGCTGACACACCCACAATTCATGGAAGTCTGCACCCCTAGCAGACTGAAAGCCACCAGGGAGATGGAAGAGAGTCAAAACAGCTGGGTTCAGATAGGCAGAAGCAGGGAAAAAAAGAAACTTCATCAAACACAACCACCAGAAATCCAAACATCCAACAAATTTGAGCCACTTCAACATTTAGATGACCAAAACCAACATCAAGAGAATGAAAGGAACAACATCCAGGACCTTATAAACAGTGCTGGCCAAGCAGCAAAAAGAAGGGAGGTCATGATTGTTGGGGACTCCATATTGAGAAACACAGCAAGTTCAGTTCGCAATTTGGACCCCCTTACTACAACAGTGTGCTGCCTTCCAGAAGCCTCAGTCAAGCACATCACTGAGAATGTGGACAGGCTCCTAGAACGAACAGGAGACGACCCGGTAGTAGTCATCCACATCGGTACAAACAACATTGGAAGAGACAGGCCAAGATCCCTGCAAAACAAATTCAGAGAGCTAGGAAGGAAATTAAAAGACAAGACCAAAACTATGATATTTTCTGGGATACTGCCGGCACCTTGCAAAGGACCATATTGACAGCTGGAAATACAAAATCAAAATGCATGGCTGAAATCGTGGTGCACACAGGAAGGCTTCACCTTTCTTGAACACTGGAGAACATTCTACAACAAGGACTATCTATATAGGTGGGACGGACTGCACTTAAACAGAAAGGGAATCTACTCGGAGAAAGGATCGTTGAGGAGGTCCAGAAGCATTTAAACTAGAAAGGGGGGAGAAAACAAAAAAACAGAAGGGAGACCACATCAAAACAAGGGCAACAACTCAGTTTAAGACAACTATTAAATGTATTTATCTTAATGCTAGAAGTCTCAGAAACAAAATTTTAGAACTTGAAGCTACTGCACTAACAAGTAACTACGATGTGATAGGTGTTACAGAAACGTGGTTGTCTGAGAGGGATGGAGACGAATATAATATTAGTGGGTACACACTGTATAGGAAAGACAGGCAGGACAGAAGAGGCAGAGGGGTAGCGCTATACATAAGAAATAGTCTTGAAGCCCAGGTGTTAAATCAGGACAAAGAAAACAATGCAGAATCAAAATGGGTCAGAATAATGGACAAAAATTCAAAGGGCATAATAATAGGAGCATGCTATAGACCGCCAAATTCAGACGCTGAGCAAAATAATCTGTTATACAATGACATTCGAAATGGGTGTAGAAAAGGAGAAGCCATACTAATGGGGGATTTCAACTTCCCCCGTATAAAATGGGAGAAGCCGGTGGGGAGCACGACGGACGAAATTGAAATGGTGGAAATGACAAATGACTGCTTCCTAACACAATTTGTCAAGGCCACGACTAGTGGGGAGGCATGCCTTAATTTAGTCTTTTCAAATAATGAAGACAGAATAACTAAAACAGAGGTAGATTGGAGTAAAACAGAGAAAACATCCAAAGAAAAAGGATGGCGGTTTTTTAAAAATGTAGTACTAGAGGCGCAAAACAATTACATCCCAAAAGTAGACAAATCTAAATCTAAAACAAAATGGCAAAAATGGTTTGATAGATCAATTAAAAAAATATTCAGCAAAAAAAGCACTTTACAGAGCATTTAAAATGGACCAAAAACAAAGTACACAGAAAGAGTACGTGGAACTGCAAAAGCAAGTCAAAAAGGAAGTTAGAAAGGCCAAGAGAGAGATAGAAATCAATATTGGTAAGGGGGCTAAAACCAATTCCAAAATGTTTTTCCAATATTATAACAGCAAGAGAACATTCGAAGAGGAGGTTAAATGTCTAAGAGACAAAAATGGCAAAATCATAGATGAAGAAAAAAAAATAGGAAATATATTAAATGATTACTTTTCACAGGTTTTTACAAAGGAGGACACGGACAACATGCCCAACATGTCGACCTGTTCATATCCAATTTTAAATAACTTTAGCATAACAGAGGCAGAAGTGTTAAAGGGACTAGGAGCTCTTAAAATAAACAAATCCCCTGGGCCGGATGAGATCCTCCCAATAGTACTCAAAGAAATGAAAGAAGTTATTTACAAACCGCTAACCAAGATCATGCAACAGTCTCTTAACACAGGGGTTGTACCGACAGACAGGAAAACGTAATACCGATCCACAAAAAGGGAGATGAAACCAAACCAGGTAACTACAGACCAATAAGCCTGACTTCTATTATATGTAAACTTATGGAAACTATAATAAGATCAAAAATGGAAAATTACCTATATGGTAACAATATCCTGGGAGACAGTCAGCATGGTTTTAGGAAAGGGAGATCGTGTCTAACTAACCTGCTTGGCTTTTTTGAGGATGCAATATTGACAATGGATAATTGCAAAGCATACAACACGGTGTATTTCCAGAAAGCTTTTGACAAAGTCCTGCATAAAAGATTAATTCTCAAACTGAACGCAGTAGGGATTCAAGGAAATGCACGCACATGGATTAGGGAGTGGTTAACATGTAGAAAACAGAAAGTACTGATTAGAGGAGAAACCTCAAAATGGAGCGAGGTAACCAGTGGTATCCACAGAGATCAGTATTAGGTCCTCTGCTATTTCTAATCTACATTAATGATTTAGATTCTGGTATAGTAAGTAAACTTGTTAAATTTGCACATGACACAAAAATAGGAGGACTGGCAAACACTGTTGCAGCAGCAAAGGTCATTCAAAATGATCTAGACAGCATTCAGAACTGGGCAGACACATGGCAAATGACATTTAATAGAGAAAAGTGTAAAGTATTGCATGGAGGCAATAAAAATGTGCATTATAAATATCATATGGGAGATACTGAAATTGAAGAAGGGAACTATGAAAAAGACCTAGGAGTTTATGTTGACTCAGAAATGTCTTCATCTAGTCAATCTGGGGAAGCTATAAAAAAAAGGCCAACAAGATGCTCAGATATATTGTGAGAAGTGTTGAATTTAAATCAGGGGAAGGAATGTTAAAACTTTACAATGCATTAGTAAGACCTCACCTAGAATATTGTGTTCAGTTCTGGTCACCTTGTTTCAAAAAGGATATTGCTGCTAGAAAGAGTGCAAAGAACAGCGACCAGAATTATCCTGGATTTAAAAGGCATGTCATATGCAGACAGGCTAAAAGAAATTAAGCTATTCAGTCTTGAACAAAGAAGACTACGCGGTGATCTGATTCAAGCATTCAAAATCCTAAAAGGTATTGACAATGTCAACCCAGGGGACTTTTTTGAAAAGAAACCAGGTCACAAATGAAAATTAGATAAAGGGGCATTCAGAACAGAAAATAGGAAGCCCTTTTTTACACAGAGAATTGTGAGGGTCTGGAACCAACTCCCCAGTAATGTTGTTGAAGCTGACACCCTGGGATCCTTCAAGAAGCTGCTTGATGAGATTCTGGAATCAATAAGCTGCTAACAACCAAATGAGATGGGCTGAATGGCCTCCTCTCGTTTGTAAACTTTCTTATGTTCTTATGTTCTTACAAGTAAATGCACTTAATCAACCCTTATTACTCAATTATCCCTGCTGCAGAAGATAACTTCACTAATTAAGCGTTAGTTGAAACAAAATGGAATAAAATGGAAGTGCCAAAGTTTGCCTACCCCTGCTTTTGCTTTTTCACCATTGGAGTAAACATCAGGTCATGAATTTACTACTTTTATGACACAATGCTCTGATTCAATGCTATATGTACAAAATAAATTGAATAAAAAATATGAAGATACTATAGAACAGTAATTGTCAACCCTGGTCCTGGAGCTCTGTCAGTCCTGGGCAGCAGTGTGGAGTAGTGGTTAGGGCTCTGGACTCTTGACCGGAGGGTTGTGGGTTCAATCCCAGATGGGGGAAACTGCTGCTGCACCCTTGAGCAAGGTACTTTACCAAGATTGGTCCAATAAAAACCCAACTGTATAAATGGATAATTGCATGTAAAAATAATGTGTAAAAAGCAATGTAATTGTGCGTAAATATGATATCTTGTAACAATTGTAAGTTGCCCTCGATAAGGGCATCTGCTAATAAATAATAACTATCTCCACCTATTTAAGAGCTGAAAATGTTGAAATAAGACATTATTAGTCTTATTATTAGTTCAATACAGGGTTCAAGTAAGAAATAAGATAAGTAATGCAAACCAGCAGACACAGGGGTCCTCTAGGACAATGGTTCTCAACCCTGGTCCTGGGGACCCACTGTCCTGCTGGTTTTTGTTCCAACTGAGCTCTCAATTACTTCATTCAACCTTAATTAAACTAATAAATTGCTTAATTTGACTTTGTAAACAGTTTAGCTTACAAAAAGTTGGAGAATTCAAGGTCCTTATATAATTTTATATTTAATGTGAAATCTCCAACTGTTTAAAATAATTAAAAAGCTCTGATTAGGTATATTAGTTTCATTAAGGGTTCAATTCTTACCCTCCACATCTTGCAAAAAGTACCCCCAAAAGGCAGCTACAGATAATTCGACAATTTTCTTGTTGCTTCCTTCTGGTGAGAAGCGAATCGAGAAGAGGTTATCCATTTTTCTGCAGTAAGCTTTTCAGAAAAGTGGTGAAAAGACAGCAGGAAATGTCTTTACTTGCTGAAGGAGCCCCAGTCTATTTATACCATCTCTGAACCTAGAAAAAAAGTAGGACAACAGGCTTTCACGATATCAAATAAAAGATGCATTAAATGTTAGTTTGAAGAAGTATAAACTAGGACAACAGATTACAAAAACACATGGAATACATAAACCAAAGTAAATCTCAGTCTATGCCAAGACAGGACAAGCAGTGTTGGCAGAATATAACTACAGCAGGGGTACACTGAAAGGCCCACTCCTATGTGTGTGTGTGTGTGTGTGTATGTATATATGAGAGAAAGTATATATAGATATACAGTACATACACATAAAAGTTTAATCGCAATACAAATAAAAGTCCCATAGACTAGATGAAGTAAAACCAAACTGAGCTGCAAAATCTGTATTTATTCACATTCCTATTTATTATCAAAAGTGGTATTCATGAAACCACAGTTACCACAGTTATCCAAAGTAAAAAACATTTTATAACCTTAAGAGAGGGTTATTCCAGACACTAGTACAGTGTTGAAAATGAAATGGAAATAATACATAGATTTGCAAATTAAGTCTGTGAACTAATATTATGGGTATTTTACCTTTTGGAGAAAGGCAAGAAGTCCAACATTGGGCCAGTTTACATGAGTGCTTTTTCTCAAGAGAATTGGCATTGCGTGTGCATGTTGGCTGGAAAAACTTGTCAAAACTGTCCCAAAAAACAAGTATTAAACCAGGAATAGCCTTGCATCTCAAATGAAAGTTGGACTTTCACGGTTAAATACTTGGTCCATTTTTTGGGCCAGTTTCACAAGTTTTTCCAGCCAACGTGAATGTGCAATGACTGTGTGCATTTATTCATTGAAGCAAGGGCAAATGCACACAGAGCAATAACATTTATGGACATAAAATAATTAAGAAAAAGTTTTATTAAAAAAAAAAAGATTAATAATCTGGTGTATTTTTTCCTTGTTAATTTGCCTTTCCATTTGCTTTAAAATAGGTAAATGCTCTTTGGGCTTGTCATGTTTGACTCCTTTCATTACAATTTGTTGTCATCAATATTTGCATTTTAGAAACATTGTAATATATACATAATTCACATTCATTCATTCAGTAACGGGTTTGGGGATAGATATTAGAATCTTTACCCAAACCTTAGCACTATTTTTATCAGAATATACGAGACTTAAGTGTCTCTTAATATTATGTAATTTGTCTTGCGGCCTGATATAAATTGGGGTTAATGAATTACGCTGTATATTTAACAACTAATACTTCAGTAGTTTGGGACAAACATCAATCACAAAATGTTTTTGTACAAATATTTATTGTGGAGAATGCGGAGTATGCGATTTTACAGAGAAGTATGTTGTATATACACATTCATTTGGCATCAAACCTAACTTGGTTTGAAGGCTCGCTGCCTGGCCGACTGGACGAGGCTGAGACCCCCAAAAAGAACAAGCTGGTCTCAATGCCATGATTAGTATTGAATATAGCCCACTTGAAGGTTTAGCCAACCTTTAACAAATGATCATCAGCACGCAGGAGAGGAAAACAAAATCCATTTTTGGTAAATAAACCTCTGGGAATCCATGGCTGATTTGATTGCCCTTCCACCGGGCAGGCTACTAACGCTTAAGAGCACATTTTTGTAAAAGTATTTTTAGGATCTGTAACATTTGTTCTAATGTAAACTTGGTAAGCACTGGAGGGCCAACAACCTAACCGTTTGATAAAGTAGCCTGGAACTCCGTGGCAAGAAGCTGCTACGATTCTTTAGGAATGACTGGAGAACTGCTCAGCTGCAAATCCGGACCTGGAAAGAATCTGGTGAAGGGGAAAGAAGAACCAATGTTGGGTGATGATTGTTCCGTTTTCGTTAATAAACAGCGGGTCTGAGGGTGATGCGCCCTGAGAAAGACGGAGATGGATAAGAGAGAAAGGGGTCATATGGGCTAACATGGGAGTTTAATTTATAAACAAAATTGGAAAGTGTTCCCTAATCTTCCTGGTCAGTTTAATTTCTTTTGAGCAGGAAGGAAAAGGTATCAGATAAGGTGATTGCTAGGTCAGAGATGAAGGGGTGAATCTGGGGGTTGAATTTGAGAGCGATGTAGACTCTGAGCACCAAAAGAACCCAAGAAGGCTAAGAGAAAAGGGGCTTTAAAGTTTTATCTAAAACAGGGAGGAGTAGCTGGAGCGGATGAGGCACCAAGAGAGTATGTTGATGGTGAGAGGTAGGCAAGCAGGGGGAGAAAGAGATTCTGATCGTTGAAGCCCTTTCAGGATTAGTGAAATTTGTGAGTTGCTGAGTGTAGAGCTGGGACGCTGAAAATGAGTTTGTAGAAAAACTGGATGCCGGAAATTGAAATTTTGATGGAGGAAACTCTTATAGCTCTATTCTTAAGGGACATAATATAGGATGACACTGCAGGCACTGAAAATGATGGGAAGGGAATGTTGAAAGCAAAGTGAATTTTTAAAGCAATTCCAGGATTACCAGTACATTTGCAGTGAGCGGGGAGTGATGCTGAGAAGAGTTGTTTCTTGAGCCTGCAGAATCAGGGAATGCAGCAGGTGGCTCACATGAATGTCAGGACTGAAAAGGGAGGAATCTGAGTTGGCAGGAGGTCGCCTTCGGGAGCTAATGCTCTGAATCTCTGCATTTGGAAACGAGAAAGAGAATCGATTATATTCAGGTGGCCGAGAATGTGTTGAGCTCTGAAAATGAACTTATGAGTAACAGATAAACAGGTAATCCTTCTGAATATTCTCATTATATGGTGGGAGGATGAACAACCTTGTTAATGATTTGGAATTATCAGAGCAGAGAGGAATGGATTTTTGAACCCAGGAAGACTCCCAAAAGGAATGCGGCTACAGCAAATGGATACATTTTGCGCAATGACGAGGAGGGATCGGCTATAGGAATGATGCTTAATTCGTCAGGCCATGGAGAAAGAACCATTTTCTCTTGTAGTATCCACCAAAGCCAAGAGATGGAGCTGCATCTGTGAACAGTTGAATGTCTTTGTCCAACAGGAGACAATCGTCGTAAAAGAAAGTAATGCCATTCCATTCTTTTAGTAGGAGCTCCCACAGGCGGAGTTCCTTGCGGCAAAAAGGATCCATGAGTATAACATTGTTGAGGGAATCAACAGAAAGGATCAAATCAAGAGAAGGTAGGAGATGAAAGCTCTGCCTTGAGGAATTATCCTCATTGCATACAAATTGCAAAGCATGTGACATTGTTTATTTAAATTGCCAGAAAGCTTTTGACAAAGTCCTGCATAAAAGATTAATTTCTCAAACTGAATGCAGTGGGGATTAGAGGAAATGCATGCACGTGGATTAGGGAGTAGTTAACATGTAGAAAACAGAAAGTACTGATTAGAGGAGAAACCTCAAAATGGAGCGAAGTAACCAGTGGTGTACCACAGGGATCAGTATTAGGTCCTCTGCTATTCCTAATCTACATAATGATTTAGATTCTGGCATAGTAAGCAAACTTGTTAAATTTGCACATGACACAAAAATAGGAGGAGTGGCAAACACTGTTGCAGGAGCAAAGGTCATTCAAAATGATCTAGACAGCATTCAGAACTGGGCAAGCACATGGGAAATGACATTTAATAGAGAAGTGTAAAGTACCGCACACAGGCAATAAAAATGTGCATTATAAATATCATATGGGAGATACTGAAATTTTAGAAGGAATCTATGAAAAAGACCTAGGAGTTTAAGTTGACTCAGAAATGTCTTCATCTAGACAATGTGGGGAAGCTATAAAAAAGGCCAACAAGCTGCTCGGATATATTGTGAGAAGCGTTGAATTTAAATCAAGGGAAATAATATTAAAACTTTACAATGCATTAGTAAGACCTCACCTAGAATATTGTGTTCAGTTCTGGTCACCTCGTTACAAAAAGGATATTGCTGCTAGAAAGAGTGCAAAGAACAGCGACCAGAATTATCCTGGATTTAAAAGGCATGTCGTATGCAGACAGACTAAAAGAAATTAAGTTATTCAGTCTTGAACAAAGAAGACTACGCGGTGATCTGATTCAAGCATTCAAAATCCTAAAAGGTATTGACAATGTCAACCCAGGGGACTTTTTTGAAAAGAAACCAGGTCACAAATGAAAATTAGATAAAGGGGCATTCAGAACAGAAAATAGGAGGCACTTTTTTTAATACACAGAGAATTGTGAGGGTCTGGAGCCAACTCCCCAGTTATGTTGTTGAAGCTGACACCCTGGAATCCTTCAAGAAGCTGCGTGATGATATTCTGGGATTAATAAGCTACTAACAACCAAACAAGCAAGATAGGCTGAATGGCCTCCTCTCGTCTGCAATTCCTCCCATGCTCCCATGTAGTTTAAATGGCCTAGGAGGGACAGAAGATTGCATTTGATAGGAGGGGACCGGACAGAAAAGTGGAAATAGAAACCATACGATCCCCTGGACAGGCTCAATGGGCATGATTTTAAATGTGTTCGATATTTTGGCTTTAGCCAGCCATGCGTTTTTCCCAGCAATTTTGATTAAGAATATGGTGTGGTCAATTTGCATATTGCAGGGAGAAATCTTCATGAGGGATTAAACTATTGATGCTGGGGGGTGGAGTTATGGTGAGCAGAAATGAAGGAAGTTACAGGCGGAATAGCACAGGTTCCTTCATTGAAGTTATTACAAATCTGGCGGCCTCCAGAGTATGCAGTATTGCGGCACTGACTGGAATTCAAAGAAATGGGAACTGTTTTGAAAGTGTTTGAATAAACTGCCGATGAGCTGAAAGAAGAAAAGCATCTCTCAGAGGAGGGACCACTATGGGGGCCTGCTGGACACCCATAGTGGCCAGGGAGGTTACTGCAGGGGCCTGCTGGACGCCTGCAGTGATGGTAGGGTAACCTAAAAGGTTACGTTTGGAAGACAGGGGGGAAGGGAGGAAGAGTGAATGGAAAAGCGGGGCCCTGCTGGGCAACCGTTTCAGGTAAGGAATAGAAGGGTGCTGCGGGGCCCTGTTGAGCCCGCAGCTGGAAGAAAACCATTTGACAGAGAAGGGAGCACTATGGGGGCCTGCTAGACACCCATAGTGGCCAGCGAGGTCACTGCAGGGGCCTGCTGCACGCCTGCAGTGAGGGGAGGTAACTTGAAAGGTTATAGTTGGAGGAGAAGGGAGCACTATGGGGGCTTGCTGGACGCCCATAGTGGCCAGCGAGGTCACTGCGGGGGCCTGCTGGACGCCTGCAGTGAGGGGAGGTAACCTGAAAGGTTATAGTTGGAGGAGAAGGGAGCACTATGGGGGCTTGCTGGACGCCCATAGTGGCCAGCGAGGTCACTGCGGGGGCCTGCTGGACGCCTGCAGTGAGGGGAGGTAACCTGAAAGGTTATAGTTGGAGGAGAAGGGAGCACTATGGGGGCTTGCTGGACGCCCATAGTGGCCAGCGAGGTCACTGCGGGGGCCTGCTGGACGCCTGCAGTGAGGGGAGGTAACCTGAAAGGGCAAACAGATCATCATCCGCCGAAACGGAATAATCCAGACTACTGATCATGATGCGTGCATTTGCGATGAAATCGAAACACAACTGAGAGGAAGTGAAGAGGGTATTTATAGCGCTAACAATCTTAATTAGCTAATGTGTAAATTGAATGATTCAATTTGGTGACGCGGAGATTGGTGTCTGACCCTCCTCCCGAACTTTAATTATAAATTTCATTAATGAAAAGCAGATTTGTTTAACAGTACTAACCTTAATAATAACTTTAGTGGATTAACCCTACAGTAGTTGATTAAATGTTATAATAGTTTGTTGCTCATGTTATTGAGATCTCTGATCAGTATACCTATTGGCATATCTTTAGTAGTTTCTTTACTTAGTTTAGTTACACATTTTCATTCTTTTCATTAAATCTATTGTTTGTTTCACTTCAGATGTCAGTACTGTGTTTTGATTGTTCTGACCGAAATTACAGTCCTGCATAGTCGATCAAACCACAGTTGAGGTATTTGTTAATTAAATGAACAGTCTAAATTCATACTTAAACACAAATCACTGCATATCCATCATACTTTGGTGTGAATATGTGGGAGATTTAATTTTATGGACCAGTTTTTGTGTCTGTTAGTAATTGTCTTGTCTTGTGAATTACTTGATGGCTAACACGATTCCGGAGCTGTCGTCTTGGGCCAGCACAAAGCCGGAACAGCACTTCACCACTATCACTAAATAAACTTGTATCACCCACCACAAGCACTACTGCACGCACCCAGGACTGGTGCCCATGTTTTTATTATTGTGGGGAGGATATTATTGTTTATCATTTGGGACTGCAATCCTATTGTTATACATTGGTGTGTATTGCTAGGGGATTATTGTTTGGTCGCCAGACCTGGAAACCATTAATAAAATCCTTTCCAATCCGGATTACAATCAACTCTGTCTGTTTCACTCACACACTGAATCAGTCCTGCACCTGCATCCACTCAGCCACTTTGTCACAGTGACATACTAACATACTACTGGAACTGAGAGCTAAAGGAAAAATGGCATACATCACTTGGTGTTCCAGGCTAGCTTGAACAGCCAAATTAATATTTTATTTAGCATGACAGAGACATCATCATCGTCATGTTGTGTCCACAGCACATAGTTTCTGTAACAATTATCTGACAATTCTTGAGAATTAACATCCACAGGAAAAATCCTTTCTGGCTGTGGTGGTTCATTGCATATGTCGCTGTCAATAGCTATGACTGGTATGGGGTTATCAACGAAACATGTACTTTGTAAGGCACCAATTTCTGAACAGAGAGAGAAGTTCAGAAGCAGATAATGAACTTCTGTTGTGGGGAGTTACTTCTCACAACTAAAGGTGTACAAAGCATTTTTGTTTTAAAAATTCCCTGTCATTTACTAAATATAACCTCATTTAAAGAACATTGGAATATTGTACTTGACTAAGAAATAGGCTTCACTTTAGGTGCACCATTCTCATAAAGTATGTATTTTTCATGAAGTAAATTTCTTTATACACATATCTTACATCCGCTGGAATATTGTCACCAAAAGCTTCACAAATTTTTTCCTTGACTGTAAAACTGTCCCAATCTTTCAAAAACTGAAATGCGCTCACTATAAAGCCTCTTTGGTATAATTGTTTTTTTTTTCTCCCTGTTTCATGACTTTATCCTCCTTTGGATTTGGCAGTAGTATAACATTTTTATGAAAAACAAAGTGGGAAACATTGGGTGTGTTCACAAAAAATGTTCACAATAAATGTGTTTCTGATGCTACCAATGTCATTGTTACATACAATTATTAAATTAATACAGGGTCTCCAACCCTGGTCCTGGAGAGTCCCAAACCAGTAGGTGTTATAGTTCTACCACAATATATTGCCACTTTTTTTTTTTGGTTAAAGATTTGGCACACATGCAAATTTAAAACACTATATAAAACTGCTTAAAAGAAGTTTGTTAAAGTTATGTACATACATAACCCTGGAACATACCTTCAGGGGACTTTACATTGAGTACGATACATTTTATTATACTTTAGATATTAGGGGAACATGGTATTTTGTCCCCCTAGGGTATGTTCCAGATGTGTGTGTATATAGACAGAAGAAAAAGATGAAAAATGCAGTAAAAATGTATGTAGCCCATATTTTACTGGTGAGGGCAGCAGTGTGGAGTAGTGGTTAGGGCTCTGGACTCTTGACCGGAGGGTCGTGGGTTCAATCCCAGCTAGGGGACACTGCTGCTGTACCCTTGAGCAAGGTACTTTACCTAGATTGCTCCAGTAAAAACCCAACTGTATAAATGGGTAATTGTATGTAAAAATAATGTGATATCTTGTAACAATTGTAAGTCGCCCTGGATAAGGGCGTCGGCTAAGAAATAAATAATAATAATTATAATACAAAATTAATCTTGTTGACACATTATATTTTTTTCCTGCAATATTTACAGTATTTCTCAACCGCTAACTCCCTTTTTTGGAAACTATGGTCAAAGATATCTAACGCACGACATCAGTTTTCAATTTCTGAAACTCATTTTCAGAACGTCTAATCCCTTTCTACTCTTTGTACATGAATAGCATATCCTTAACACTGTTTTGCACAACTCTTAACACAAATGTCATCAGTGAATACAAGATTCACTTGAGAATGCTGTGTCTATAAATTGTTCACACATTGTTCGCAATTTAAGGAAATTAGTTCCATTTGTGTTAATTGTTTCAGCGACTGTGCAGACACAATAGCACAAAATACTTAATTGATCAATCAGCCCAAAGTCATCTATATAAGGAGTTATAGGAAAGCCTCAGGGAAGGCAAAAGAAAATGGAAGCTCAGAGAGAAACAGTGAGATGAAGGGGTGTGCGTGTGAGGGGAGGAGAGGAGCGCAAGGTCGTCAAAGAAGTCATACCAGAACAACAAATGTCTCAAATGAAATCAGAGCCACAATTGTGGACCATGCAATCAACCATGGCCTGAGCATGGCTGAAGCTGGTCGAAGAGTCCAACCAAATCTATCCAGATCGACAGTTTCAACTATCATGAGAATCTTTAGGATAGAAAATCTGTAAGTACTGTATCTCTACACAGCACAAACACTACAGAAATGTAATTGTGCACTATGCATGTATGCACTTCCTGTACTACAGCATACTGTACTGTACAGTCCCTGTAATGGAATGGACATTGCTGTTCATGGAAATTCTCCTCTAGGATTGAGAGAAGACCAGACAGTGGGGGCCAAGGATGCATGTTCACAGAACACCCGGAAACTGCCATTGTAAATATGGTGCGGGCAAATAATGTTATCTGGCTGAGGGAAATCCGAGAGAGGATTATTGCTGACAATTACATATTTGTTGATATTCACAATGGCAGTATTGCCACAATAGATAGAGTAATGCAGAGAAATGCAGTAAGTATGAAACAAGTGTACAGGGTGCCATATGACAGGAACAATGACAGGGTGAAGGAGCTCCGGTGTCAGTATGCTCAGGTATTTAAATACAAATGCTACGTATTTTCTTTACAGACATTTTTTCTTCATTGTGTTGAGCACATTACGTACTGTAAATGTACGTACTGTAATGTATTGTAATGTAAACTTTCCTCCATCCTTATACAGTATAATTTCATAGTGAATTGCACTACTGTAATACTGCACTTTCTATTTTTCTTCAGAGGATCATGGAGCTGGACTCAAGTTTGACTCCCACCAATATGTATTTGTGGCTGAGGCCGGATTCAATCTGGCAAAGACGAGAAGACGCGGGAGAAACATAATAGGACAACGGGTAACAGTGGAGGTCCCAGGACAAAGAGGTGGCAACATCACTTTGTATGCAGCCATTAGACAAAGTGGGGTGATACATCATCATGCAGTCATTGGCTCATACAATGGGGACCGACTGATGAATTTCCTGGATGAGCTTGCTAACATGCTCTTGGGGGAAGAGGATGTGGTGGAGGGGCAACAACTTAGTGACTTTGTCATCATCTGGGACAATGTGAACTTCCACCATGGCGCATATGTTCATGAATGGTTCCAGTCCCAGCTGCGTATGACCATGGTGTTCCTCCCACCATACTCTCCTTTCCTCAATGCTATTGAGGAATTTTTTTCATCCTGGCGTTGGAAAGTTTATGATCGCAGTCCCTATGACCATGCCATAATCCTTGAAGCCATGGATGCAGCCTGTGAAGACATCACTTCTGAGGCCTGCCAAGCATGGATGCGACATACCAGGCGCTATTTTCCACGTTGTCTGGCCAGAGAAACTATTTTGTGTGACGTGCTTGAAAATTTGTGGCCTGACATAAATGTAGGAAGAGACATTGACTAATAGACCTTTTGTTGGTTTCATTTATTATTTTGATCTTTATGATTAAATGACTGCAAATGAATGCTTGTGTTTGATTAGATTATTTGAATGATGGAGAGAATTTTTATTTTGTTTGCTTGACCAAAGAGATATTTATGTTTGCATTAATTATTATGAAAGCATTATATGCTTATGTTGAATGTATTTGCAGTTTTGAATAAATAAGTACATTTTGCAAATGCTGTTGCTGTTTTGCAAACTGCAACAGATTTTTGTGTTTTGTGTCAAATATTTCATAAAACAGCACCATAGTTTCAAAAAATGCTTTCAAGCAGTCGAGAAATACTGTACTATACCTTTTGTGTTTCCCACACCCTGACCAAAGTATTTTCTCAGTGCATAAAGAGGAGCTGGCGGAGGACACACAGTGTCCACTTACTCTCCTAGTGTGTTTATAGGGGAATCTTGTAAACTTCCACTATGAAAAAGTTGGCTCATTTCCTCCCTGACAGTTCTATTGACAGGCCTGCTGCTTTGTGCCTCTGCCCTGCTCTCTGTTCTAACTGAAGTTAAGGCCTTACTGAGAACTTTGCGGAGATCGGGTCTGTCTAATATTTCCTCCACTAAATCTTCTGTATTCCTCGCCATTCTTACTGATTAAAAAAACAAAACCTATGGAGATAAATAACAATATGTACATATGAATAATAGTATTTAAAACAACTCAACAATTTTAAAAAAACGTATATACTTCCCTATTCGATGTACAGGCAAATATAATATATAAATTACAGCATAGTTTAAGTATTTCAAATACCAACTGTACCAAATTACAACAAAATTAAAGAGAACCACCATACATGGGGCAATATTGATAATAAGTAGAAACAGTGCACTCCTGTATTCCAGGCGACAAAAAACGCCCAGTATTGTGGCCTCAATTAGTGCTTTTGAATATCCCTTTTGCAAATTAATATACTTGTAACATTTTATTTTATCCTGCTGTAAACTAGCACTGAAAATCCACCACAAATTTTCTAAACAATGTTACAGACAGAATTTGTTGAAAACATACAGTAGTTAGGATTGAAAATTTAGCCTTATATTGTTAGGCTATTAGTAGTAGTAGTATTAAGCCACTTACCTTATGTTTGTTGTTTGTTTTTTGTTTGTTTTTAGGTTGTTTTGTTTTTACCCCTGCACAGGCAGACCAAGATCTATCATTCAATATTTTACTTAAAAATAATGTTATTTTTCATGAAGAGCAAGGGGACTCAAAAACATTTAAAAAAACAGAAAAATATACAAGATAATATATGAAGCAAGTTGTTTATACATAAACTAATATATTATTGCCAGACAATAATTCAAATGCATTTTTCAAAAGAAAGAAACAGCCTTCCATCTCACCCTAAATTTTCAAAATGGCGTATGTGAGCTAATGGGTGTGGACCTTACAGGGAACGTGACTGATGACCGATCTCAGGATAGAGTGTATGAGCAAGAATCTCAGGATAGAGTGTATGAGCAAGAATCTCAGTGTATGAGCAAGAATCTCAGTGTATGAGCAAGAATCTCAGTAGAGTGCATGAGCAAGAATCTCAGTATAGGGTGTATGAGCAAGAATCTCAGTGTATGAGCAAGAATCTCAGTATAGAGTGTATGAGCAAGAATCTCAGTATAGAGTGTATGAGCAAGAATCTCAGTGTATGAGCAAGAATCTCAGTGTATGAGCAAGAATCTCAGTATAGAGTGTATGAGCAAGAATCTCAGTGTATGAGCAAGAATCTCAGTATAGAGTGTATGAGCAAGAATCTCAGTGTATGAGCAAGAATCTCAGTATAGAGTGTATGAGCAAGAATCTCAGTGTATGAGCAAGAATCTCAGTGTATGAGCAAGAATCTCAGTGTATGAGCAAGAATCTCAGTATAGAGTGTATGAGCAAGAATCTCAGTAGAGTGTATGAGCAAGAATCTCAGTATAGAGTGTATGAGCAAGAATCTCAGTGTATGAGCAAGAATCTCAGTAGAGTGTATGAGCAAGAATCTCAGTACAGTGTATGAGCAAGAATCTCAGGATAGAGTGTATGAGCAAGAATCTCAGTGTATGAGCAAGAATCTCAGTATAGAGTGTATGAGCAAGAATCTCAGTGTATGAGCAAGAATCTCAGTATAGAGTGTATGAGCAAGAATCTCAGTGTATGAGCAAGAATCTCAGTGTATGAGCAAGAATCTCAGTATAGAGTGTATGAGCAAGAATCTCAGTAGAGTGTATGAGCAAGAATCTCAGTATAGAGTGTATGAGCAAGAATCTCAGTGTATGAGCAAGAATCTCAGTAGAGTGTATGAGCAAGAATCTCAGTACAGTGTATGAGCAAGAATCTCAGTATAGAGTGTATGAGCAAGAATCACAGTGTATGAACAAGAATCTCAGTATAGAGTTGTGACAAAGAGAGAGTGAACTCTTGTTTTAGATCTCCCTTCCGACCGGTGAGGACGCTGGGGAGGAGGAGCAGGCAGAGCATGCGCGCAACGTCACAGACCTCGGGAAGCGAGGTGGCAATCACGCATTGGTTGACGGTGGTTGCCCTCGCTGACCAATGGGGACAGGACGGGGCGTACAAAAGGGGGCGTGGCCCAGGGTTCTGCTCCTTCTGGCAAGGTACCGTGCGTGTGAGAGCGAGAGCGAGAGAGAGCGAGAGCGAGAGCGAGAGCGAGAGAGAAACAGGGGAAGGGAATTGGAATACGGATCGTTTGTTTTGTGGACTTATCTACTAACCCATCTCCCCTTTCCTGTGTTGTAGAGCACTAACGGGACGCTCCGGGATTACGCCGGAGGAGCGACAGCCCGGAAGTGCTGGGTTTTAATACCCCCATGTTTCTCCCGGTCCTGGATTACAAGAGGAAGACGGACTTTTGTTTATTGTTTGTTTATTTGGGCTCTTTGTTTGGTCAGGTTACACATAGTTGTGTATCCCGGCGTTTATTATTATTATTCGGGGCCGAAACGCAGGCCTGGATACGCCGGCACAACCCCACCACCCTGGATCAAGCCGTGGCGTTGGCCGAGAATTTTGAGGACTCCCTCATGTCCGCCCAAACCACTCTGCTGAACTGCCCCTCTCCCTCCTCTACCAAGGAACCATCATCACACCCCCGACCAAGACCTGCCCGACCACCGGCCCCATCGGGCCATCCCAGCCCCTTACCATGGAGGCAGAGGTTGGCCCCAGCTGGGGTAGAATGGTTCCCCTGCCCCGCTGTCATACCAGCAGCGGGACAAAAATGTACCCCCTTTCCCTCTGCCCCACCCCTCTGTTTTAGGTGCCAGCAGCCGGGACACATTGCCAGATACTGCCCGGCGGCCATGGAGTGCGACGTGGCTGCGTGTCACCTGGCGTCTGAGACAGGTAGGAAAAGGGAAATGGTCGGGAGGGCCCGTGTACGGTTGATGTTGTATTGGGGAATGTGAACACCCACGCGTTAGTGGACACAGGGTGTGAGCAAACTTTAATTCGAACAGCTCTCCTTGGCGGTATGTCGTGGCAGCCACAAGGCCAGGTGGCAATCTCCTGTATCCATGGGGATACTGCGACATACCCCACTCTAAAAGTATATTTATCGGTAGGCCCGATAAAGCGCCACCTAGTAGTGGGGTGGCGAAAAGTTGCCACATCCAGTTATTCTGGGTCGAGACTGGCCGCAATATAAAGATTTAATAAAATGTCGGCAGCCTCGACCACACGTAGACACGGCAGACCCCCGGAAGGGAAGTAATTGGTACTGTTTTTCCTTCCATACAGAGCTGTTTTCTCCACTTTTTCGTCCTAGGAAAACACGTAAGGAGAGACGGAAGGAAAAGTGGGTAGGCGATCGATAAGACACGGTTGGGGTCTGGCAGGAGAAGGTGCTGATGGTCCCAAACGCCAATCGAAGGGAGTCGGAACGCAGTGTGACCGGGCGAACGAGGTTACTGGACCCTCGAGGGTCGAGACTGCTCCAGCCCCTGTCAATATCCCGGACGTGTGGGCCTCAAGCGCGACCTAGTGTAGGAGCAGAACAACGACCCCACACTGGTGCACGCTTGGGAACAGGTCCGGTCTATTGAGGGCAAGGATGTTGACGGCATTGGGACGCTGGTATATCCCCATTTCGTGGTAGAGGGCACTTGCTTTATAGAGTAAACCCAGCCCCGGCACAGGACAGCCTGTCAAACAGTTGATGGTTCCCCGTCCTGTCGACCAGAGGTCATGAGGCTGGCGCATGACGCCCCTTTGCAGGACATCTTGGCGTGGACAAGACGAGGGACCGAATACTGGCTCGATTTTACTGGGCAGGGCTCTACACCGAAGTGGCGAAATATGTAGCTAGCTGCCCAGAATGTCAGAGAGTAGCACCGGTCGAAGTGCGCCCGCCCCTTTGGTCCCACTGCCTATTGTCTCCACTCCCTTTGAACGCGTTGCAATGGACATAGTTGGGCCAGTGCTGCCTTCTGATTCCGGGTACACGCACATATTAGTGATGGTGGATTATGCAACGCGATACCCGGAAGCAGTTCCGCTGCGGTCCACTAGTGCCACTGCAATTGCGAAGGAATTAAGTCAGATTATTGCTAGGGTAGGGATCCCAAAAGAAATATTGACTGATCATGGAACAAACTTCTTGTCAAAAACGCTACAGCAGGTGTACAAAATTCTAAAAATACGTCCCATTAGGACGTCCGTTTATCATCCCCAAACGGATGGGCTGGTGGAACGTTTTAACCAAACATTAAAGCAAATGTTGAAACGGTTTGTGAGTCAGGAGCAGAAACATTGGGCTACTCTTCTTCCTTACCTACTCTTTGCAGTGAGAGAGGTGCCTCAGAGCTCAACGGGATTTTCCCCCTTTGAGCTATTATATGGCCGGCAGCCACGGGGCATCCTCGACCTGTTGAGAGAAGGTTGGGAAGAACACAAAGGCTCCTCTAAAAATGTAGTGCAGCATGTGCTCCTACTGCGTGATCGCCTTGATTTAATTGGTCGACTGGCTCAGGATAATCTCAGATCGGCTCAACATCGGCAACAGCGGCATTACAATACCAATGCACGAATTCGAACCTTTCGCCAGGAGATAAAGTAATGCTGCTTCTTCCATCATTGGAATCGAAACTGTGTGCTAAATGGCAGGGGCCATATGAGGTGATACGGGCCATAGGATTAGTGAATTATGAAATTAGACAGCCCGATCGCGAAATAAAACAGAAATCTATCATGTCAATTTGTTAAAGCCCTGGAAGGCAAGGGAGGTCTTATTCATAGCCCCAGGCGAGACAGAGGATGACTTAGGACCCTGTATAGAGACCCCTAGCCCCAGCCAAATTTCAATGGGGAAACAGTTACTTCCGGATCAGCAAGTAGAATTGCGTAAGTTGATTGGGAAATTTGGGGATGTGTTTTCTGACGTGCCCGCAGGACTAACCTTACCAAATATGCTGTTATTACTCCGCCAGGTGTCACTGTTCGGGAGAGGCCCTACCGATCCCAGAAAGCCGGCGGAGTGGCGCCCAGAACGAGGTGAGGGCGATGCTTGAACTTGGGGTCATTGAGCCTTCCAGAAGCGAGTGGTGCAGTCCTTTGTTATAGTGGCCAAGAAGGACGGCACTAATCGCTTCTGTGTCGATTTTCGAAAGATCAATGCTATCGCCAAGTTCGACGCCTACCCCATGCCTCGGATCGACGAACTCCTCGACCGACTGGGGACGGCCGGGTTTATCTCAACTCTGGACCTGACGAAGGGATATTGGCAGATCCCTTTAACCCGCGATTCATGTGAAAAACGGCATTTTCAACTCCGGATGGTCTGTTCCATTTTAAAACCATGCCGTTTGGGCTACATGGTGCGCCGCCGCCTTTCAGAGACTGATGGACGAGGTGTTACATCCCCATCGTGAGTATGCAGCAGCTTATATTGACGATGTGGTGATATATAGCTCCACCTGGAGAGAGCATGTAATTCGACTTACAGCCGCCCTTCAGTCTCTAAGGGCTGCCCGGCTGACAGCCAACCTAAAAAATGTGCGTTTGCTAAATCTGAAACTCAGTACTTAGGATTTATTATGGGAAACGGACAGGTGAAACCCGTAGCCACCAAAGTCCAGGCTTTGGTGGATGCGGCGTCCCCAAAACTAAATCCCAGGTGAGGTCACTGTTAGGATTGGCGGTTATTACCGCCGCTTTATCCCCGAGTATGCCACCGTGGTCGATCCTCTGGTGAACCTCACTAAGAAAAGTGCCAAATTTAGTCAAGTGGTCAGAAGAGTGTCAGGGAGCGTTTGAGACCATTAAGTGCAAACTGTGCCAGGCTCCTGCGTTAATATTACCAGACTTTAGCAAGAGATTCCTCCTCCATACTGACGCGTCAGAGGTTGGTTTGGGGGCGGTCTTGTCCCAGAGGGTTAACGGGGTGGAGCACCCCATTCTTTACATCAGCAAAAAAATGCTTCCTAGGGAGCGCAATTACTCAGTTGTAGAGAAGGAGTGCTTGGCCATTAAATGGGCGACTCACTCCCTCAGATATTACTTACTGGGACATTCATTTGATCTAGTCACGGACCACGCCCACTCAGATGGTTAAGCACTATGAAGGATAGCAATGCTCGGATAACTCGGTGGTATTTGGCATTGCAGCCTTACATGTATCGTATGGTACATCGTGCAGGGAAGGATCACCAAAATGCGGATTATTTTTCCGGGAGGGGGAGTAATGGGGTTGGTAGGTTTGGCCGAGTGTTCCTTCGGCTCCACTCTGAGCGGTGGGATATGTGACAAAGAGAGAGTGAACTCTTGTTTTAGATCTCCTTCCGACCGGTGAGGACGCTGGGGAGGAGGAGCAGGCAGAGCCACGCTGCGCAACGCCACAGACCCGGTCGGGAAGCGAGGTGGCAATCATGCATTGGTTGACGGCGGTTGCCCTCGCTGACCAATGGGGACGGGACGGGTGTACAAAAGGGGCGTGGCCCAGGGTTCTGCTCCTTCTGGCAAGGTACCGTGCGTGAGAGCGAGAGCGAGAGAGAGAGAGCGAGAGAGCGAGAGAGAAACAGGGGAAGGGAATTGGAATACGGATCGTTTGTTTTGTGGACTTATCTACTAACCCATCTCCCTTTCCTGTGTTGTAGAGCACTAACGGACGCCCGGGATTACGCCGGAGGAGCGACAGCCCGAAGTGCTGGGTTTTAATACCCCATGTTTCTCCCGTTCCTGGATTACAAGAGGAAGACGGACTTTTGTTTATTGTTTGTTTATTTGGGCTCTTTGTTTGGTCGGGTTACACATAGTTGTGTATCCCGGCGTTTATTATTATTATTATTATTATTATTATTATTATTATTATTATTATTATTATTATTGTTTAATCGGGTTACACATTGCTGTGTATCCCGGTACTATTATTTGTGGGATTAACTTCTGTGCCGTGTGAGGAATAAACGCCGGGAGTTTTTACCAACAAACCTGGACTGGTCTGTCGATCATTTACATCACACGCTCAGCTATCCTGTCACAAGAGTGTATGAGCAAGAATCTCAGTACAGAGTGTATGAGCAAGAATCTCAGTACAGAGTGTATGAGCAAGAATCTCAGTGTATGAGCAAGAATCTCAGTATAGAGTGTATGAGCAAGAATCTCAGTACAGAGTGTATGAGCAAGAATCTCAGTATAGAGTGTATGAGCAAGAATCTCAGTGTATGAGCAAGAATCTCAGTAGAGTGTATGAGCAAGAATCTCAGTAGAGTGTATGAGCAAGAATCTCAGTAGAGTGTATGAGCAAGAATCTCAGTGTATGAGCAAGAATATCAGTATAGAGTGTATGAGCAAGAATCTCAGTAGAGTGTATGAGCAAGAATCTCAGTGTATGAGCAAGAATATCAGTATAGAGTGTATGAGCAAGAATCTCAGTGTATGAGCAAGAATCTCAGTATAGAGTGTATGAGCAAGAATCTCAGTATAGAGTGTATGAGCAAGAATCTCAGTGTATGAGCAAGAATCTCAGTAGAGTGTATGAGCAAGAATCTCAGTACAGTGTATGAGCAAGAATCTCAGTATAGAGTGTATGAGCAAGAATCTCAGTGTATGAACAAGAATCTCAGTATAGAGTGTATGAGCAAGAATCTCAGTGTATGAACAAGAATCTCAGTATAGAGTGTATGAGCAAGAATCTCAGTACAGAGTGTATGAGCAAGAATCTCAGTATAGAGTGTATGAGCAAGAATCTCAGTGTATGAACAAGAATCTCAGTATAGAGTGTATGAGCAAGAATCTCAGTACAGAGTGTATGAGCAAGAATCTCAGTATAGAGTGTATGAGCAAGAATCTCAGTACAGAGTGTATGAGCAAGAATCTCAGTATAGAGTGTATGAGCAAGAATCTCAATACAGAGTGTATGAGCAAGAATCTCAGTACAGAGTGTATGAGCAAGAATCTCAGTAGAGTGTATGAGCAAGAATCTCAGTATAGAGTGTATGAGCAAGAATCTCAGTGTATGAGCAAGAATCTCAGTAGAGTGTATGAGCAAGAATCTCAGTAGAGTGTATGAGCAAGAATCTCAGTGTATGAGCAAGAATATCAGTATAGAGTGTATGAGCAAGAATCTCAGTGTATGAGCAAGAATCTCAGTATAGAGTGTATGAGCAAGAATCTCAGTGTATGAGCAAGAATCTCAGTACAGAGTGTATGAGCAAGAATCTCAGTAGAGTGTATGAGCAAGAATCTCAGTAGTGTATGAGCAAGAATCTCAGTGTATGAGCAAGAATCTCAGTATAGAGTGTATGAGCAAGAATCTCAGTGTATGAGCAAGAATCTCAGTATAGAGTGTATGAGCAAGAATCTCAGTGTATGAGCAAGAATCTCAGTGTATGAGCAAGAATCTCAGTAGAGTGTATGAGCAAGAATCTCAGTATAGAATGTATGCATCTCAGTAGAGTGTATGCATCTCAGTATATAGTGTATGCATCTCAATATAAAGTGTATGCATCTCAATATAGAGTGTATGCAAATATCACAGGGTGAATTATGTCCCTAACGACGCCTCATAATCATCACAACATTTCGCAGACTTGTTTATTGTTGTCAAGGCATGTTCAGCAGAAACGACAATCACCGATGGAAGGATTTGCCTGACGTAGTTCAGTTTCCATACCCATACGAAATTTGTCAATAGGATTTTTGACAGATTTTATAGAATACTATAGTATTTCTGTGGTGCTTGTTCTATAGTATTTCTGTGGTGCTTGTTCTATAGTATTTCTGTGGTGCTTGGTCTATAGTATTTCTGTGGTGCTTGTTCTATAGTATTTCTGTGGTGCTTGTTCTATAGTATTTCTGTGGTGCTTGTTCTATAGTATTTCTGTGGTGCTTGTTCTATAGTATTTCTGTGGTGCTTGTTCTATAGTATTTCTGTGGTGCTTGTTCTAAAGTATTTCTGTGGTGCTTGTTCTATAGTATTTCTGTGGTACTTGTTCTATAGTATTTCTGTGATGCTTGTTCTATAGTATTTCTGTGGTGCTTGTTCTATAGTATTTCTGTGGTGCTTGTTCTAAAGTATATCTGTGGTGCTTGTTCTATAGTATTTCTGTGGTGCTTGTTCTAAAGTATTTCTGTGGTGCTTGTTCTATAGTATTTCTGTGGTACTTGTTCTATAGTATTTCTGTGGTGCTTGTTCTATAGTATTTCTGTGGTGCTTGTTCTATAGTATTTCTGATATCTGTTATTAGCTGTTGTCTAAATTGCTATTTCAGGTTTTTCACTACATTTTATTCATATGATTCTGCTTGACACATGCATCCACAATGTTTAGAATTCACATCCTATTTAATGTATTATGCCTATATTTAATGTATTTGCATTGGTTTTTACTGTTGTATTTAATGTACTATGCCCTGTATTTTACTGTATTTATTGTATTAGGCATTGTTCCTCACTATCTTGTAAAGTGCTTTGTGATGGTGGCCCACTATGAAAGGTTGAGGTTGAGGAGATAAAGCCATTTTACGCATGGCTGAGGCTAAGTGTGCGTATGTGCGGTATGTTATTAGTTTCCATAAATTATTCTTAGGATTCACATGTAAAACAGAGACTGAAACAATTCACAATTGGTCTCCTTTAAATTAAAGTTGGTTTGAGCACTCTAGCTTCTGTGGTTGGCGAGATACAGCCATTTTCATTCATGTCGGGTTAGCTTGAGTCGAATATCAAACGTATATCAAACGTCAAGCTAACTTTACCGAGGTAGCATATTTTAGTTTAGAAAAGTAAATGATTGATGGGGCTGTGTCACAAAGACGGCCGGAGTGGGTGGCGACAGACCAGAGCCAGGAAATAAACGACAAAGACTTGGGGTTTTGATTTAATAATCAAAATAAAAGAACACAAAAACAGGACACGGCACTTGCGGCCAAAATAAACAGGTAAACAAAAAACGGACTACACTGTAAACAGACGAACAGACAAACACGGTGAGTAAGAACACTTATTCACTTTTTCCTTGGTTACTTTCACCTTCTCCACACCCGTTCTCCACTCACCGAACACACAACACACAACACAAAATACACACAGGGGCGGGCACTTTGCCACAGGCTGGTATTTCACAGGACGTCTGGAAAGATGAGGATTCCAGCAAATGGTCCGATGCCACTGCCACTGGCTGGTCACCCATTAACCAGTGCATTTCCGAAATTGGGACCTCGAGCTTTGACCGCAGGACTGCAGGCGTTTTCTTCCTGCAGGTACAGATATTTCAGTTTCTTGAATTTATCTTGTACCTGCAGGAGAGTTCTATTTATACGAAGTTCAGCCAGAGCACCAGTAATACTGGTGAAAATGGTGGCATTTATTTGGCGAGGTCGATCCAGTTCATCCATAACCCCCAGGTCCGCAATAATTTGGAGAGGGGAACGAGTTTCCTCATCCGTCCAGCGGACCTGGTGTTGCGTGCTACCAGAAGGGGTGGAAGCTTGAAACATCCTGCGGGAAAAAAAAGCTACATTATCCGTAGTATTATTATTATTATTATGATTACAATGCTGGTCATAACGATCTAGTATTTCTCATTCATCGTTCAAAATACACTGAAATGAATAAATAATGGTATAAATCAACATCTCTATATGCAATTTATATATAATTTAGCCGCGACCCTCATCAGGAGAAGCGGATTGATAATAATGGATGGATGGATATTTAACTGATGTGTATTAGTAAGACTGGGATAAGGAAAATCTTACTTACGCTACAGAGGAGGACAGAAAGCCCGTATCCCAGAGAAAAGCGTTCTTTTACATAGGGAAAGTGGAGGAGGTATTGTGTTATTTCATGAAATTCTATCGTTAAGTATTTTGCACGAATGTGGAGTTTGTTGCTATGGGACGAATTAGGCCAATTAGCGCGCACTTTACCGTGCTTTACCAAAGTGTAATGACATTTAAGTCACACACTTTTTTTGCCGTGCACTTTTGGAAGGAGCACAATCATAAGTCATTTGCGTGTGACACGTCATGCATGCACTATAGTAGCGCGATTAAAACTTGCATGTAAACACTGTAATGATCCCCCTCCAGTTTCACTGTGCCTCCACATATACTCTGTGGTGTACAGGCCATGCATCAGCTCATTTACAAACTTCTGGGCAGAATGGCGGGCACACTTTTGCAGAAGTCCTGCAGTGATGAACTATAAAAAATAAATGAGAAAATACACTTTATTACAAACCTGATTAAATATTAAAGCCACTAAACGGATACTCATGAATTACACTCATCAAAACTTCACAAACGTTAACACAGTTTATTTATTTAAGGAATCCTTGATTAACAACTGCTTTGAAATAATTAAGGGTCATTAATCGCAAAATCCATTTCACATGCTTTATAGAGGGTTAAGAGTATTTTTTTCAATTTCATAAAATTCTTAACATTAATATTTACACACCTTATAAGCACTGTTTACAAATTGCCTTTAATTACACAATTCTGTCAGATTTCTGTAGTTATAGAAGGAATATTTTTATTAAATACATTAATACATTTTCTAAAACCTACACCTTCAATGCTGATCTCAGAACTTATCTGGACACTCCTAGTTTCCCTAGTTCAAACTTCAGCCATAAAAGGTGTGCAAAATGTCATGAAAATCCACCAATGTTTACTGTATCTTAATTCTTCAACTATGAAAACAAGAACAATAATACTCCCACTTTTTGACTGCTTATTTTTCTTAATCTACAATGATTTTATAAATGCTGTTTTAATGTCAAGTTAGAGTGCCTTGATTTCATAAAAATATAAGAACAATAGCATTCCAATATTTGGAATAGTTCTGACAGTAACCTAGAATTAGGCAAGTGTTCTGCACTATCAAGCACGAGTCACAGTAGTTATAGCCCAGCCTTTATTTTGAATTGGCTGAAGTCACTACCATAACTCTAGAGAGGCGATTTGATGTACTAAATGTACATACTTTGCAAGTCTTAGTATGCATTTGATATACACACATCTATGCCCTCTTTTCCATCACTTTCTGACTACAGTATCTGAAATAGGTGTCTTACAGCAGTATGGCAAAGTGGTGATTGATTACAAGTGTGTGCAGTGCAGAGTGGATACAAAACAAACAGACAATGATTTTCAGGTGCAAGGGTGTTTATTGATTTATTTAACAATGCGCAGAGGCTTATGGCAAACACCTATAAATAAAAATGATGGAGTGATACAGCAGCGTTTATCACTCGGTAATTGTAAACCCCATGTTTGACCCATAACCAAAAAGTCCAGTTCTATTACACCCACACGAAACACACAACACAAACACAGTTACCAGTGAGTGATATTAGTGCTCGTGGTGCAAATACAGTTCTCTATGAACAAAGGGAAAGTGCTGGTGTCCGGGTTTGATGCTGGCTGAATAGCAACAGCTCCGGATCTTTAGTAACGGTCTAAAATAACAAACAAACAGTTTTTACTTAGACAAACTAAAACACAACACTCACGTTTTGGCAACACAGGATTCTCCTTCTAGGTTTGATCTAACCATTTTACAAAGGAACAGATCACTTACACTATGTAACCTATTTATACCCTCGCTCATGACCCCTAGGTTAACTAGCGCACCTGCTCCTCCAATCCTCAGATGCCACGCTGTTTACCGTCTGGGTCATTGAGTTTGGGTACCGTAGCTTCGCCCCTTTCCTAAATGACAGACTTCCACCTACCCTAAGTAATAAATTGTCGTTCCATTTAGTGCTCATTTAGTACTCTGTTCCTTTTACACAGTGCCCTCACAGGTCGAGAGGGAGATCTAACACCAAGAATCATTCGATCTCTGTCACAAGCAGACTGACATTCCAGAAGTAGTGGATTCAAGAATAGATGATTGGTCTTGTACTATTGATTTAGCCATTTTCAGTAAAGACTGACGTTATTATTGTTTCAGGCAAAACTAGAACAAACAACAAAATGCAAGAATTTTTAGGTTAAATGCCTTTGTTGATATATGTTGGTACTTTTTGACATTCTTATGAACATTTATGAGCTGTACTGGCATTTCCAATATTGCCACTGTTTTATGTGATTTCATTTGTTTAACCATTCAATTAATGCAATATAGCAATGTGACATTGTGGCTGGGCGGTGACGTCAGGACAGATGCAAAAAAACAAACAAACAGTCAAACAAAACAAAATCATGAACACAAAATAATAATAAATGATCCAGGTCAGGCTGGGCAGTAGCCTTCACTGATCCTGGATTTTCTTTTTCTTTTAGTTTCGTTTCCTCTCGCTCCTCGCTCGCTCTCTCCGCTCTAACACCCACCCCGAGGGTAGAGCGCTGCAGGCTTTTATGCAGGTGACCATCTCCCGATTAGCAACAAAATTAATCACTTAATTAATTCGGGAGATGGCCACCTTCTGCACGAGTTTATTAATTATTCCTGGCAGAGGATGAGTACCAATCTCGCCTCTGCCAGAACACGTTTTAAAATAAACAAAACCGCACGGCTACGCCGTCATATATACAATAATAATACAATAATAATAACGATAATAATAATAATAATAATAATAATAATAATAATAATAATAATAATAATAATAATAATAATAATAATAATACAAAACAAATACAAAATAACACAGGGGCGGAGGGGGGAAACCCCGTTCTAAAAATAAATAAACAAAACACTGTACAGGGCTCCTCGCCCTGTTACAAGCAATTATGACACATTTTCATCTACTACAATTCAGCGTTTTAAATTTAAATATTTAAACAATAAAATACCTTGTAACAAACGCAAACTTTGTTTGAGGCTGGCGTATTCCTTACGCAGTTTCTCCACTTCCATCTTCAATTCATTTGGATCAAGACTGCTCAGGCCTTTAGACATACCGGCAACCTACAACAAATGTATATGCCATTAAAATATTATATATAAAAGTAACCCAAACTTGCTTTTATGTCAAACATGATGTCTGTATGTTGCTGTTTTCGTTTAGAATAATTTCAAAAACTGGGAACAGTGAAGAGCATAATTCATGACGTAGTCAAATATCTATCTTAATTCATTTTTTTTATATTCGATTTTGAACGATTCTGAACTAAGCTGACTTCACATTTTGCAAATGAAAATGAAAAAAACGCTATATATTTGTGTCCAATTATGTACTTTGCTGATGAATTATAGTGGAAATTGCCATGAAATTGGTAAGTAAATCCCTTACGAAGTGTCCTGTCAGTTTTGCTTCGTTCAGGAACTGTGCATGCTCTACGCATGCTCTTTTCTACCTTTGCACACTGTGTATGCTTAATACATTTAATACTGTATGCCAGAGGTGTACAGTATTACATTTAATACTTTTAATACTGTATGCCAGAGGCCTACAGTATTACATTTAATACATTTAATACTGTATGCCAGAGGTGTACAGTATTACATTTAATACATTTAATACTGTATGCCAGAGGCCTACAGAATTACATTTAATACATTTAATACTGTATGCCAAGAGGCGAAAAAGATTTAGGAGGGCGACCATCTGATACTTTAATTTCTGTGGCTGTGTGATGTTAAATATGGTCGGAATCAAACCCATTCCAGTTTGACTGAAACCTGTAAAAAGAAATATGTATATGTTACGGTGTAGCACCCCATTCAGTATTCCCTCGAAAGTCTGCATTTCCTGTTGCAATGTGCATGCGTAAAATGAGATCGGCACATAGGCACGGCTGATTCTCATGGAAGGCCATCTGGGTCAAATAACGCGTTATTTAGTATGCGTTTCAAATATTTACTTCACATTCTCATTTGACAATAATTTGGCCAGTCAGATTGTTGAAAATGAAACGGGAATCAATGAATTTAAAGAAAACAGTAACCCCACTAATATGCAAATTTAAATGTATAATTAATAGCGTTTAATTAAATTATACCAAATCATGTTTTTATTTACAATGAAGGGAAAACATAATACATGTTTTCATTATAAGCATTTGGGTGAGACAGTGTATGTTCCTTTATTGTAAATAAAAACGTGATTTGGTATAATTTAATTAAAACTCTAATAAATTAATCATGATTGTAGCAGGCAGTATTCTGTAAGTATTTCGTCTAATAGTTAAAAAGTACAATGCTTATGGGGCTATGTAGGTAATGTAGTTAAATATGAATAATTGATAAAAAAAATCAAGCTTAAGAAGTACATATATACCATTCATTTTCAGCTCTTTTAGAATAGGATCTCTAGCTTGTGGGAAAATGGATACTAGCTCTTGCATTTACACAATGCGGGATTGGCGTGCTGCACTCTCTCTCTCTGTTGTGTCAGAAGGTTGCTCTGTGCACTGCGCTGGTCTGGGACTGGAACTCGAGTGCGCTGGTCTGGGACTGGAACTCGAGTGCGCTGGGCTGGGACTCGAGTGCGCTGGGGCTGGGACTTCGAGTCGCTGGGGCTGGGACTTCGAGTGCGCTGGGGCTGGGACTCGAGTGCGCTGGGCTGGGACTCGAGTGCGCTGGGGCTGGAACTTGAGTGTGCTGGGGCTGGGGTTGGAACTCGAGTGCGCTGGGGCTGGGACTGGAACTCGAGTGCGCTGGGGCTGGAACTCGAGTGCGCTGGGGCTGGAACTCGAGTGCGCTGGGGCTGGAACTCGAGTGCGCTGGGGCTGGGGCTGGGACTCGAGTGTGCTGGGGCTGGAACTCGAGTGCGCTGGGGCTGGAACTCAAGTGCGCTGGGGCTGGGGCTGGGACTCGAGTGCGCTGGGGGCTGGAACTCGAGTGCGCTGGGGCTGGGACTCGAGTGCGCTGGGGCTGGGGCTGGAACTTGAGTGTGCTGGGGCTGGAACTCAAGTGCGCTGGGGCTGGAACTCGAGTGCGCTGGGGCTGGAACTCGAGTGCGCTGGGGCTGGGACTCGAGTGCACTGGGGCTGGAACTCGAGTGCGCTGGGGCTGGAACTCGAGTGCGCTGGGGCTGGAACTCGAGTGCGCTGGGGCTGGAACTCGAGTGCGCTGGGGCTGGAACTCAAGTGCGCTGGGGCTGGGGCTGGGACTCGAGTGCGCTGGGGGCTGGAACTCGAGTGCGCTGGGGGCTGGAACTCGACTGCGCTGGGGCTGGATCTCGAGTGCGCTGGGGCTGGGGCTGGGACTCGAGTGCACTGGGGCTGGAACTCGAGTGCGCTGGGCCTGGGGCTGGGACTCGAATCTGCTGGGCTGGGACTCGAGTGCGCTGGGCCTGGGGTTGGAGCTGGGACTCGAGTGCGCTGGGCCTGGGGCTGGAACTCGAGTGCGCTGGGGTGGGACTCGAGTGTGCTGGGCTGGGGTTGGAACTCGAGTGCGCTGGGCTGGGACTCGAGTGCGCTGGGCTGGGGCTGGAACTCGAGTGCGCTGGGGCTGGGGCGAGAACTCGAGTGCGCTGGGCCTAGGACTCGAGTGCGCTGGGCTGGGACTCGAGTGCGCTGGGCTGGAAATGAAGTGTGCTGGGGCTGGAAATTGAGTGCGCTGGGGCTGGGGCTGTAATTCGAGTGCGCTGGGCTGGGACGGGAACTTGATTGCGCTGGGCTGGGAATAGAACTCAAGTGCGCTGGGCTGGGCTGGGCTGGGGTTCCACGGTTGTTGTAAGCGTCATCGCCCGGGCATGCTGATTGTACTGCCGTTGATGTGCAGCAGGTGAAGAGGACACCGGGGAAAGGAGCGTGGTGGGGGACCTGGGAGGCAGGTTGTCCTCTCCTCCGCGGCTGGTGCTGTCTGTGATTTAATGCGGACCCAGCAGGGGAGGCCGACGTTTGGGGCGCGAGGCTGGGTAGGGAAAATAAAGAGGGGGGGAGGGGGAGAAAAAGAGTGCTGAAGAGGTCTATCAGCACAGTGGTGGCCCTGGTAGGGAGACAGGCGATCCCAGTGGAGGACCAACCAGTGGTTATTGGGAGGTAGTTACACCCTGTAAACCACTTCCCCGACCCGTTCTAGCACCCGGCAGGGGCCCACCCACGGACTGTTCAGTTTTGGGCAGCGCCCCTGCCTCCTCTTGGGGCTGTAGACCCATACTTGCTCTCCTGCTTGATAGGGGCATCCATTTTCTTTCAGGTTGTAGTTTCTCTCCTGTTTTATTTCAGCAGCTTGCAATTGGGTCCTGGCGATCCAGGTCTCAAGGCAGTAGCGGAGGCCCTAGTGTTCTATAGTTAACCACCCTCTCCCTTTGATGGGTGCCAGTTCACCTGTAACTGTGCGCAGGTGGACGGCCATCTCTGTAACCCGGTTCTCCCAGTTGGTGGCCTGTTGAATGACATCAGGGAGGATGATGGTGATTGACAAATGGCGTACAGAAAGGTTCCGTCTCTAGTCAGGCCAACGATAGTGAGTTTGGGTTGGGGTGCATGGGTTGGTGGTAGAGGGGTCTGCGGCCCCCCTTTTACACTGACCCATTGACCGGGGGGTGGCGTTCCCTGGTTCTAATTGACGGGAGTCAGCCATAATGTAGCCCATCTCTCTGCAGCGCCAACAGATCCTCTTGTTTGGCATCTCTCTGGGACATCTGCTGGGCGGTGTTTTCTTCTCCCACTCTGGTGCTTTCTCCCTCTCAAGTTGAATCCACGATACTGACTGGGGGTCCGGTAGCAGGCTGGGGGTAGCTCGTCATGCAGGACCACTTCAAATGGCCCTAGCTCTCTCGATGGCTGCATCCAGGGTGACGGGGGTAAGCCGGACTTGGTGGCACAGTTCTGCAGGTTCCAGGCTATGCAGGAAGGCATCCAGCGCGATACATTGGGTGAAGCGGCCATCCTCATCTGGGTAGGCTTTCCTGGCCAGGTGGGCCATGTCTGCTACCAGCGCTCCCAGTCGATCCCCAGTTATGCATTTCTGGTTGCGCAGTTGGTCCTGTAGCTGCAGGTAGGAGTGGTCCTCTGCGATCGTCTCTTCAGAGCCCTTAAAAGGGCTCCATAGTTGGCTTTCAGGCTGGTTTAGTTCCAGTAGGATCTCAAATGCAATGCCCTCCAGGGACTGTGACAGGTAGGCAGCTCTGGTGGGGAGTTTCCAGTCATGTTTCTCCGCAGCTAGCTCGAACTGGGCTAGGAAGGCTTCCAGGGAGGTCTGACCGGTGAAGGGGGGGTAGCTTCAGTCTGGGTCCAGCGATGGCTGCTGTGGGTGGAGCGGTGGTTACCTCGGTTCTACCTGAGTGGGTCGGAAGGTCGCTCTCTCTCTCTGGATAGGCATGTAGACAGCTCGCTGTCTCTGGAGGTAGTGTAGGGCTCTGCGCTCTCTCTCTCGTTGGTATCGCTCTCTCACTCGCGATACCAGGTGCTGGACTCTATGCTCTCTGTCTCTCTTCGATGCTGCAGCTCGCTCGATGCAAGTCTCTCCGAGATAGTGGGGCTGTCCGTCCTTTTATAGGGGGTATATGTGGCAAAGTGCCCCCCCGTGTGTATTTTGTGTTATGTGTTGTATTTTAATGTTGGTGTATAGTCATTGGTACACGGGATATAAACGGGTCTGTGTTTCATGTGTATTTAAAAATGTAGATTTGTATTTAGGCACGAGGATGGCACAAATCACTTCACGTGCTGGTTAAAATGTAATGTGTGGTCACGGGAGTACACTTAATTAATTCGCGTGCAGTTGTACCGAGATTCCAATTGAATGATTAACTAGCAATCGAGTCTCGGTACAACTGCATAAAAACAGCATGTTTTCACTCACTCGGGGTTGTGTGTTCGGTGAGTGGAGAACGGGCGTGGAGAGGAGAAAAGGAAAGGAAAATAACGATACTTGTTTGTTTAAAACTCACCGTGTTCGTGTTTGTCTGTATAGTCCGTTTTGTTTACCTGTTTATTTTGGCCGCAAGTGCCGTGTCCTGTTTTTGTGTTCTTTTATTTTGTTTATTAAATGCTGAGCACAAACAAGTGCTCAGCTTCACCAACCTCACTGTCTCTGTCTGTTCTGTGTTGCTCCCAGTCTCTGGTCTGATGTCACTCACTACTTTGTGACAGGCTGCCAGCCAGATCATAAGGGACCAATCAGTTTGCAGGTTCAAAATTCTCATATCTCATTTGCTGGCTTTTGTCAGGGGCGGCATCCCACTCTGACATCAACCCGTCAAACATTCACAGCAGAACAGGTTACAAGTTGCATACAACACATAAAACAACACAATAATCAACTTTTTAAAACTCTCCTAATAATCCCAGTCCTCCTGATAGTCCCGAAACCAAGATGGCAAGCTTATTGTAATTGCTGGGATTATTATTAGGCTTCCAAGCTAGAATGTCTTGTTCTTGTAATGATTATTATTAGGGAACCCTATTGTAATTGTTAGGATTATTTGGATTCTAAGCCAGAATGTCTGGAAGCCTATTGTTCTTGTAAAGATTATTATTAGGAGTCCAAGCACCGAAGTTGCTGGAGCCCTATTGTAAGTGTTAGGCTTCCTATTGTAATTAGGCTTCCAAGCCAAAGGCTGGGGAAGCCTATTGTTATTATTATTATTATTATTATTATTATTATTATTATTATTATTATTATTCTGCACAAACAACATCGCAGAGTTATGAAATCGCATACGTAAGTAGATGCCTATGGCTGGACAACCAGACTGGTGTCCCCAAATGAAAAAGTCACATGGTTCGACCGCCATATTGGATCTTGTGGAAAATCTGGGAATTTTTCAAAACTCTTGCCGTTAAAAGCAACTTAAGGTGGAACTATAAGAATCACGTGACCGTACCATGCAGATGGCCGCATGCTAGTTGAGCTCCTGAAACCACTTCACTTATTTTAAGTTAAGTGAACAATTTGTAGTCCCCATTGCTATTTTTTTCTGTTTTATTTTACTTTAAGTATATAGTGTCGGATTACCATGGCTGCTTCGCGCAAGGCATCCGTTGCTTCTCCTCAGTCGACACCTGAGGGAAAGCGCTTGAAGAAGTCAAAGGGCCCAGAGGATTGGGAGATCTGGCGTGGCGAGGTTACACTAAGCCTTCAAGGGGTTGGTCCAGGAAGCAATAGTCGCGGCCTTCCAGCCTGTTCTTAAAAGCGTGGCTGATGCCACTTTTGTCCGCAATGCCCTTAAAAATGAGGTTAATGATATTGCGTCCTCGGTAAAGAAGTTAACTGCAAGGCAAGACAACACCAGAGCAGATCTTCGCCGGCAAAAAGGTGAAATTAATCAAAGCAACGCTCGTATTGACGCAATGCAAGACAAGATTTCTTCAAAAAGAAATTCCACGTTTGTTTCCGGCGATGAAGTCTAATGGCGATCACTCTGGAGCTAAACAGAGCACATTGTATTTACTCCGGTGATAATCGAGATTCCAGTCGGGCCCGCACTTTGATATTTCAGTGCTACACTACACTGACCGACAGGGCATTCTTCAGGCTGCTCGAAAATCAGACCCGGATATCGTTCAAGGTCGCAAGCTGTCTTTCTATGTGGATTATTCTACCGTTACTGCTGCGAAGAGGAGGGCGTTTGGAGAGGTCAGGACGAAGCTTCGTTCCCATGGAGTTGATAAGTTTTTAGTATACCCTGCTGTTCTGAAGGTTAATCACGGCGGAGCGTGCTTGTCCTTTAACACTCAGGATGAGGTTGCTGCTTTCCTCAGCCAACATTTCCAGGATTTCGCGGTGCCTGCGGTTTCTACTGCACGCAAAGCCCTGCAGTTCCCTTCGGAGGAGAAGATGGTTTAACTTGCCTATTGTTGTTATGGCATACGGTACCGTCAATATATAGAAAATTGTAAGGAACTGGACTGGAACTGAACTGGACAAAGTATGTGTATGTGTATGTGGATATGTGTATATATATATACAGTATATATATACAGTACTGTGCAAAAGTTTTAGGCAGGTGTGAAGAAATGCTGTAAAGTAAGAATGCTTTCAAAAATAATAGATTATATTTATCAATTAACTAAATGCAAAGTGAGTGAACAGAAGAAAAATCTAAATCAAATCCATATTTGGTGTGACCACCCTTTGCCTCTATTTTTGTCTATTTTTGAAAGCATTCTTACTTTACAGCATTTTTTCACACCTGCCTAAAACTTTTGCACAGTACTGTATATATATATACACATATCCACATATCCACATACACATACACATACTTTGTCCAGTTCAGTTCCAGTACAGTTCCTTATATATATATATATATATATATATATATATATATATATATTGTGTGTGTCGTCAATGTGGTTATAATGTCAATGTACAAGACTTTGCAGTGACTTTCCATAACCAGTCGGGTTGTTTTGACATTTCGTCTTTATTATTGTCATTGCTATTATTATTTTCTTCTTGTATGAATATGTGTGTGTATGTATATACATATGCATATTTATGTGTGTGTATACTGTATATGTGTGTGTGTGTGTATATATGTATATATGCATATATAACTTTTTTTTGAGTTGGGGATAGCTTTATGCTTGTTGCAGTTGTTCAGCTCACGTTCTTTCTTTAGTATATGTGAGGTGGTTTTAGGTTCTGGTGAGCCCCCTCATGGTATTTTGGTTCACGGGGATTGCAGTGTGCGCTGGGGATGGAGGTCGGGTGGGTGGTGGGGAGAGGTTGACAAGGAGGGGTGGATATGACTATTGGATTTTCTCTTTGGTTTGTTTTGCTGTGTACCTAACAATGCCATGTAGTTTTACTACAGTATGTTACTACTTGATGAGTGCCGAGCCAGTGACATTTCTCCATATTCTATTTATTTTTTCTATGTGTTATGTATCTATCTTATTCTGTTTTTTGGATCTTTATTCCTTTCTTTGACCATGGGTAGTATGGTTATTAGTTCCTGCAATTTGCGTGGGGCCAATCACCCTATAAAGAGAGCACAATGCTTAGATTATCTTCGAAGGAAATGTATAGAGGAATCTCACTTGCTTTCAGGTGACGTTACTTGATTTCAAAATAAACATTACAAGGTGGTGGCACACACTTCTGCTCAGAGTAAACATAGGGGGGTTATTATTCTTGCCAGGAGACAACTTAATCTTAAAATTAATTCTCAAGGCAGTGATTCAGATGGGAGATTCTGTTATATAACTACAGTGTTGAACAATGTAGAGGTCTGTATTGCTGTTCTTTATGCACCTAATATTTTTAACGCGCAGTTTTTTGATCAAGTGAAATGTACATTGGCATCATTGACAAATATTCCTATTATATTGGCAGGAGATTTCAATCAGTTATTCAACCCAGTGTTAGACACATCACACTCTTCACCAACTACTCAAGTATTAAAGGAATTTACTAAAGATTTATCTGTTTGTGACCTCTGGCGGATTCATAACCCCCCTGCATGTGATTATACGTTTTTTTTCGGGTAGACACAAAACTTATAGTAGAATCAATGTTATTCTAGTATCTTGTAACATTTTACAGTATGTGCAATCTACAGAAATCCAAAATATAGCAATTTCGGATCATGCCCCAGTATCATACACTTTTAATTTCACTCCAGAAATGAAAAAAGCTAAGCGTTGGAGGTTTAATACCTTCTTGCTGCAGGACAAAGTTTTTATTAAGCATTTAACAGAGAGTCTAGAAGAATTCATGGTGCTGAATGTAACCCCAGATGTGACCCCCCATACTGCTTGGGAAGTAACAAAATGCCACATTCGTAGTTGCACAATTTCACATGCTTCACATTTAAATAAATCCAGATTACAGCAAATCACTAGATTAGAGGAAGATGTGAGGCAAATTGAATCAGAGCAAAAGCTCAGCTTTTGTGACTCTAGGATGGATCGATTGTGTGCTTTGAAAGCTAGACATAAACAGTTGTCTAGAAATAAAGCAGAATTCCTTTTGCATAAATCTAGGCAGCTTTATTATGAACACGTTGAACGACCAAGTCGATTACTAGCTTTGCGCTTAAAGCAAGCAGAACAATTTGCCTCTATAGACGCGATCAGAGATGCAGCGGGAGGGGTGGTTTCACAGCCAGAGCAAGTAAACAAGACCTTAAAGCTATTTTACTCTCGACTTTACACATCTGAGGTAACAGTAGATATCAGTATTGCTGAAGACTTTTTGAGCAACCTAGAATTACCCACGCTCTCTCTTGAGCAAACTTCAATGTTAGACATGCCTCTTACATTACAGGAGCTTGAGCATGCAGTACGTGCTATGAATAAAGGTCATGCCCCAGGTTTAGAAGGCTTGCCACCAGAACTTTTGTTAGTATTATAGAAACAGGTTGGCCCCCTCATTCTAAAGTCTATTAATCGTTCACTAGAGGTAGGAACTTTTCACAGAGACCAGAAATCTGCGTTGATCTCTCTTCTTTTGAAAAAGGGGAAAGATCCTTTAGAATGTTCTAGCTATCGCCCCCTGTCGCTTTTAAAAGCAGATATAAAGGTGTACGCTAAGTGTTTAGTCCGACAGCTTGAATCATGTATTCACTCCTTGATTCACCATGATCAGACGGGGTTTATGAAAGGTAAATTTGCTTCAGATAATTTGCGTTGTTTGCTTCATGTTTTAGATCTGGCTGGTGAATTTCCCTTGCCCTCTGCTGTTCTGTCGCTAGATGCTGAGAAAGCCTTCGACAGAGTGGAATGGGATTATTTGTGGGCTGTATTACATCGCTTTGGCTTTGGTGCTCCCTTCATCAATATGATTTGCACATTGTATTGCGCTCCAACTGCTAGTGTACTAACTGGAGCTGTGATGTCTGCTCAGTTTCCGCTGACAAGAGGAACCAGACAAGGTTGTCCTCTTAGCCCTTTTCTATTTGCCATCTCGCTGGAACCTCTGGCACAAGCGGTCAGGCAAAGCACAGTGATCACTCCTATTGATATTCAGGGCACTAAGCATCATATATCTCTCTATGCAGATGATGTACTGTTATATTTGGCAGATATATCTAATTCCCTCCCTAATGCATTACAATTATTTAATTTCTTTGGTTCTTTTTCCGGTTACAAAATGAACTGGTTCAAATCTGTTCTGCTTCCTTTAAATTTAACAGCTACAGATCCATTACTTGAAACGCTGGCACCTTACATGCGCAGAAAGTTTTACATATTTGGGCATTAAAATTTACAAAACTTTGTCATTAATCAAGAAAGAAAACTATGGCAGCATGTTATCTAAAATACAGTCAGACTTGAATAGATGGTTACCACTTCAGATTACTCTTCATGGCAGAATATCTGTAATCAAAATGAATGTGCTGCTGCATATTACTTTTTTATTCTCTATGCTGCCTCTGTCGCTTCCCCCCAAATTTACTGCAGAGGTTAATTCGTTGTGCTCCAAATTTATCTGGAACAATAAAAAAAACAGTGTTTTTTTATCTGGAACAATAAAAAAAAACACCACTGGTTACCTCGCTCCATTTTGAGGTTTCTCCTCTAATCAGTACTTTCTGTTTTCAACATGTTAGCCACTCCCTAATCCATGTGCATGCATTTCCTTGAATCCCTACTGCGTTCAGTTTGAGAATTAATCTTTTATGTGGGACTTTGTCAAAAGCTTTCTGGAAATCTAAATAAACCATGTTGTATGCTTTGCAATTATCCATTGTCGATGTTGCATCCTCAAAAAAATCAACCAGGTTAGTTAGACACAATCTCCCTTTCCTAAAACCATACTGACTGTCTCCCAGGATACTGTTACCATATAGGTAATTTTCCATTTTGGATCGTATTATAGTTTCCATAAGTTTACATATAATAGAAGTCAGGCTTATTGGTCTGTGTGGCGGAGTGTCCCGCCCCTATTTATTATTATTTGTGTTTTGTTTGCGGCGCAGTTAAAAGCGCTGCGTCTTTTGTTATTTATAATTTAAAAACCCCGTGAGGATGCATGACTGATCAGCTACTGATTATTTAACTAGCTGACAGTCATGCATCCTTACCAAAAGCGTGCAGACTGTGGCCAAGGGGTAATGAGATAATTAACAGCTAGTTAACCCCTCGGCCAGAGTATAAGAACCTGCAGCTGTCCGTACTGGGTTGTTGAGTGTTGGAGTGTAGAGAGTACGGGAGAGCGGAGAGAGAGCGCGTAGAATACAACAAAACAATTGCTAAAACATGCTGGTTTAGCCAGCACGCCACTTACTTGTTTGTCTGTTTATTCGTTTGGCCCTTATGCCTTTTTGTTTTGTGTTTTGTTTAAATCTTTTGTTTAATTATTAATAAATCCAGCTGAGTGCCGTTGCACTCAGCTTCACCCGCCCATCCATTGTTTGACTCAGTTACTTCCTGGTCCGTGACGTCACCACTGCAAGCCAGTCTGTCACAGTCTGTTACCTGGTTGGGTTTTGTCTCCCTTTTTGTGGATCGGTATTACATTTGCAATTCTCCAGTCTGTCGGTAAAACCCCTGTGTCAAGAGACTGTTGCATGATCGTGGTTAGCGGTTTGTAAATAACTTATTTCATTTCTTTGAGTACTATTGGGAGGATCTCATCTGGCCCAGGGGATTTGTTTATTTTAAGAGCTCCTAGTCCCTTTAACACTTCTGCCTTTGATATGCTAAAGTTATTTAAAACTGGATAGGAACAGGTCGACATGTGGGACATGTTGTCCGCAAAAACTTGTGAAAAGTAATCATCTAATATATTTGCTGTTTTTTTCTTCATCTATGATTTTGCCATTTGTATCTCTTAGACATTTAACCTCCTCTTTAAATGTTCTCTTGCTGTTATAATTTTGGAAAAACATTTTGGAATTGGTTTTAGCCCCCTTCATTTCTATCTCTCTCTTGGCCTTTCTAACTTCCTTTTTGACTTGCGTTTGCAATTCCAAGTACTCTTTCTGTGTATTTTGTTTTTGGTCCCTTTTAAAACGCTCTGTAAAGTGCCTTTTTTTCTCTGAATATTTTTTTTAATTGATCTATTAAACCATTTTGGCCAGTTGTTTTAGATTTAGATTTGTCTACTTTTGGGATGTAATTGTTTTGCGCCTCAAGTACTACATTTTTAAAAAAACAGCCATCCTTTTTCTGTGGATGTTTTTCTCTATTTTACTCCAATCTACTTCTGTTAGTCTCTGTTTCATACCTTCATAGTTTGCTTTTCTAAAATTGTAAACATTAGCTTTAGTCATTACGTTTTGGGTTTTAAAAATCACTTAAAATGAGACCATGTTATGGTCTGAGTTTGACCTCTGTTTTAGTTATTCTGTCTTCGTTACTTGAAAAGACTAAATCAAGGCATGCCTCCCCTCTAGTCGACGCCTTGACAAATTGCGTTAGGAAGCAGTCATTTGTCATTTCCACCATTTCAATTTCGTCCATCGTGCTCCCCACTGGGTTTTTCCATTTTATATGGGGGAAGTTGAAATCCCCCATTAGTATGGCTTATCCTTTGCTACACGCATTTCGAATGTCATTGTATAACAGATTATTTTGCTCAGCATCTGAATTTGGCGGTGTAGTAGGGTGTGGGAAGACACAAGACAGACACAAATTTCAAATATGAAACGCCGGCACAGGCGCCCAGATTTATTAGTTTGCGCTCAGTTGGCAGGTGGTTTGTTACAGTTCGGGACACTCTACCAACAATGGTATTGTGCCCCGTCTTCATACAACACACAGGTGTGTAATCCAAAAGAACAATACGTAAAAAGGCGAAAGGAAAAAGGAAAACAAAATACTTTAAGGAAAAACTACAAAATAAAGTGTGCAGGTTTTTTCCGTGGCTCGTTGCTCCCTCTAGCGGTGGGAGCCCCGAGGAACAGGCACTGCTCTGCACCCTCTCGTATACTGTGGGACGGCTCAGTCCCGCTAAACTCGCTACCTAAAATAGCCTTCCAATAAATGAACCCGTGTGCCTTGCTTGCACCCCGAGTCTGTAAGCCTCGCGCTGAAGTGCCACTCCGTCTCTCCGAGTCGCTGCACCAGAGCCTCTGAGTGTTCAGGATTTGGCCGTGAAGTCACGCTCCACTATGTTTCCTGCATGAGCCCGAGAGGATACAAAACAGCGCCTTTTTATTAATTCATTCACCCCGTGTAGTCCCACCCCCCAGCCAATGACAGAACGTCAGCCAATTTCCTCACAGCTGAGTCCCGTCATAACACATTGCCTGACAGCGTGGGAATACACGGAGAATACAACCCCCCTACAGGTTCCCGCATGCACCTGACGGTCAGTCCAAATCCCTCCCCTCTCACAGGCGGTCTATAGCATGCTCCTATTATTATGCCCTTTGAATTTTTGTCCATTATTCTGACCCATATTGATTTGGCGTTGTTTTCTTCATCCAAATTTAACACCTGAGCTTCAAGACTATTTCTTATGTATAGCGCTACCCCTCTGCCTCTTCTGTCCTGCCTGTCTTTCCTATACAGTGTATACCCACTAATATTATATTCGTCTCCATCACTCTCAGACAACCAAGTTTCTGTAACACCTATCACATCATAGTTACTTGTTAGTGCAGTAGCTTCAAATTCTAACATTTTGTTTCTGAGACTTCTAGCATTTAGATAAATACATTTAATGGCTGTCTTACCTGAGTTGTTGCCCTTGTTTTGATGTGGAACCTCAATGAAACTGCCTCTGGGTATTGTGTTGCATAATCTACCATCACTAATATGCGTATACCCGGAATCAGAAGCTAGCAAAGGGCTCACTATGTCCTTTGCAATGCGTTCAAAGGGGGTGGAAATAATCGGCAGTGGAAGCTTTACCCCTGATGGGGGCCAATCTTGATCTCCATGAAGAGGAGGCAAGGTTGTCCATTGGGGTCGGTGTTGTAGGTGGAGCTGAGAGAGGAGGTGGTGTGCAGCTGCTCCAGTGGATGGGAGCTGTGGACAGGTTGCTGTGGGCTGAAACCAGGGAGTCCTCAATCCTCCACGAGTTTTATCACTGCTTCCAGGGTGGCGGGGTTGTGGCGCTGTATCCATACCTGGGTTTCAGTGCTGATAACACATGGTAGAATTGCTCCACTGCTTTGGCTTTGCAGACCCGTTTTCTGGGCGGGGCACCATATGGTCATACAACTGCTGCGCAACCACCCTGGTGAGTGTATCTGGGGATCATCGGTACTCCCGGAATTGTACCCTGTGCGTTTCCCCCATGATGTTGAGTCGGTGTAGGACTTTACCAGGTCATAGTCGGCGGCTTCGGTGTCCGTCATGGCCTGATACGCTGCCTGAGCCTCCCCGATCAGGCAGGATCCCAGCTGGCTCACCCAGTACCTTCTGGACCATAACACAGTAGTAGCCAGCTGCTCGAAAGCGACCAGGTAAGCCTCGGGGTCATCCTCCGCCATCCTTTGGGGCCATCATCACAGTTGCCGTTGGTACTGTGGTCTGGACCGCCAGACCGACCTTCTCCACCAACGCCGTGTACCACTCCTCTCTCCGTCTTCTCCGCAGCCTCCTGTCTGCTGTCCAGCACCTGCAGCAGCGCTGAAAGTGCTACGTGATCCATAGTACCGTGTTCGGACACCACGTGTGGCAAAATGGTTAATAGTGTACAGGTGCAGGTGATTAAAGAACAAACAATTGTAATCCAGGTGAAAAGGTTTGTTTTCATTACTTGTTTTTGTCCAGTGCCTGATGGAGAAACAAACAGGAAATGATAAGGACGGTAAGTAATACAGCGGCGTGTATTACTTACATTTATAATCCCCCAAGCTGGTTCCAAAATGATAGTCCAGTCCTTGTCTCTCCACATTAAACACAAAACACATACAGAAATCCGGTTAATGCATGAATTAGTGATTGTGGTGCAATTGGCCAGTCCTTTGCTGTCAGCTGCATATCTGAGGTACACTTCAGTGCAGATTGTTTCATTGCTATCCAACATTTAAAACAGCACATCCACATACAGAAGATGCTCATAATTGCACACTACCTGAAAGGTTAATAATATTTATATAAAATCAGAATGGAGCCAAATGCAATTTGAAACATCTATAGGAGGCAATGTGTGTATGATCGGTGCAAAATCAGTCAGTGAAACCATGTGATCTTAATCATGCAGCAGTGCAGGCAAATCATGTTCAACCCTTACAAGTTACTACAGTAAGTGTTGTTAATTTTCAAACTTAAAAAAAATTCTGCTGTGTACTTGATTTATTTGTGTATAATGTTCCCTTTCATTTCGAAGATGACCACCAAGACATTATGTATGGGTTATGCCTGCCCATTGGGTAGGTTTTGCTGAGCTCTCTATACCAGAGCTGCCGATAAACCCCTTCCTGGGATGATGCACTCTGTCCCGCCCACCGAGGGGATAAAACTGCCATCCAAAGGAAGCCATTTCTCTTTTTCCTTCTCAAGATGTTAAGGTAAGACCTCTGTCTAGCTGAGCATCGATAGAAAAGAGGTCTGAGTCGAATCGAGTCAATTATATTTCCCTTGCATTCGTGCCTTTTGCCTTTGTCTTTCAGCGGCCTCCTTGCTTGTGTGGTAGGCCACTCTTTGTTATGTGTCAGTCGTGTGTGAGAGACTGCCTGTGCAGTCACTCGCGAGGGGTTGTCTATTTCTTCCTGAGAGTACACAGTTCCTCCATGGGGCTAAGCCTTGCCGTATACCCGCTGTTGAGTGACTCTTCCAGCCATGCTCTCCTCCACGGGGCTAGGCCTTGCCGCATCCTCGCTGTCGAGTAGACACCCACCCACCTCGGTGAGTTGGGCCTTGTACACAAACAGTGTGCTCTCCCCTATACTATCTTTCTACCGTGTTTTTGCTTTCTGCTTCAACTTCGCCCACCGCGGCCGGCCCTTGTGTCCCCTGGTGCATGCTACGCGCTGACCAGGTGTGTGTGACCACAAGGTTAGGGTAGGCACATTTGCGTAGCGCACGGTACTCTGTGCACACGGTGCTTAGTACCCACTGCTACAACGCTAGTGTGGGAACGCACAGTGCTGCATGTTATGCGGTGCACATAGTGCATGATCCTTGGTGAGCACGGCACTCGGGACGCGCGGTGCATGCGGTGCGCGCGGTGCTTGGTACAACGCTAGTGCGGGAACGAACGCACAGTGCTGCACGGTACTCGGTGGCACGGCGCACACGGTGTTGGGCTACTGCCTCAGACCTAGCGCAACAGCTCACGCTGCTGCATGGTACTCGGTGCACACAGGGCTCAGCACGCACGGTGCATGGCCACTGCCACAGAATTATCGCAGGAGCTGACGGTGCTGCACGGTACTCGCTGCACACATTGGTGCCCACTGCTACAGAGCTAGTGCAAGAGCGCATGGTGCTGCACGGTACACGTAGTGCTTACGGTGCTCCGTAGGCAGGTGTCTAGTACCTCAGTGTGCATAGCGCCCTCAAGGTATCTCGTTGCCCTCTGCCGGTGCAGACGGTGCTCCACTCCGCTGAAGGCTACGCGCTGCCCCGGTCGTGTGACTGCACGTAGTCCAGGCTAGACACACCTGTCCAGTTACTGCGCAGTGTACTCTTTTTAAGAACATAAGAACATAAGAAAGTTTACAAACGAGAGGAGGCCATTCAGCCCATCTTGCTTGTTTGGTTGTTAGTAGCTCATTGATCCCAGAATCTCATCAAGCAGCTTCTTGAAGGATCCCAGGGTGTCCGCTTCAACAACATTACTGGGGAGTTGGTTCCAGACCCTCACAATTCTCTATGTAAAAAAGTGCCTCCTATTTTCTGTTCTGAATGCCCCTTTATCTAATCTCCATTTGTGACCTTTATCTAATCTCCATTTGTGACCTGTTTAACAGCCTACATCGCTTTGCGACTGCAGTCTGCTTTAAAACTTTACAGCACTCGCTGTTTTGTGTTTTCCTCTGTAGCTGACACACTGGGATCCTTCAAGAAGCTGCTTGATGAGATTCTGGGATCAATAAGCTACTAACAACCAAACGAGCAAGATGGGAAGAATGGCCTCCACTCGTTTGTAAACTTTCTTATGTTCTTATGTTCTTATTGAAGTTTAAAAAGAAAAAGGAGATGCATGATCCTCCACCAGACCCCGGCTCTGCCGTGCCCCGCTGTGGAGTTGACTCTGTTGGACTGCCTCAGCCCGCCCTCTCGTTGCGCTTAATTTCAGTGCACCCGCGTTGCCATGGTGTCTGTTCTATTACCCTCACAGCTTTGCTGTTGTGTGCATGTATGTGTGGTTGTATTTCACTGCCTTGCAGTTTAGAAATAAAAAATACAAGCGTGATTCTTCCACCGGAACCCAGCTCTGCTGCGCCCCACTGTTGAATGGCTTCTGCCTGCTTGTTTCAGCTCGCCTACTCAGCGCGCTGGTTTAAAAAAAAAAAAAACTGTTACACGCGCTGCCGTGGTGACTGCTATTTTACCCTCACAACTGTTGTGTGTGTGTGTGTGTTTATGTTCGTTTCTTTACTGCTTTGCAGTTACAAATAAATAAATAAGCGTGATTCTTCCACCGGGACCCACCTCTGCTGTGTCCTGCTGTTGAGTTGAATCAGCAGGCTTGTTTCAGCCTGCCTACTCGACACGCTTGGTCACCCATCTGGCATGGTGAATGTGTTTCTTCCATAGCTGAATTGCTGCGAGTATTAGCCTCTGTGTTTTCCTATTACTGCCTTTGCAGTTAGAAAAAAAAGCAGTACACTTTTATTCCGGATTGCCTACCGCAGCCACTCGAGCCTGTGTATCCACCCCAGTATATGCTATGCGCTCCTGGGTTGTATTGACTTCACGCGGTTAAGGCTAGGCACCTCTCAGTTCTTCGGCGCCCTCAGTGTTTCGATACTCCATGCCTCGGTGCTTCGTGCCACAGCATGTCAATAACACCTGCACTCAGTGCCCTGATCCTTTGGTGCACCAGTACTGTATTCTACCTCACTCAGTGTCCTCGGTGTGTCTGCACCTTGGTGCCAGAGTGCTTCAATACACGGCTGAGCTGTACGCGGCATTCGGAGCCCCTGGCCAGGCAGCAGGCTCAAGCCCTTGCTCTGGCCCCAGCTGGAGTGGAGAAACGCCTTCTCCAAACCTTGCAGCACAGCACACATTTTCAACATGCTATACAGTATTTTGTCTGGATTATCAACAGTCAGTTTAATGTAATTGATTAACATTAACTTTATTGTAAAATTATACATAACTTATCACAGACTTAATACATTATGTTTGTTTAAATTATTTATTTATTTATTTAATATAGCGTTGACAAGGCTGTTCATGGCTTCATTGCATAATGATAAAATGTCGTTCGCTAACAAGGTGGCAGCAGTAGTTTTTGTGGTTATTTGCATTACGATGAACAGGTCACTCCACTTGCTGAAATAATAATGTGTGCATATAATATAAATACATTATATATATATATATATATATATATATATATATATATATATATATATATATATATATATATATATATGCTGTGCAAAAGTTTTAGGCAGGTGTGAAAAATGCTGTAAAGTAAGAATGCAAAATAGACATGTTAATAGATTATATTTATCAATTAACTAAATGCAAAGTGAGTGAACAGAAGAAAAATCAAAATCAAATCCATATTTGGTGTGACCACCCTTTGCCTTCAAAACAGCATCAAGCATCTACCTCTTCTAGGTACACTTGCACACAGTTTTTGAAGGAACTTCGGCAGGTAGGTTGGCCCAAACATCTTGGAGAACTAACCACAGTTCTTCTGTGGATTTAGGCAGCCTCAGTTGCTTCTCTGTCTTCATGTAATCCCAGACAGACTCGATGATGTTGAGATCAGGGCTCTGTGGGGCCATACCATCACTTCCAGGACTCCTTGTTCTTCTTTACGCTGAAGATAGTTCTTAATGACTTTTGCTGTATGTTTGGGGTCGTTGTCATGCTGCAGAATAAATTTGGGGCCAATCAGATGCCTCCCTGATGGTATTGCATGATGGATAAGTATCTGCCTGTACTTCTCAGCATTGAGGTGACCATTAATTCTGACCAAATCCCCAACTCCATTTGCAGAAATGCAGCCCCAAACTTGCAAGGAACCTCCACCATGCTTCACTGTTGCCTGCAGACTCTCATTCATGTACGCTCTCCAGCCCTTGGCGAACAAACTGCCTTCTGCTACAACCAAATATTTCAAATTTTGACTCATCAGTCCAGAGCACCTGCTGCCATTTTTCTGCACCCCAGTTCCTGTGTTTTCGTGCATAGTTGAGTCGCTTGGCCTTGTTTCCACGTCAGAGGTATGGCTTTTGGCCGCAAGTCTTCCATGAAGGCCGCTTCTGACCAGACTTCTCCGGACAGTAGATGGGTGTACCAGGGTCCCACTGTTTCCTGCCAGTTCTAAGCTGATGGCACTGCTGGACATCTTCCGATTGCGAAGGGAAGTAAGCATGATGTGTCTTTCATCTGCTGCAGTAAGTTTCCTTGGCCGACCACTGCGTCTACGGTCCTCAACATTGCCCGTTTCTTTGTGCTTCTTCAAAGAGCTTGGACAGCACATCTGGAAACCCCTGTCTGCCTTGAAATTTCTACCTGGGAGAGACCTTGCTGATGCAGTATAACTACCTTGTGTCTTGTTGCTGTGCTCAGTCTTGCCATGGTGTATGACTTTTGACAGTAAACTGTCTTCAGCAACCTCACCTTGTTAGCTGAGTTTGGCTGTTCCTCACCCAGTTTTATTCCTCCTACACAGCTGTTTCTGTTTCAGTTAATGATTGTGTTTCAACCTACATATTGAATTGATGATCATTAGCACCTGTCTGGTATAATTGTTTAATCATACACCTGACTATATGCCTACAAAATCCCTGACTTTGTGCAAGTGTACCTAGAAGAATTGATGCTGTTTTGAAGGCAAAGGGTGGTCACACCAAATATGGATTTGATTTAGATTTTTCTTCTGTTCACTCACTTTGCATTTAGTTAATTGATAAATATAATCTATTAACATGTCTATTTTTGAAAGCATTCTTACTTTACAGCATTTTTTCACACATGCCTAAAACTTTTGCACAGTACTGTATGTCGTCACTATATTTGAAGCATCTGCTGTCTGTACGGATATTGTAATAGTAAAATAAAATTACATTACGACTACAATATTGTTAACTACTAATAATGAAGGAAGGTGTCGGCAGCATTACAGTCATGTATGTAGAGCCTGTAGTATGTGATAGTAGGTTTCACATTTTAGAGGCATATTTTGATTTTGATTTTTTTTTTGGAGGGGGGGGCAGCAAGTCTTTTCATTCCCTTTAATTTGAGGGGTCTCGACATGGTTCTTAGGGGCGAGCAGGGATATTGAGGAGTAGGGGCACGGTGGGTAGAATGTGAGTTAAGTGTTATTTTACGTAATAGGACCTGGGGGCACATTGAAAAATAAAATAAACAGTGCTCTTCTCAGGGTGTTTTTAGAAGTGATTATCTATGATACTTCTTCGGAATACCACCCCTTCCCTGTTTTGTACTTGCTGTGGTCCAATGAGAACGGTGTCGAAACAGCCAGTGTGTGTTGAGTGTCAAAATTAAACCAGCTTTGCTAGTTTATTTCATGGCATTGCACTTGGTTGGGTATTTTATAGGCAGTCCGTGTTCCCTGATATGGAGTATTTTACCATGCATATACTGTATATCTTAAATAAAATTAAAAAAAAAAATTACATGCACACATATAAATATATGTTAGAGACGAATTAATATTTACGTATAAATGTCGGCCTATTTGTAACATTGTAAAAATGATTATTAGCTCATAATATCGTAAAATACATACATTACTGTTACAAATATTTCAAATGTTCTAATTCAGAGCCATCCCGCATTGCGTCGTGTCTGGCTCCCTGTAAAAGGATGAAGCGGTTCTGATAATGAATGAATGAATGAATGATTTAGAGCCCCCTTCAGTTCCTGTTTGGTAACAACAACAATGCTTGATCCTTAGAACCGTACTAAAGCTGGGGATCAGCTAGTCTCCACTTTGTTCTGCTTGTTTTTTCGATGCAATTGGTACTAAGTACGCAGCTGGGGATGATCCCTAGATAGTACTGTACTAGCTAGTACGCAACTTAGTACGCAGCTCCGTACTAACTCTCAAGTTTGTTGCAATTGACCCACTGAGCGCAGCCATTGCGTCTCAGTTTCACCTTCCACTCTGTCTGTCTGTGTACTCCTTTCTGGTCTGATGTCACCACTAAAGCCAGCTTGTCACACTGCCCTACTGTCGATCCTCCATACATCAAAATGGTGTGTGATCGAGAGCAGTGTATTGCACAGATGTGCCAAGCTAATGCAGATCATCTACCAATATAGACAAACAGATACTAATAGATAGAAATAGATAGATATAAATGTTTTTTTTAATTTTAGCATACAAAAGTATTACAGCAAATTTAAATAAGACTATTTTAATGTTATAAAATAATCAATAAATTACTCAAAAATAACAGAACTTCTTCTATATGCACACTTTGCATCCACTTTAGATTAAGATGAACCTTTCATATAGTCCGTCTCCAATAAACAACTCACTTGTTTATGTTGTATTGAAAATAGCAACTTTCAGACTGAGGCATGAAGTTGTCACTCCACTGTTCAAAACCCAAGGTTTGTATTTCTCGAAATCAACACCCTTAACTGTCATTCCAGTGCACAGATTAAACGTGAAATTTGAGCATAAAATGTTTGTGGTGCCATCACACTCAATAGCTCCATTGCCCCAGCAACGGGAACACTTCATCAGCTCAGCTAACAGATGGTAAGTGTGCAACAGGCAGCATATGTTCCATTAAGCACCAACATCAGCACAGATGGAGGGTGGGCAGGAGGCTGGCGCTGAAACATAACCTGACATTTCCTCCTCATTTGGTGCTGCATTTTTACATCTCACAAAGAGAGATTAGCAGGGAAAAGTGAATAGCAGTAGAAAATCTGTTTAACAACAGATTACTAACAGCTTGCTGCAGTTTTCTTAGGATTAAATTTAACTAAACTGCAACAAGTTGTCTGATTTATAGCACTGATGTATATGTAAACTTTAAATTGCATATTAGTTAAACAGTTAATAGTACTATATATTGCAGCATTCTTGTCAGATTGTTTATTTAAAACTTCTAATGTCTTTGTTTATTAGTCCTAAACTTGCCATAGGGATGCAATAGGGTGAATAGGGATTTCCAAATTAACCAGTCCTCAAAGGGTTTAATTGTTCTTGAATAAAAAGTACACCAGTAATTTGTTCTGTATTTGATAGAAGCACTCACTATCAGCCATATCAAAGCCTGACACATCTGTTGTCTTGTCCACCGTGACTGAAACTCACTTTAAGCTCACATAATTTATTCAGCGCCTGTCAGGCGCATCAGGTCCAATTTATTTTCACACACGCAGTTTATTTTACACAGGCTGTTTAAAAGTAATTTTATTCAAAGTAAAACAGGTATTAAATGTACTGCATATCAACAGGACACTCAGTACTGCATCTCCAGCCCCGCCCCACCCCTTGTTCGCTGTATTTATCACATATCTTTTCATAGCCGTGCATACTGATAAATCATCTCCGATCACTCGTTTTATCACCAAACTCAATAATGCAATCCAAGTCATTACTTTATTACTATAACATCTCAAAAAAAGCTCTGCAAATGTCTGTGATATTCTCTGTGCGCTGATTCAGTAACAGCCAGCTTGTTTCCTTATGACCGCCCATATCTGATGCCAGGGGCAAGCATGACTATTCTTGAGATACGCCCTTTTTTTAAATTTATTTATTTATTTATTTTGCGACTTGTCTCGGCTCCAGTCGCTCCCACTCGGCCATTGAATGGTTTTCTCGGCTTTTTCCGGAGAAAAAACCACTAGAATCCTGTTTTTTGCGTTTTTTTGATGATGTCGGACAGGGTCCGACATTGGACCGGATAGGAATAATTGCAATGTCAGACCAGGTCCAACATAGAACCGCAAAGGGTTAACACTTCAATACATTTATATGTATTTGCAAGGCCCGCGGGCAGGCCAAGAACACATCGCCTAAAGCACCCACTGCTATATCTCAGCACATTCAACAGAATACTCTCTGAATTCTAAAACATAGTGTAGATCCCTTATAGCAATGCATTCAATACATGTGAGATTAAAATAATTGAATAAATGCTTACCCTTCAATACAAAGAAGTGCAGCGTAAACAAAAGAACAGAACTGCCTTCAAGAAGCAGATGAAACTGAGTTCAATCAGCTTAAATGGACCACTTTACCCTGCCAGGTATGATTGTGGTACTCCATTGTGATTACATAGGAGTTTTATAGGTTTTTCTTCTCATTGGAATACATGAGAAGCCTCAATTAAATCCAATCATTAATCTGTTTAGACAGTTCTTACCTTTTTGACAAATAATAATTTTCAAAAAGTTCCGGCCAACTCTTCAGAATTAAGTGGAGTCATGCACCAATAAATTCAAGACTTCATATTTGTCCAACTTGAAACATGATCTCATCCCGTTTTCTCGACCCCCTCCTTTATCTGAAAAGTTAGGTGAATTAAGGTTCACAGAATCCTGGTTTATAATGTAATAGAAAAATTACGACTGTTATATGTGCATGCAAACACTATTTCTTATATGTGTATATATGAGAGATGTTTTTAAAATGTGATATCATCTCTAATTAATTATATTTTGATCAATTAAAAGTATGTGTTTCACCTAACCTCATATTGTGTTTCAATATGTTTTGAATGAGTCAGTTTTGACTCCATATACTAATGTCTAACAGAGTATTTGACAAAAGATTGCCTCATACAATGGTCAGGTCAATTAGTTTCATTAAGTTTAAATGGTAATAATAGTCTTGTATTTATCAGGCTCTGACTTTATCTAACTTTGAGTTTGCTTGCACAAGCAGATTTCCGCACACCCCTTCTTTTTCCAAGGCTAATGTCTGTGATTAATTTAAAACACCATTGTAAGCACTTTTTCAAATATATGGCTTACTAAGGTCTGTTATGCTATAATTTTCGCATATTGTTTCAAGATATATTTCTTATCTGTGTTAAACCATTAATTCCATTAACCTTAACTTCCAAACCCATAAACTTGCAGCCTGAAGTTATGGACAATCAAAGATTACCAGGATTAATTACCTTCTCTTTTGCTTTACTGGAGTGGAAGGCAAAGAAGGGCCTCTGTTTATTTTATAGCTCTCACATCTTGATAAGAGAGAGGCCCCATTCCCAATGCTAGGCAGAAGTTTCTGTCAAAGAACTGCTTCTACACAGACTCTATCCAATTCAACTAAAAACATTGTTAGTTGTCATAAAGAAATATTCTTAAACAATAATACAGTGAATCAATAACAAGGTACATTATAGTATATTATTACAAACTTAACACAAAGAACATAGCATAATACATTTATATTTGTAATTTGATGGATATTATAATGTCTAAAGGACTTTTTATTTAGTTGGAGAAAGAAACTGAACCAATCCTTAAACTGATTAAATTAAATGCTCACTCTGACTTCTTCAGTCCTCTGGCACTACAGTAAAGTCATGAACAAGCAATAACACTCGCCAGTTTAAATATTATGTTTCTTATTAGACCAAGATACTTAAAACATATTATTAATCCTATGAAATCAAAAAGGGTTAATCATTTATTTGCAATACCTGGCCTTTGTGTCTAATTTCTATTTCCTTGACCATTATAACCTACAGACAGTGTCAGTTAGCACTGAACCTCTTTCGTAACTACAAATGGCATTATAAGATGTACTTTTAATTAATTTACTTCAGTTTAACAGTTGCTCCTAGAATTTGTAATATCACTTTATTTCTTTGGTAATTCCCTCTAAGATTTGAATGGATGGTCCAGTTTATTTAAATCTAAATAAGGCCAGTATTAATATATTAAACGTCTATAGTACTATAATGACTGAACTAAGTCTGACCCTGTCCTCTGTTCACACAAAATCCAGCCAAAACAGGTTTTTCTTAAGACCTCGGCTGTTGCCAATTTCAGTGTTGATTAATATGTTGCAAAAAGTCCCTTTCTAATCTTGTCCTTGGAAACATAAATCTATAGGTATGATTAGTGTCTGCTTTTTCAGCCGAAATTGTGCCTTTTTATCAAGCGTCATGCTTTCTGAAGATAAGAGATGCAAGCGGTAAATCGTTATTCTACATTTTTCTTTAAAACTCCCTCTCCTAACTTCAAGGTTACCTAAATCAAGTTGTCATCTTAATGTCCTAATGAAACAACGGGTGAACTGACCTATTTCATGGAGCAAGGGAGCCATCTACTGACGATACAAGGGTACTCTCTCTTTATTCTTCTCTTCAAAAGACCCCTAACCTTTTATTTTTTCATATCAGAAAGTCTATATCATTCAAAACAATCATAAAAACACATATTATTTCATCAGTACATTTCATATTTGAAATTGTCTAGAACATGTCCAGCATATCAGCACGTTTCCAGCAGGATTCAAAGTCTGTGCCAGGTTCAGCTCGAGTTGGTTCTGCAAACACCACAACAGGTCCCTTTCTCCAAAATTAACCAGAATTATCCCAGGTTTAAAAGGGATGTCGTATGCAGACAGGCTAAAAGAATTGAATCTATTCAGTCTTGAACAAAGAAGACTAGGCGGTGATCTGATTCAAGCATTCAAAATCCTAAAAGGTATAGACAATGGCAACCCAGGGGACTTTTTTGACCTGAAAAAAGGGTCACAAATGGAGATTAGATAAAGGGGCATTCAGAGTAGAAAATAGGAGGCACTTTTTTACACAGAGCAAGATGGGCTGAATGGCCTCCTCTCGTTTGTAAACTTTCTTATGTTCTTATTTGTTTGACCACATTGCACGGCACTGACGCTGGACCATGCACAGCTACTGTAGCACTGCTTCTACTTGATAAAAGTATGAAATGAATAGGGAAGGTGAACAGTAATATAAAATACTGTAAAGAAAATAAAATGCATATTTCATGGTTGGCAGACAAATACAAAATTTCTGTGAAATTTGTGATATTGTGATTTATCCAGGGCCCTACCTATAAGGCAAGTATGATCTGTATCTAATTATTACCTCCTCCTCACAAAGCCCTGCTAACATCTACCTGGTCCGAAATACTCTTCTTCTCGCTCTCCTGTGCAGCTCTTCTGATGGTTCTGTGACACCGCCTGGTTTCAATAAGCGGTACTTTTAACACACGCTGAGGCATTATTCATTCTATTTAAATGACTAGAACACAGTATTTTTCCACGTGCTAGGTTGTCAGCCACTGGTTAGTGAATACAGCAGGTGTACAAAGCACGCAGTAAAGGGGCTGTGACAGGCTGAGTGGTGTGGTGCAGTAGAAAGTGAATGTCCAGACTAAATTCTACCAACAAAAATAGATTTTAATAATTAATAAACAGAAATATCAAAAAGTAAATCTGGTTGAAAAATAATAAGCCCCGCTACCAGCGATGGTATTGGGGCAAAACTCAACAGCGTCCACACTCAAAACAAAAAGTAAACAAACAGGCACTCCGATAACCACAGTCCTCCGTGCACGAAAATGTGCTCTTCTCTTCCGGGGTTTGTGGTGCGTGCGCTGTGCTGTGAAGTGCTGTGCGATGAGGGGCGTGCTCTGGGGTATGTGCTGGCTCGCTGGCTACAGCCTCCCATCCTCCTGTTTCTCTGTTACACACAAAACAAAACACGTAATCACAAAAACACAAACATTGGCTCCGGCCGGTCGCTTTGTCTAACTCAGCGCAAGGGAAGGTACTGACGTAGCTGCTTCCCCTTTGTACCCAGCAAACTCCTCCCTGCAATCAATGCGTCGCCATGATTTCTCCAATAGAGGGCTGCCCCGCAGCTGACTGCAATGGAGTCGTCCTGAGGACTTGCAACTACGCGCCCCTCCTAATATGGTTACCTTCCGGCTTCCACCTACCAGCAAGGTGGCACACCTAGGAGGCAGCATACCTTCCCCTTTACACAGCGCCCTTTCTGGTTGGGAGGGAGATTTACAGCATTGATCCTTTCTCTCTCTATCACAGGGGCTTACTGCGTGCAACACACCTTACCACTGTTTAGTGTATGAGGCCCAAAGTCTTGTAATTTGCCCAAAAATCAATATTTTTCAACAAAACCTTCAAGAAGTATTGTAAGGTCCCTCAGGTCATAGAATAACACGTTTTTATTAGGGCTGCCCCAATTAACAGATTAATTGGACCAATTGACAGATTAATTGGGCCAATTACCCGCATTTATAGGCATACCTAGAACTACCATGTCTGGACAATTTGATCAGCGTATTAAAAACAACACAAATATTATAATGAAAGGACAATTGATTATAAGTCATAGTTTTATTCAGCGTCATTTAAAGCATTTACAATGAATATTCATAAGAACATAAGAACATAAGAAAGTTTACAAACGAGAGGAGGCCATTCGGCCCATCTTGCTCGTTTGGTTGTTAGTACCTTATTGATCCCAGAAACTCACCAAGCAGCTTCTTGAAGGATCCCAGGGTGTCTGCTTCAACAACATTACTGGGGAGTTGGTTCCAGACCCTCACAATTCTTTGTGTAAAAAAGTGCCTCGTATTTTCTGTTCTGAATGCCCCTTTATCTAATCTCCATTTGTGACCCCTGGTCCTTGTTTCTTTTTTCAGGTCAAAGAAGTCCCCTGGGTTGACATTGTCTATACCTTTTAGGATTTTGAATGTTTGAATCAGATCACTGCGTAGTCTTCTTTGTTCAAGACTGAATAGATTCAATTCTTTTAGCCTGTCTGCATACGACATGCCTTTTAAACCCGGGATAATTCTGGTTGCTCTTCTTTGCACTCTTTCTAGAGCAGTAATATCCTTTTTGTAACGAGGTGACCAGAACTGAACACAATATTCTAGGTGAGGTCTTACTAATGCATTGTAGAGTTTTAACACTACTTCCCTTGATTTAAATTCAACACTTCTCACAATATATCCAAGCATCTTGTTAGCCTTTTTTATAGCTTCCCCACATTGTCTAGATGAAGACATTTCTGAGTCAACATAAATTCCTAGGTCTTTTTCATAGTTCACTTCTTCAATTTCACTATCTCCCATGTGATATTTATAATGCACATTTTTATTGCCCGCATGCAATACTTTACACTTTTCTCTATTAAATTTCATTTGCCATGTGCCTGCCCAATTCTGAATGCCATCTAGATCATTTTGAATGACCTTTGCTGCTGCAACAGTGTTTGCCACTCCTCCTATTTTTGTGTCATCTGCAAATTTAACAAGTTTGCTTACTATACCAGAATCTAAATCATTAATGTAGATTAGGAACAGCAGAGGACCTAATACTGATCCCTGTGGTACACCACTGGTTACTTCACTCCATTTTGAGGTTTCTCCTCTAATCAGTACTTTCTGTTTTCTACCTGTTAACCACTCCCTAATCCATGTGCATGCATTTCCTTGAATCCCTACTGCGTTCAGTTTGAGAATTAATCTTTTATGCGGGACTTTGTCAAAAGCTTCCTGGAAATCTAAATAAACCATGTTGTATGCTTTGCAGTTATCCATTTTCAACATTGCATCCTCAAAAAAGTCAAGTAGGTTAGTTAGACACGATCTCCCTTTCCTAAAACCATGCTGGCTGTCTTCCAGGATATTGTTACCATATAGGTAATTTTCCATTTTGGATCTTATTATAGTTTCCATAAGTTTACATATAATAGAAGTCAGGCTTATTGGTCTGTAGTTACCTGGTTCGGTTTTGTCTCCCTTTTTGTGGATCGGTATTACGTTTGCTATTTTCCAGTCTGTCGGTACAACCCCTGTGTCAAGAGACTGTTGCATGATCTTGGTTAGCGGTTTGTAAATAACTTCTTTCATTTCTTTGAGTACTATTGGTAGGATCTCACCCGGCCCAGGGGATTTGTTTATTTTAAGAGCTCCTAGTCCCTTTAACACTTCTGCCTCTGTTATGCTAAAGTTATTTAAAATTGGATATGACCAGGTCGACATGTTGGGCATGTTGTCCGTGTCCTCCTTTGTAAAAACCTGTGAAAAGTAATCATTTAATATATTTCCTATTTTTTTTCTTCATCTATGATTTTGCCATTTGTGTCTCTTAGACATTTAACCTCCTCTTTGAATGTTCTCTTGCTGTTATAATATTGGAAAAATATTTTGGAATTGGTTTTATCCCCCTTAGCAATATTGATTTCTATCTCTCTCTTGGCCTTTCTGTCATATTGATGCTCATAGTTAGTATTTATTGTGCCAATGTGAAATGGCTGATAGAAAGAACTTTTCATTAGATGACAAATTATACTATTTTGATGGACTTATTTGATTTTGTGACATGTATTTGCTGTTTTGATAGTCTTTGCAAATGAAATGGGCAGCAGTGTGGAGTTGTGGTTAGGGCCCTGGACTCTTGACTGGAGGGTCGTGGGTCAATTCCAGGTAGGTGACACTGCTGCTGTACCCTTGAGCAAGGTACTTTACCTAGATTACTCCAGTAAAAACCCAACTGTATAAATGGGTAATTGTATATAACAATAATGTGTAATTAAATAATAATAATGTAATTGTATGTAAAAAAAAAAAATTGATATCTTGTAACAATTGTAAGTTGCCCTGGATAAGGGCGTCTGCTAAGAAATAAATAATAATAAAAAAAATAATACAATTTTACAAAACATGTTACAGTTTGGGGTGTTGTGTTAAATGTTTTGAAAAAGTGGATAATGTTTCAAGAAATGTGCTCAAGTGATTGAGAAAAACTGTAAATGCTTAATAATGGATCGAGTGCTTGCAAGCCACTTTGGATCCCTGCTAAAAGGCAATCTGGGTGATTCCAGTGCCTTTACAAGGTTAACAGCATTAACCCTTTGAGTAGTGAGTTCTAAAATGCACTGCCGGTCCTACAGGAGTTTTTTTTCCGTGTTCTGCATGCACTTGATTATTAGTGTCTAATGCTTCAGCATATGATACTCCTTGAAATATGGAGCAACGCACGGAGCTTGGCGCCGCCTCTTCGCTGTCACTTGATGTTGGTGGTAAATATTCTTCGCTTATGTCTTCACTGACACACTCGCTGACATCCGATTCTGTGGAAGAATTGTAGATATTTTAATTTAAATCGAAATCTGAATTCAGTATTACTAATACTTTTTTCTCACTGAGTGATTTTTGCCGGTTTACAAACACTGTTGACATTTTTGTGACTGGGTTTATTATATGTAATTCAGTCAGTATCTGGCAGAGGGTGCAAGAGACCAATAAAAGGTGTTACAGAAACCTACAGTTACAATATTATGTGATCAGGAGTTTTGTAGGCGCAGTAATTCAAGTTTAAAGTTGCACAAAGTACTGGTACGTTCGTACTCCCTGGGGACCAGAGAGCAGTGAATGTACTGGTACGTTCGTACTACTCAAAGGGTTACTACTTAACACAATAATACAGGTATGGTTATCACATACTTAGCCCTTAGGCCAGGCATGCAAACCGCAAAAGCACCCACCGCTAAATCCTAAAACATCCAATATATCACTCTCCGAAGTGAAACTATAATTCCTATACCTTATAGCAATGCAGCAATATAAATGAGATATACATTCAAAATTGTTCTTATCTTCCACTATATGGAAGTGTAGTTGTAGAATACAACGTAGAAACAAGAACTGTCTTTAAAAGACTTCTGAATACGACCAAACAGCAACCAGCTTTTTCAGAGATCTTCAGAGCATGGACCACACAACTTGTAAGATCAAGTTGAGTGACACTTGACTGGGGTTTTACCTCAGAGTTTTTTTCTCCATTTAATATGTCAGAAGACCAAATTAAATCTAATTATTTGCTCTGTTTTGATAGCTCTTACCTTTAAGTGAACAATATATCTAAAAAAAACACGTCACTCCCTTTTCAAAATTAATTGAATGTGAGCTCATGGTTCACTATCTTCCACCCCCATCCTTTCCCTAAAAATTAGGTGAACTGGAGTTCACAGGGTCCTTGCTACCAAGTGTAATACAAGTGTATGTGTATATATGAGAGAGATGTTTGTTTAACCCTTTGCGGTCATATGTCGGACCAGGTCCGACATTACAATTTTCCCTTTCCGGTCATCAAAAAGACGTCAAGTACAGGCCTCTGGTCGTTTATTCTCTGGAAAAGGCAGAGAAAACATTTCATTGGCCGAGTGAGACCGATAGGAGCCGAGAGAAGCTGGGAAAAAAGGGGGCGGATCTGAGAAATACACATAGTCCCTGCACCACAGACATAACACGGACATAAACAAACAAGATAGCTGCTTCCGCATCCAGCGCTCAAAGAATATCACAGACGTTTCCCAAACTTTTTGAGATGTTATAGTAATAAAATAATGACTTGGATCGCATTATTGAGGAGTTTGGTGATAAAAGGAGCGATCAGGGGATGATTTATCAGTATTCATGACTATGAAGAGGTATATGATAAATACAGGGAACAAGGGGTGGGGGGGCTGGAGATGCAATACTGAGTGTCTTGTTGATATGCAGTGCCTTTTAAACCTGTCTTACTTTGAATAAAATTACTTTTAAACCGTGTGTGTGAAAATAAATTGGACCTGACGTGCCCGACAAGTGTGTGTGTGTGTGTATATATATATATATATATACATATATATACTGTATATATATATATATATATATATATATATATATATATATATATATATATATATATATATATATATATATATATATATATATATATATATATATATATATATATATATGTATATATATATATATATATGTATATATATATATATATATATATATATATATATATATATATATATATATATATATATTGTGGGGAAGTGAGGGCTAATAAGTATGTCAGTCTGAGGCTGACAAGATCTATGTTCCCTGTTAAGGTGAAAAACTTGTAGTTCATGATAGGCGTCATGGCCGAAGTGGCTGGGGAAACTACATTTCCCAGAAGCCTTTCGGGCTGATGGTATTCAGCCACAAAAGGAAAAAACACCTGTCTAATTGGGTAGATAGGGTGTTAATTGACTGAGTTTTTGCAATTATCTGTCCTATATAAATGGTCCTTTTGTGCTTAGTGATGAAAAAAAGAAAAGGAGGTGGCAGGAGTGTTGAATGTGGAGAATGTAAGTACAGAGGGATTAAAATAATTGATAAACTGGATTTGAGACAGGGAAACAGCTTAGCTGTCCTGTGTGAGTTAGGGACTTCAATACAGTGAAGTTAGTATCTTCAAGTGAAGATAGGCTTTTGGTTTGTTCTGTTTGTAAAAAGGGTCTATAGTATTTTGGTTCAAATATTTACTTTGTTCCTGTGTTTTGTTTTATTTTGTGAGAATAAAAGTGCGCCAAGGCGCTGAACGATAACTCTGTCTGTGGGTGTTTGCTGTTCCTGCCGCTAGTCAGTCTTGACTGCCCGCCACTACCACATATATATATATATATATATATATATATATATATATATATATATATATATATATATATATATATATATATATATATATACAGTATATGACAGAAGTACTCAATCAAAGGTATGTTTTATTGATTACAGAGTTCAGTAAATGCAAATGAAATAAATAAACAAAAAGAAAAGCTGTCCTCTGGGCTCTAACTACACTTTTCTGCTTTCCCTGTCTAACCCTGCTGAAGCTAACCTTCGAGCAGATAAAAAAAAAAAACAATTACATTTACTTCAAACCACACTTAATGAAAGTTTAGTAGAGCTGGCAGTACAGGGTTAATGGTTACACAGTTCACCCTCAGGAGGTTTACAATGTCCAGGTCTTCCAGGTAAGTAATCGTATAGGTTCCAATTGTAATCCTTTTCTGATTGGCTTTTCTTTCACAGGTATGGTCTTCAGGTGATGCTCCGGTAAGTTTCCAATATTTGGTATTTGGATCGTTTAAGTGACTTGAAGAAGCTGTTCTTGTCGAACCAGGTGAGTACAAAAGGTTGCGTTTCCCTCCTTACTATTGCAACCACTCGGGTTCGCTGCCTCACTGTGTTTCTCTTTGTTCTCCAGGAAAGAGCGCCCTCTCTGAATGACACTGATATCTGCAGCCCTGTAACCAGGGCCTACTGTTTGGTTCTTCTGAACTTGCACTTACATAAACTGAGAGAACCATTCACAGCTGTGCTGTTTCCTTCTATCACTAGTGGCTGCAGTATCCCTTCTTCATTTATTGCACACAGTCCTTTTCAGGGAATTACACTGTTAAAAATAGTCACGGTATCACTACTTGGTGACAGTCCTTTTAGTACCCTTTGTCTAGACACAGTACAACAATCTTTTTATCAAAACAAACAGTGCAAAACAATAACAAATCTACTTTCGCTGTAGTGCCGCATAACAAAGAGTGCTAGGCCTGTTTATTTACTGCCAGTACACAGTCGATTCACAAAACAGCCTTAGTTTCAAATGAAATAAACACTGCTGTTTTAGCGATCCCTTCCTGGTAACGCTACGGGTCACTAAGCAGGGCTTGAATTTCATTTTTGTGTGCTGGGGGGATTTCCCCCTTATGCTGCAGCCAATGGGGGATTTGAAAATTTTAGGGGGGAATGGCAAAAAAAGGCACTTTTGCATATAAAAACTATATATATTTTACTGCATCATCATTCACACTGGTGTTGCTTTAAAATAAGCTGCTTTCAGGAGACCTAACAGCTGTTCATCACTGAGACAGAGCACTCTCCATTGCTTTTGCCATTGCCTGACGTGAAGTTTTTGCATACAGCAGAAGAAAAAGGTGCTTTTCTTTTTAACAACGCTCCATTTCTTTTTTTTTAACTCTTTACAGTCAGCCCTGTTTCCGCCTGTTTTTCGCTGTTTTCATTTATGTATGTTTAACTACTGGATCGTTTGTGCTGTATGCATGTAACTTATCAAATGAAACACCACAAAATTATCTTTCATATTATGTAAGTTGCAACAGGATCAGGCATACTATATGCGGTAGAGATGAGAATATATGTTAAAAAAACAAAACAAAACACGCTTTTCCAAAAAAATCATGCTTGGTCACTGCTACATATATTGTAATCATAGATGGACTATATAAAGAAGGATAGGACAGTCAATCCCATGATGCAGTTCGGTACTCAATTACAGGCGCCATTTGTGGAGCCCACTCAGTACTGAATATATTGCTGCGATGCTGTGTTGCAGCGCCAGGATTACCGGTATTTTTTTAGTAACAGTACAAAATATTGTTAATATAAAGTGACTGACTGTTATTTATGCGAATTAATGCTTGATTATGTCAAGAAACATTTTGCAAGGGCAAGCGCGAATACGTTAAAACATTACAAGTGCACTGTAAAGTGCTCTATGGGCTCCAGAAATGGCTCCATTGTTTACTACTTATGACATCATTTTCCTATCATTCTTTATAGCCCTAGCTCAAAACAAAACCTAAGCTGTGAACTCTGTCACATGATGAGAGGCTTAACTTCAGACAGTCGTAGTTCCGGCTAGGAGTACCGCATACACACACTTGCTGCCTCCCAAACCATTCCCTAGCACCCTACACCATTAGACAAGTGTACACTTCACGTGACGTTTTACTGACGTGTGCACTTGGGTGAGCGAGGGAGTAGGGTGTAGGGTGAGCAAGAAGCTGCGCAATCTTTTGTTGTCAGATTGTAGTTGGCACTATTCCTGTTCCAAAAAACTGTGGCAAGGATTTTGGCAAGTAGGAGATGTCTTTGCCGCGCTATTGCACTACTGAGCGAACAAGAGGTATTTAGAACATTTTACATGTATATGGTTATGTGATAGAGAGAGAAAGGATCAATGTTGTAAATCTCCCTCCCGATCAGAAAGGACGCTGTGTAAGGGTGGTGGTATGCTGCCTCCTAGATGGACCGCCTTGAGGGTAGGTGGAAACCGGAAGGTGACCACATTAGAGGGAGCGCGTAGTTGCGAGTGCTCGGAACGACGCCATTGCAATCAGCTGTGGGGCGGCCCTCTATTGGAGAAACCACGGGTTGATTGCTGGGAGGAGTTTTGTGAGTACAAAGGGGAAGCAGCTACGTCAGTACCTGGCCTTGTGCTGAGAAACTGAGCGACCAGCCGGGACTCGTTGTTATTTTGTTACGTGTTGTTTTGTTGTGTGTTTCAGAGGAGGAGTTGGAGCGAGGGGCTGCAGCCACGGAGCCAGCCCAGATCACCAGAGCACTACCTTCCCTTCACCAACACCAGCACACCGCCCCTGTGGATTAAGGAGCACACTTTCATGCACAGGACGCTAGGGGTTATTGTGGATACTTTCTGTTTCGTTTGTTTTGTTTTGTTTTGTTTGGCCTGCAAGCCAGCCGTGTTCCCCCGATACCATAGTTGGTAGAGGGGTGGTTTTCTTTTGTGTCTTAATAAAACACGGACATTATTGGGACGTATTGTTTTGGGACTGTTTATTTATTCACCACACCACTCGCATACATCACAGGATCTTTGTGGTTATCCTCCAGGATTATAATGTTTTATTTTACATTTTTAAACTTAAATATAACTTTTATTGATAATATCTATTCATACATCACAGGTTATTTTAAAACTTTGAGATAATTTGAAAAACTTTGATATCGGTTAATAAAATAAAAAAAACTTTGCCACATCTTACTTTATGTACTTCATAATGTAGCTTAATATTTAGGTTTTTTTGTTTGTTTTAAATAATATTTTAAATAATAAGATACATATATATTTTACTTTAAATCCAATAGGTAGTATATTTTGCTTTATATTGAATATCACTACAAAATGGCTAAAGGTTTTACACTAATTTATTAATCACTGCAAAAACATAATGGAAATGATAAAAGTGTGCAGGATACATACAAGTTTTTTTACATACAAGACATTTCAAATGTCACTCCCAGCCCAGCTTTGCGGCGTTTCCCGTGAAGAGGACATCGTTTGCCACATGCAGCTGGATCAGTTTTAGGGTCTCTTTCTCTGTCCCTGTATTTCATAAAATAATAATAATAATTTTGAAATATATTGCTCGCTAATATCATCTGCTAGTTTTGTACCTACCTATCTAGTTAAGTAAGTAATTAATTAATTAATTAATTAATTATTTTAGCCTGTCTGCATACGACATGCCTTTTAAACCCGGGATAATTCTGGTTGCTCTTCTTTGCACTCTTTGTAGATCAGCAATATCCTTTTTGTAACGAGGTGACCAGAACTGAACACAATATTCTAGGTGAGGTCTTACTAATGCATTGTAAAGTTTTAACATTACTTCCCTTGATTTATGGCGTCCTACCTGTGTGGAGCCCGCTTTTATTTCACATGCAACGCTACATTGGTGTTCAGAAGTGGAGATAGGGAGCGCATGCTGCATGGAATAAAGCAGGAGCAGGCAGAGAGGCTGGTTGCATCGCCGCTACAGAGACATGGCCTGAAGGGGAGGCTGCAGGAGATGGTCGCCGAGCTGAGAGTCTGGAGTCAGTCAGAGAGGGACTTCGCGGAGACCAGTGAGAACAAGGGGTAGCTGATACATGGCAGCCTGATGGCAGTGGGGACCGGGGGCTGTGACAGCAACAGGAAGCAATGGCCAGCTTGCAGAAGCAGAAACCACGAGACAGCGGCACCCAGAGGGAGGAGGCAGGCAACTTCAGCAAGCAGGGGCTGGCGCTCCTCCACGCACACAGAGGGGCAGTGTGTCACCCACATCAGTCGCAACAAGGAGGGTGGGGCAGAGACCGGAAGTCAGCACACCAGTGGAGGCGGGACCACCAAAGTGGAAGTGACCCCGGAAGGAGCCACAAGGGAACCAGAAATGGCTGACAATAACAACAGGGTCTTCCTCAGTATCCCCAGGTTCGATGGTAAGACTGATTGGCAAGTTTTTTTTTTTTTAATTCAGTTTGATTCAGTTAAGTGCACAATTACAAGGATGGACTGATAGGGACAAAGTGTTGCAATTTGGGATGCTGAGGATTTTGTTGACATGGCAGCTAGATAAGCCCTGAGTTGAGCCCTGCACCAATCGTAGGAGGGTTGAAGAGAGGCTGAAGGATGGCAAACAGGCTGTGGTGACAGGCAGAAATGCAGTCAAGGCTGGGCATTACAATGCGGCCTTGCCCTGTGAGGCCTACCAGGCCAAATTCAGAATGGCTGCTCTGGCAAATGGCTGGAGCCCGGAGGAGAAGGCAGGGCAACTAGCAGCGTCGCTGGAGGGGGAAGCACTACTGGATCTTGGCCCTGAAGAGCTTGGGGATTTCAAAACCCTCTCCACCTGCCGTTGGCTTGAGCCAGTGCCTCGCTACTCGCATACAAGCCAGCTATGAGAAGCTTAGGGTTTTGGCCGCCGACGTACTGTACTTGGCGCGGCGGGGATATCCGGACCATGCAAAGAGACCTGGCGAAGAAAGCTTTCGTCCGCGACTTGACCCCTACTGCCCTACGTCAACAAGTCTGGCTCGCTGACCCCACCTCCTCGGAGCAGGCCATGGCCCAGGCCGAAAGGGTCGAGGCCGTGCTCGAGGAGGGGAAGAGCAACCGGACCACTGGATGGGTTTGCCAGGGTGGTGGGGACACAGAAGACCAGGACGAAGAGGAGAGGGCACACAGATACCCCATGGACAGCAGAGCTGCCTCTCCGTGGCTCCCAGAGATGGTTACGCTCATCCAGTCCATGGCCATGCAGGCCTGTGCTGGAACTGTGGATGGCTAGGCCACCTACAGCAACAGTGCCCTGCCACCACAGCTCCACCGCCGACACGAGGACCACCTCGGCCATGAGGAAACGACATGGGGCCCACATACGAGGGACAGCATGGGCCCCCGCCGAATCCCAATCCCCAGAAGCAGCTGACTGCACCCCACTGGGGGGCCACTGTTGTTGTCAGGAGGACCTCAGTGGGAGACTTCTGCCACGTCCCAGTCCGGATCGAGGGGGTTCCGTGCATAGCCTGGTGTCCCCTGATGTGTTCCCAGATTGGGTTCCACTGGAGTCCACGTCCATCCAGCTTCGCACCTATGAAGGAGAGAGGGAGCTCGCGCCTATGAAGGAGAGAGGGACGCAAAAGTCCAGGACCCTTGCATCCACAGTCTGGACTTTCTGCACTACACTTCGCACCGGGACTTTGCACTTCCCAGGGGGCCTGGCCCTTGCCTTACCCTTGGGACAGCTTGGCCGGGACAGGGACCCCTTCACCCGATGCATGCAGTCAGTTAACAATGGAACCACCCACGCACCCCCTGGACATGGACAGCCCGGCTGGCACCCCCATCCTCCCTGACAATTGACCGCGACACACCAAGGAGCCAAGCCCCTGGAACGTCCGCCCGGGGGACCCCAGCCCTTCCCCGGGGTCAATGCCGCCAGAAGTCAGGACCACAGCCCACTGCTTCACCTGTCCGGGTGAACTCAACCCCTGCCTGGACTGCCGGGGATCCAGACCTCTTCTGCCCCCCAAGCACCGTCCACCCAGGCTGGGCCGACCAATCCACCAGCTGCTGCAGCCCCACTGCTGCTGCCATGGAAGGAGGACACAGCTCTGGCAGAGGTAACCACTGTCTGGCACCACAACTGCGAGGGGCTTAGCCTGGAACAGCAGGGCAAACTGCAGGAGCTGCTGCTGGAATACGGCCACAGCTTTGCCACCAGCTATGAAGATGCTGACAGGATACAGCTAGTGCAGCACAAGATCAATACAGGGGAGGCCAGGCCCATCAAGATGCCTCTGGCCCATCAAGCAGCTGCGGAGAAGGTGTCGGGAGAGATGCAACAGGCAGGCAGGTCAGACAACCCCTGGACATTTCCGGTAGTTATGGTGCTGAAAAAGAATGGAATTTGGCAGTTTTGCGTTGACTACAGACAGCTGAATGAAGTGACGCAGAAGGACCTACCCCCTCCTCTGTATCGATTAGTCGTTGGACCTGGCTGCTGGCTCGAAATGGTTCTCATCGCTGGACCTTAAGAGCGGGTACTGGCAGGTAGCTCTTGCCCCAGCACGACCAAAGACGGCCTTCTCCACTAGCCGGGGACTGTGGAGGTTCAGCGTGATGCCGTTCGGGCTCTGCAATGCACCAGCAATGTTCGAGTGGCATCTGGAGAAGTGCCAGTTCCTCTGAAAAGAAGTCACCTTCTTGGGACACTTGGTCGGGGATGACGCCATTAGCATCGAACCGGATAAAGTAACGGCTGTCCGGAAGTGGCCCCAACCAACTGACCAATGCCAGCTCCAAGGGTTCCTGGGCCTCGCGTCCTATTACCGCCACTTCATCCAGGACTTCACTACAATCGCCGCCCTCCTTCACCAGCTCCTGAAAAAGGGAGAGCCCTACGACTGGACAGAGGAGTGCCAGATGACCTTTGCTCTCCGGGAGGCCTTGACCCAGTCCCCGGTGCTCTCCCCTCCAGATTCCTGCCTGCTGCTCTTGCTCGACACTGACACAAGCAACGCCGGGACTACAGCTGTACTGTCCCAGCCCGGGCCAGAAAGGGAGAAGGTCTTGGCATACTACAGCCAGTTGCTCAGCAAAGCCAAGTACCGGTACAGTGTAGCCTGGCGGGAGTAACTGGCGGTGGTCACAGTGGTTCGCCACTTCCACCACTACCTCTGAGGGGTCCCCTTCACCATTAAGCTCCAGTGGCTTCTGTCATTCAGGGACCGGTCGCCCGCTGGATTGAGCAGCTCGTCTTTCAATTACAAGATCCAGCATAGGGCTGGAGTCCACCACGCAGCGCAAATGCCCTGTCCCACTGACCCTGTGCCAGAGAGGGCTGCACACACTCTGTGAAGAGGGAAGCCCGGAGGTAAGACAGTGCAGGGAGCTGATGCTGGTGGATGCGGTCAGCTGGAGGCGGAGCCAGGAGGAGGAGGAGTGCTTAATGAGACCGGTAATGCAATTACTGAACATGTTACCAATCACAAGGACTATGGTTTCCCAGTGTTATGTTCGTATGGCCAGTCATGTGCTTAGTAATGTCATTGCTGATGTCATATGTGATGTCAAGTGTAACGGGAAACATACACATAAGGGTGAAGAGTTAGGCTGCGTGGCTACTTGCAATTTCCTAAACCTTTGGACTTTTACAACCAAACCTTAATGTTACTTTAATGAAGTTTTTGCTACTGAATTTCCATTTTTTTTGTAGAAGGCATCCTGGAAAATCAAACAACCACATCTGCCACATAATGCAGTGATGAAAATACAACTTGAGACACTAAATAGCACAGAAGAAAGAGACACAAACCAAGTATGCAAAGACCAGTGTTGTATTAATTGCAATATAATACCATTTTAATAAACTAATAAACAAAATCCTGGTTCAAATCCCACCTCAGCCACTGACTCATTGTGTGACCCTGAGCAAGTCACTTAACCTCCTTGTGGTCCATCTTTCGGGTGAGACGTAATTGTAAGTGACTCTGCAGCTGATGCAAAGTTCACACACCCTAGTCTCTGTAAGTCACCTTGGATAAAGGCATCTGCTAAATAAATATGGGGGATAATGAATTCCGTGTTTGAATTTTAAAATGGTGCTATATAAATCTGGTGTTACGTAGAATATGCTATAACAAATATAATACAGATATTAATATACAAATAATATACAAATATAATAAATACACAAATAAAACATGCATACGATGTCTAGGAGTGCAATACCATATAATTTTAATGAACTAATAAACAATATGGGGGATAATTAATTCCGTGTTTGAATTTTAATATGGCTCTATATAAATCTGGTGATATGGAGCAGTATCATTTTCATTTCAGAATGTTCTTTTAAAAACTGTAAACAGGAGCATGTTATCATTTATGTCTTGTCAAACAACATTTTGTTATTGTTAAACAGCAAAATGAGGACATCAGTACGTACCTCTGAAAGAAATCTCTATGTATGTGCAGATGTTTCTCATCTGGTCTGTACAGATTATAAACTGCACTGTATCGTATCTGTACTGCTTGAGATCGATGCAGGGTAACAAAATACTGCTGTACTGTCCCTACATTATAAACTGCACTGCATAGTAATCTGTACGGCTTGAGATCGATGCTCGGGAACATCATGCTGTACTGTAAACGTGTCGTTGCTTGCAATGGCTGTACTAGCTACATGCTAGAGCTTGCGTCCCCATCAGTTTAATTTAATCGTAATTGTATAATAAGTAACACAGAGAAGTTTTAATTCTGACAGCAACATAGGTTTGTTTGTGGAATGGAACGGTATCATTGAACTCCCGACTGTACCATAACAACAAAAGTGAGAGGGGGAAAATGAAAATCGTTTTTTCCTAAATAAACAAATTATTATTAGTTTCCCCAGTGTTGAAGGCACAAACACAAAAAACAGTATCACTGAATACCAGTTTTAATACAGAGAGAAACACAGATGTGACCCGTGTATGCTGAACTATATATTCCATGTATCCCTATTCAGTGCAATGGAACGGTGGCAAGTCATGCTGCCTAGCAATGACGTCAGACAGTGATGTCAGACATAATATAGTGAAGTCTCTCTACTGCAATACAAAAGTACAAAAATCTTTGACCCAAATATTCAGTTTTAATGGCTTACCAAAAAAGTTTCCATAGGAGCATTCATTGTCACACTCTCAATATTTTTCTTCTTCAAAAGGATTCAACACGTAACTCTTGCTGATATATATTTGGAACACTTTGAATTGGCTACAACAGTCAATGGCTGGAATGAGACTGAAACTGAACTTTATGTGAAATTTCTATGGGACTGGCTCCTGACATACAGGCAAACTATGACAATTTAAAAAGTGCTCTCAAACAGAACTTTGACCTCCCAGTCCTTGCTGATTATAACAGGGCAGTTTTCCAGGACTGATGCCGTCAACAAGGAGAGTCTATCAGAGACTTCGGATGTGGGATCCTAAAGCTTATAAGCAAAGCCAATGCTGACTATGACATTGCAACACAGGATTCTCTTGCCAAGGACCACTTTATTGCAAATATTGGCAATGGTAACATTTGTTTGCAGCTCCGTAGCAACAAACCCAAAACACTGGAGAAGGCTATAAACCTTGCTACTCAATCAAATTAGGGAGCTGGAGAATAAAGACACTGCTACTCCACAGATTAGGCTCCATGGAACCCAACCCGCTACCAACACAGCTGCAGCAACGGACGACACAGTTCAGGCTTTGACTGGTGTAGTGGAAACACTGTGTCAAAGCCTTGAGCAACTCCGCACAGAAGTTTGTCAGCTGGCTAAGCATCCACAATCTGTCCCTGTTGCTACAGGCAGACAGGTGGCCCAGACTTGGCTGGAGCGGGTATCACAGCTCCGGGAGGCAACCAACGCACTCAAACCTGCAACAGCTCAACAGCCAGCAGAGAAGGAGAGAGCATGCTGGAACTGTGGCTGTCGTATGCACCTCAAAAAGTACTGCCCATATTCACAGGGAAACGGTAAGGGGGCAATTGTGGAGGGAAACACATCGGCCCCCAATAAGCACTGTTTGACCATCTTACACCCTTAGACCTCATAAACAGCCTCTGAGATTTGATGTACCACCTTATATGGACCTTTGTAGCACCTCTGCAGTTTAGGAGAAAGACCCTTTTTCTTTCTTAGGTCCCTTATCCAAACAGTCCCCAGGGAGTACGAACATACTGGTACATTCTGCAACTTTAAACTTGAATTACTGAGCCTACAAATCCCCTGCTCACATAATATTGTAGCACTAGGTTTCTGTAACACCTTTTACACCAGATATTGACTGAATTACATATAATAAACCCATTCACAAAATGTGAACAGTGTTTGTAAACTGGCAAAAATCGCTCAGTGAGAAAGAAGTATTAGTAATAATACTGAATTCAGAATCCGATTTAAATTCAAATACATACAATTCTTCCACTGAATCGGATGTCAGCGAGTGTGTCAGTGATGACATAAGCAAAGAATATTTACCATCAACATCAAATGACAGCAAAGAGGTGGCGCCCATCTCTGTGCGTTGCTCCATGCTTCAGGAGTATCATACCCTGAAGCATTAGACACTCTCACTCCCTCCGCCCCCACAACCTGTTTACCCGGATATGATTTATTCATGTCTCTCTCTCTCTCTCTCTCTCTCTCTCTCTCTCTCTCTGTCTGTCACCCATTTTTTTTTTTGTTAGGACGTGTTGTTGTGGTTGTTCCACCATGTTGTTTATTGTTTATTGCCTACATGTTATTTTTTAGTCAAAACCTTTCCCTAGACTAAATAAAAAAAAATATATATATATATATATATATATATATATATATATATATATATATATATATATATATATATATATATATATTTATTTGTTTTATTTATTTACGGTAAAAATGATTTGTCTGTATTTCGTCAGTATTCATTACATACATACAAACATAGCTTTCAGCTTGTTTGTACGCTGTACCTGCAATAATCCAGCGCATGCAAAAAGAAAACAGAAAAAAACAAACTCACTCCCATAGGACCGGCAGTGCATTTTAGAACTCACTACTCAAAGGGTTAATTTGGGAGTGGGAAAGCCTCGTGCACCTGGTGAAATAATCAGAGATTACCAATACGTAGTTGTGTCTCCGAAGAGTTAAAGGTAGGGGTCCCACTATATCAATACCAATGCGCTCTAATGGGTAAGTAGACTGAGAAGGTGAAAGAGGCACTCTGGGTGCAGACCCTGTATCTTTCCGGGAGGCACATACCTCACGTGTGTGACAGCAGTGCTTAACAGATTCACGGCACCCAAGCCAATAGAGGCTGAATTTTACCTTTTCTGTTAATTTCTCAATACCTAGGTGCCCTCTTGTCGTTGTGCAGAGAGTACAAAATCTGAGGCACTAAGGACAGTGGTACAACAACCCAGTAATGAGGCTCTGCATTAGAGTGACGTTTATACATCAGCAACCCATCTTTCACTTCTAACTTTTCCCACTTTTCTTTGTATGGTTTATAGACCCCCTTACTTGCTCTGGAATTAGCCTACCCTCGGACCTCCACTTTTTCAGTTTGGAGATAACCGACGAGATCGGTTGATTGTGTGTGTGTCTTTGTGTGTGTTCTACTGTGTATTCTTTTGGGACTGTAACCCGTTGTTTTGAAACAGTACAATACACATTGCTGTGTATTGACTGGGATTATTCTTTGCGGTCACCAGACCGGGATTATAAAATAAACATTTCTGTTTGGATCATGAACTTTGTTGTCTGTCTTCTGTTTCATAATCACATCACCTCTACACCTGTGCACTGCAACCCACTTTGCCACAGTGTGGAATGCAGTTTTTGGCCGATCAGTGGGTTCCAACTCAACCTACCAGTAGCCGCTAGCCTGAATATCTATGCAACAGATCTTTTACTGCTTTTAACTGGGGGGTAGGTAAGTCAGCACTATCCAGATTTAAGGTGTGCATAAGTGCCTCCTCTGTCCACCCCCCCCTGAGCATCTACTTGGCACTCTAGCTTGTGTAGCTTAACATCACATGTATCCTTAACATGGCCCAGCTCCCCTTTAACAATGTCTGGAGATGATATGAACTGACCTAATGTAGTACCACTTTTAAGTGTCGGGTTCAGATGCTAAATTAGCTAGATAAACCATAACCTGACCGTTTTCGTAGTTCCCAGAGAACATGCCATTAAGAGGTTGTGCCGATCAGTTAAGTAGTCGCTTGGTTCAATGAGCCTCTCTAAACCATTACTGTTAGCAGTCCCCTCTACTTTTCAAGTTATCAGTATTTCAGTGCATGATGGAATAGTGATATCGTCCAACACCACCACTCGACACAAAGCTGTACAACTACCTTGCAGTACCACAGGTATTTTCTTTCCCAGAATTGAATATGTTTTGTCACGTAAGTCTAACACAACCCCATACTTGGTTAGGAAATCTGTCCCCACTAACACCGCATCTCTTGCTACTATTTGCTTGCACACTAGTTTCAAATTTTCAATTTCTCTTATGGTTTGCCAACCCCCTAGTACGTTTAACTGTTGCCCATTTGCCACTCTTACCACCCCTGAATAAGATTGTAACCTTCCTGCACCTCCCCCAGTGGCTTCCCTCCACATCTTTTCAGAAAACCACAGACACCTCAGCCCCTGAACCTCCCCAATGTTTCCAGAAATGTACATGCATTTGCCTACAGTTACAAGAGCTGTAAAAGGAACAGATGGGTTATGCTTATTGGGGGCAGATGTGTTTCCCTCCACAACTGCCCCCTTACCGTTTCCCTGTGAATATGGGCAGTTATTTTTGAGGTGTCATAGTCAGCAAAGGCTTTGCTTATAAGCTTTAGGATACCACATCCGAAGTCTCTGATAGACTCTCCTTGTTGACGGCATCAGTCCTGGAAAACTGCCCTGTTATAATCAGCAAGGACTGGGAGGTCAAAGTACTGGTTGAGAGCGCTTTTTAAATTGTCATAGTTTGCCTGTATGTCAGGAGCCAGTCCCATATAAATTTCATGTGCTCTGCTTTTAAGCAGTAAGATCATAAAGTTCAGCTTTTCAGTCTCATTCCAGCCACTGACTGTTGCAGCCAATTCAAAGTGTTCCAACCAGCTAGTCTACTCACTTTCCCCACCAGAAAACAACACACACACACTCACTCACACACGCACACACAAACACTCACACATGCACACACATGCACACGCACACACGCACACAGACACACACATACAGACACACACACACACACACACACATGGACACACGCACATGCACACGCACACACACACTCACACACACACAGACAGACACACACACACATGCACACACTCAGACAGACACGCACACACATGCACACACTCTCACAGACACACACACTCTCACACACATACACACACACACACACAGACAGACGCACACACGCACACACACACACACACACACGCACACGCACACACACGCTTACACACGCCCACACACACAGACAGACACCATGGGCAGCAGTGTGGAGTAGTGGTTAGGGCTCTGGACTCTTGACCGGAGGGACATGGGTTCAATCCAGGTGGGGGACACTGCTGCTGTACTAAAATAAATAACAATAATAATAATCATGCATCTTCTTGCAGTTTCAACACTTGTGGTTTGTCTTTGTTGTGTAAAAACCTGTCCATATCAGCCAGAAATCAAAAATATTTACATTTTTCACGGTAGGCAGTCAAATACGTTAAATCGTGAATTTTCCGTGGCCTTATACAACAAGATCCATCAGCTTGTAGCATCTGTGGAGTAGCGGTTAGAGCAGTTTGTTCTTGACTGGACATTTGTGAGTTCAATCACGTGGGGGACACATTGCTGCTTTATCTAGATTGGTCCAGTAAAAAACCCGACTGTATAAATAAGTAATTGTATGTCACAATTGTAAATTGGCCTGGGTAAGTGTGTCTGCTAAAAAAAATAAAAATAATAATATGAGTGTTTGGTTACCAGATACTTCAAACATTTCTTTGAAGTTTTACTTGTATTATTAACAAATAGTAGATTAAACAGAAAAAATGAGCTGATTTACTTTTAATTTATTGAAATGGACCGCAAAGGGTATTAATCGCTATTGAAATAATTGCATAAGAGAAGTTGTAAATATATTTATTCCACGCCTCCACCCGCTGTTTAAATTGCATTTGGATCATTCCAGACACCACCTGATACGTGAGCGCAACAAACTCAGCAATGCATTGATTATTACTTGTACTGTGATTCTTGAAATGTATTTTTGTTTACGACTGTAAGTCGCCCTAGATAAGGGCGTCTGTTAAGAAATAAATAATAATAATAATACATTTTAAAAACAAAACATCAAAGTCACAGCATGCATTATATTCGGGCCGGGACATTTCAATTTGATGAGAATAAGCAGAGTGTGACATTAACAGAATTGACATTAAATTTGACTGTATTATGGCTACGTCTGTCTTCTTTTCATACATTTACACAGTAAAACTGAAGTTGACTTATTCACCAGTTTCTTTTTCGCAAGCTTTTAAGTGCATAAATGTATGTGTCTACGTTGAAGAAGTAACCTTGCATTTAAAGGGTTAAATCACTTTGGGCCGCCGATTTCTCTGCAGGTACCTGAAGAGGGGCAACCCTCCTACAAGCCCCACCTGTATTTAGCCCGGCCCAACGTGGTTTACTGGGGCAGACATGCCACATATGCCAATTGCACAGCTTCTTCGCTGGAAAAAGCCTTACATTTAATGGGTTACATCACTTTGGGCTGCCGATTTCTCTGCTGGTACCTGACAAGGGGCAAGCCCTTTGCAAACCCCACTTGTATTTAGCCTGGCCCAACGTGGTTTACTGGGGAAGAACAGTGGATAAATATGCCACATATGCAATTGCTCAGCTTCTTATTCGCTCTTTATGTATCTACGTTGAATAAGTAGCTTTGCATTTAACGGGTTAAATCATGTTGGATCGCTGATTTCTCTGCAGGTACCCAGCGAGGGGCACCCCCTCTGCAAGCTACACCTGTATTTAGCCCGGCCCAATGTGGTTTACTGGGGCAGAACACCGGGTATACTTGCTACATATGCCAATCGCTCAGCTTCTTATTCGCTCTTTATGTATCTATGTTGAATAAGTAGCCTTGCATTTAATGGGTTAAATCACGATGGGCTGCTGATTTCTCTGCCGGTACCTGACAAGGGGCAACCCCTCTGCAAGCCCCACTTATATTTAGCCCAGCCCAACATGGTTTACTGGGGAAGAATAGCGGGTAAATATGCCACATATGCCAATTGCTCAGCTTCTGATTCGTTCTTTAAGTATCTACGCTGAATAAGTAGCCTTGCATTTAATGGGTTAAATCATGTTGGATCGCTGATTTCTCTGCAGGTACCCAGTGAGGGGCACCCCCTCTGTAAGCTACACCTGTATTTAGCCCGGCCCAATGTGGTTTACTGGGGCAGAACAGCAGGCAAACATGCCACATATGCCAATTGCACGGCTTTTTCGCTGGGAAAAGCCTTGCATTTAAAGGGCTAAATCACTTTGGCACTCCGATTTCTCTGCTGGTACCTGACAAGGGGCAACCCCTCTGCAAGCCCCACTTGTATTTAGCCCGGCCCAACGTGGTTTACTGGGGAAGAACAGCGGGTAAATATGCCACATATGCCAAGCGCTCAGCTTCTTTTTCGCTTTATGTATCTATGTTGAATAAGTAGCCTTGCATTTAACAGGTTAAATCACGTTGGGTCGCTGATTTCTCTGCAGGTACCTGGAGAGGGGCACTCACTCTGTAAGCTACACCTGTATTTAGGCTGGCCCAATGTGGTCTACTGGGGCAGAATAGCAGACAAACATGCCACATATGCCAATTGCACGGCTTCCTATTCGCTCTTTATGTATCTACGTTGAATAAGTACAGAAATCGGCGGCACAAAGTGATTTAACCGTTTAAATGCAAGGCTTTTTCCAGTGAAAAAGCTGTGCAATTGGCATATGCGGCATGTTTGCCCTCTGTTCTGCCCCAGTAAACCACGTTGGGCCGGGCTAAATACAGGTGTAGCTTACAGAGAGGGTGTCCTTCGTTGGGTACCTGCAGAGAAATCGGCTGCCCAACGTGATTTAACCCGTTAAATGCAAGGCTACTTATTCAATGTAGATACATAAAGAGTGAATAAGAAGCTGAGCGATTGGCATATGTAGCATGTTTGCCCGCTGTTCTGCCCCAGTAAACCACGTTGGGCCAGGCTAAATACAGTTGTAGTTTGCAGTGGGGGTGTCCCTCGCCAGGTATCTGCAGAGAAATCAGCGGCCCTAGGTGATTTAACCTGTTAAATGTAAGGCTACTTATTCAACGTAGATACATAAAGAGCGAATAAGATGCTGAGCGATTGGCATATGTGGCATATTTACCCGCTGTTCTTCCCCAGTAAACCACATTGGGCTGGGCTAAATACAAGTGGGGCTTGTCAGGTACCAGCAGAGAAATCGGTGGCCCAAAGTGATTTAACCAGTTAAATTCTAGGCTACTTCTTCAACGTAGACAAATACATTTATGCACTAAAAGCCAGCGAATAAGAAGCTGGCGAATAAGAAGCCAACTTCAGCCTCGTCTGTAAAACCACAGACGTGTGAAACGTTTGTATGTAAATGGATTGTGTGTATAGTAAAAAAAAGTGCTCTATTCCTAAACAGCAGTGTTTATACCTCATTATACCTGGACTCTTGACCGGAGGGTTGTGGGTTCAATCCTGGGTGAGGGACACTGCTGTTGTACCCTTGAACAAGGTATTTTACCTAGATTCAGTGTAAACAACTGGATAAATTGGTAATTGTATGTAAACATAATGTGATATAATTGTGTCAATTGTAAGTTGTACTGGATAAGGGCATCTGCTAAAAAATAAATAATAATAATTTAAATGCAATCTGCTGAACTATTTGCATTTGACTTGGAATTTGTATATTCTGAAATATAAGAATTTGCATTTGAATTTCAAATCATGGGAAAGCTTAAAAAATATTTCAATTTTAAACACTTTTCAATAATAATTCTCATAATAAAGTAGAGAGACTTTTCAGTATTGCTGGTAAAGTTGATTAACCTAAAAGATGCAAACTAAAGGACACTTTTGAGAACTTCATGTTTATTAAACATAACAAACAAAACAAGTAAAAATAATAATTGTGCAATGCACACATATATAAATATATACATATATTGCATCATTTATGTCAGTTTTTCACAAACTGTGTCTGCTGTTTGTGTTCCAACTAAGTTCTCAATTATTAAATTGATCCCCCGATTGAACTAACAATTAGTGACTTAATGCAATGTTAGAAATAACTTGAAATATCCAACTCTTTTGGCTGCTTTCACAAACCCTGATCAGCACTAATCTTAGACTACCTTACCTGAGTTAACATTAGGTAGTACTAGATTAGTGTTAATTGAGGCCTGTGCATCCAGCCACTTCTACAAATAATTCAAATGCTCTGATTAGACATTTTATTCGTTCAATTGAGGGTTCATTTCGTAATTTAAAGCTCAGTTGGAACACAAATCAGCAAACCCTGGGTCCTCAGGACCAAGATTGGGAAACACTGTTTTATGTAACTTGCTTCCTATATTGGTACATACCTGTTAATTATTATGAACTACATGATTACTGTGTTCCTGTTGTTATTATATAAACTGCTTTCCTTGTATGTTACCTTGGATAAAGGCCTCTGCCAAATTCATGTTAATAAATTAACATTTGTTGTATGGGAAAGTATTTGAAGTCCATTTAGCATTTGCCACATATTTGCATTTGTATTTAGTTTTGTAGTAAATGTATCACATTTGCATTTGTATTAAGCAAATTCGCAAGAACATTGACATTGCCACTGGTCTCATCAATTTCCTACTGTCTGGAAAACACAAGTATGCTCAAAACCATAACCATACAATTTAACAATTGAGTCACCCATACCTTTCAACATTTATGCTCAAAGTTTGAAATCATGGATAGAATCTACATTGTTCGAGAGCAGTTCCCAGTCATTGGTGCTCATGCAATCACCATTCACAAATGTCAAGGGATGACTCTAAAAACAGTTATGATGGATCGTGGTAACTCCATTTTCTCCTATGGACAAAGTTTCGTTGCACTTTCCACAGTTACTTCCTTAAGCGGTATCCGCCTTATCAACTTTGACCCCACCTGCATCTACGCATGTTAAACTGCAGTTGAAGAGTACCATCGGCTCAGAGGGATTTATTGTCCGAAGTTGAAAAGCTTGAAGGAGACTAACACACACAAGGGGACACAAGGTAAAAGATCGTGCGCATTTCATTCACCGAGCCATCATTAATGTTCAGGAACAGCAACAGCTTCAGTCTTCTAAGAGAACATTGCACTTACACATCCATTCAGAGGCTTGAGCAACCCCAATTTCACCTCATGCTATGCAAATGCAACATTGCAGTGCCTTCTTCACTTGCAGCCTCTGAAGGATTCATTAAAACACAGTCAACAAGAGGCTATCAGGAGCTTTGTTACACAAATAGGATCACTTGCCATCCACTGCGTCTCTAACTACTGTGGATATTTGTCACTTCTTAGGAGAACTTTTCAATAGAGGTGAGCAGCAACATGTTGCAGAGTTTCTCACCAAATTGTCTGAAATTTGTCCTGAAGTATCTTGCATGATTTCAGTCACAATAAGTCATGGTATTCTATGTACTACATGTAACTACTGCTCATCAAACCGAGAGGTGTTGTATATTTATCCTCTACATGTACCTGCTGGCACAGATTCCATGTGTTTGGAAGAACTCATTTATAGAAATGACAAATGGGCAATGATTCCTGGTAGCAAATGTAGGCAATGCAAAACTTCTCCAATCATGAAACGTGAACTTATTCAATCAGCAGGGAGACTGATTGCAGTCCAACTTATTCTTTGGGAAACCAAACCAGATGGGACCGTTACAAAGTGACACGATTCTAAGTTTACTGCTGTGCAGAAGAGCACAATTACTGTGGACAACAGGAATTACCAATTAGATTCCATTATCATACACCAAGGACAGGATGTTACTTCAGGACACCATGTGTCTGTTCTTGCTGTGGGTGCTACTGGAAAATGGGTGCATGCAAATGATGCACTTATTGTCAAACCATGGTCAAGAAATGCAAACGAAATGTATATGGCCTTTTATGAAGAGATCTAATGCTTTACAAATGCCTTAGCCTAAGTTCATAACACCACTATATCAAGGAGAATAATGTTTTTTCCAGCATTAAAATGTGTTAGTATACTACCCTTTAGCACGGACATGCATATGTACCTTTTGAACCATTTATAACATTGTACTTTTGTACCTACGTAAATATCAATATATCAATACCTACCAAAATAGACATATTGTTTTCACCACTCATGCAACTATAAGAATACAATGTTTACACTTTCAATACTGTCCAAAAGTCCCTTCTACCATTATTTTACTTTCAAATCTTTTCTCATTTCTCTTATATTACTCTACTTATTACTCTCTTGTAATGTCTGTCTGTCTATTTACCATACACATTCTCGAATATCTTTCCCTCGCTTTATTCATTATTTGATGAAGTAAAAAAAGAAGAGATATCTATAGCAAAAACATTGTCAATGTAAAAAAAACAAGTTAGAAAAACGCAACAGCCATTTAAAGGGGTGATATCAAACACAAAAGTCCAAGTTAGGAGAAGCAATTAGGCCAATCTTGTCAAGCATCAAGCAAATAGGCACAATTGGAAAGGTGCTGGGGCCCAAGATTCACACAATTCTTGCTTCTAACTTGGCGCCTTTTTGATCGCTTCGCTCCACTTTATCGCCCCACTTGAAATGCGCAGTGGCGCAGCGGGCTAAGGTCATGTGCTTTTCAAGAACGTCATGTTGCAAGTTCAAACCACTTGAAATGCTCTTTGTATGACTTGAAGTGACTGAGACACACTCACACACACTGAGACTGTGTGTGTTGTAGTGTATGTGTGTCTCAGAGTGTTTGTGTCTCAGTGTGCGTGTGTCTCAGTGTGTGTGTGTCTCAGTGTGTGTGTGTCTCAGTGTGTGTGTGTGTTTCTCATTGTGTGTGTGTCTCAGAGTGTTTGTGTCTCAGTGTGCGTGTGTCTCAGTGTGTGTGTGTCTCAGTGTGTGAGTGTCTCAGTGTGTGAGTGTGTCTCAGTGTTTAAGTGTGTGTCTCAGTCACTTCAAGTCATACAAAGAGCATTTCAAGTGGAGTGATAAAGTAGAGCAATCAAAAAAGGCGCAAAGTTAGAAGCAAGAATTGTGTGAATCTTGGGCCCCAGCACCTTTCCAATTGTGCCTATTTGCTTGATGCTTGACAAGATTGGCCTAATTGCTTCTCCTAACTTGGACTTTTGTGTTTGATATCACCCCTTTAAACGGCTGTTGCGTTTTTCTAACTTGTTTTTACATTGACAATGTTTTTGTTTTAGATTGTAATTTACACTAACTAACTAAACATTCCTTAACTAGAATATATAAAACTGAGTTCACCAGCGTTTAAACACGCCCCGGCCGAGCGCAGATAAGTTTGAGAAAATGCGCATTACACGTTTCTTTTTGACTAGGCACTCATTACAAAGAGTTCCGCTCCCTGTTGATTCCCCCCGCCAAAGGACCCCAGCTTATCATCTGCACTGACTGATACAACTTCTCCTAGCTCAAAACAAAATCATGACATAACAATATTCCTATTGGCTAGTGGCAGGACCCAATATCCTCAGGCAGCCAGAAGGCACCCCTAAACTAGGAAGTAACTCGGAAAACATTTTGTTTACATAACAGCAAATGATTTAACAAACCGACTGGACTGAGTCTTATGAATAAACAGCATTTGGACTATTTACAACTGTATTGAGATTATTCTTTTGCTTTTAACAGAAACAAAACATTTTAACATCACACAATTAGATTATAATTTCATCATCTGGGCAAAACAAATACAGCCATGAAACAGGAACAGATCTGCACTAGAAGCGCTATCTCTAGTCCAGGTACATTACAATATTCATCAAAAAATTATTTATTTGTTAAAAACATGGTGGTAAAACAAACAACGCGTTTCGACACCTAATGTGTCTTCATCAGGTTCACATTAATTCTGAATTAGAGGGTGGCTTTACATTTATACCAATCAATTTAACAATTAGATAGCTATCTCATATGTGTATCAATTAGATGACTTGCTTAGTCAATAAAAGATTGAATAATCATTATATGAAGAGTCTAAACATCATCAATCGAAAATTTCAATATTGACAAGTTAATTACACTGAACAATCAAATGACAAGTCGTCTTTAAGTCGATTTTACCGATCAGTTAAGCAGACAATCAATTATCTAATGTGTATTAGTTAATTTAGTTATTTTACAAATAATTAAATAACCCTAATATGAAGAGTATACCATTATTTTATTAGGCAGACTTGATATCAACAAGTTCATTATCCCAAGCTTCAAAGGTAACATGTTATTTGTATAGTTCATCATTCTTGTGTAGCCTACAACCATCAATGCAAAAATGGAACACAGGCATTATCAACAGGTCACCAAATAAATGAACAATTCACATTATCAGTTATTGTGAATACCAAATTTTATGCATTAATCAACTACAATTAAGTAGCAGTTATACAGTAGACACTCCTATAAAATAAATACACATATCAACCATAACTACTTATTCTTTAATCCAGTTCAAGATCTTCAAAATGTTATATCTTCTCAATCCTCAATTAGTGATGACAGGATATACCAATTAGAGATAAGAACAGAGATCCAGGGTTTCATTTAATCCATGTGGTTCCATTGTTTTTTAGGTAAAAATCCAAAAGGACTCCCTTCTCAAAAGATGTTTAATTATATTACCTCGTCATTCAGGGATTGTTACTTTTTCAAATCGCTATATATTTTAAGATGCAGAGCCATGATTCAGTTTTTTATAATGTCTATATACTGTATGTGTGTATGTGTATATATACAGTGCCTTGCAAAAGTATTCAGACCCCTGACCAATTATAAATGGTACATTGAAATTTCGTTCTGTTTGATATTTTATTTTAAAACACTGAAACTCAAAATCAATTACTGTAAGGTGACATTGGTTTTATGTTGGGAAATATTTTTAAGAAAAATAAAAAACTGAAATATCTTGCTTGCATAAGTATTCAACCCCCACACATTAATATTTGGTAGAGCCACCTTTCGCTGCAATAACAGTTTAAGTCTTTTGGGGTAAGTATGTACCAGCTTTGCACACAGTGTCGGAGTGATTTTGGCCCATTCTTCTTGGCAGATTTGCTCCAGGTTGATCAGGTTAGTTGGACGACGCTTGTGGACTGCAATTTTCAAATAGTGCCACAGATTCTCAATGGGATTGAGATCAGGACTTTGACTGGGTCACTGTAGGACATTCACCTTTTTGTTCTTGAGCCACTCCAATGTTGCTTTGGCCTTGTGCTTGGGATCATTGTCCTGCTGAAAGGTGAATTTCCTCCCAAGCTTCAGTTTTTTTAGCAGACTGAAGCAGGTTCTCTTGCAGTATTTCCCTGTATTTTGCTCAATCCATTCTTCCTTCAATTTTAACAAGATGCCCAGTCCCTGCTGATGAGAAGCATCCCCACAGCATGATGCTGCCACCACCATACTTCACTATAGGGATGGTGTGTCTTGAGGCATGGGCAGTGTTAGGTTTGTGCCACACATAGCGCTTCGAGTTTTGGCCAAAAAGCTCTATCTTGGTCTCATCTGACCACAAAACTTTTTCCCACATCGCAGCTGGGTCACTCTCATGCTTTCTGGCAAACTCCAGATGTGCTTTCAGATGGTACTTTTTGAGTAACGGCTTCTTTCTTGCCACCCTCCCATACAGGCCAGTGTTATGCAGAGCTCTTGATATGGTTGACTGGTGCACCATTACTCCACTCCCAGCCACTAAACTCTGAAGCTCCTTCAAAGTGATTGTTGGCCTCTCTGTGGCTTCTCTCACAAGTCTCCTTCTTGTTTGAGCACTGAGTTTTGAGGGACTGCCTTTTCTTGGCAGTGCCTGGGTGGTGTGATGCAGCTTCCACTTCCTGATTATTGATCCAACTGTGCTCACTGGGATATCCAAACACTTGGATGTTATTTTGTACCCTTTCCCTAATCTATGCATTTGTATTACTTTATCTCTAACTTCTGTAGAATGCTCTTTGGTCTTCATTTTCCTTTAGATTCACAGCCTGACCAATGATCCTTCAACAGTGGGGTTTTTATCCAGAAAATGTGACAGCAACTTTAATGGTTCACAGGTGGAGGCCAATGGTAAGGTAATTGTGTCCTTGTTAGGGCAATTTCTTTCATCGGTGTAAACTGGGAGCTTCCACAGCACAGGGGTAGAATACTTATGCAAGCAAGATATTTCAGTTTTTTTATTTTCCCAACATAAAACCAATGTCACCTTACAATAATTGATTTTGAGTTTCAGTGTTTTAAAATAAAATATCAAACAGAACGAAATTTCAATGTACCATTTGTAATTCAGTAATATGAGAGAATTGGTCAGGGGTCTGAATACTTTTGCAAGGCACTGTATATGTATATATGTGTGTATATAGTAGGGATGCACCGAATCCAGTATTCGGTTTCGGATTCGGCCCGAATACCTACTTTTTGAGCAGGGTTCGGATTCGGACGAATACTTAGGATTCGATGAACCAAATCCGAATCCTATATCCGGCCAGACACACTTCCATTTTAATACATCCCTTCAATGTGTTTAAAATAAAACACAAATCCGGCATTGGATGTTACTGTTGTAGTTAATAACAAGAACATATTTGATGAACTCTGTCGCAGCTCCCCAAATTAACTTACTGGTGTAGCACGCACTAAACACATCACGCAGCTGCTGAATACAAATATATCTCCGTATGCAACAGCACAGTCACATCACACTTTTCATGCTTTTGTGCTTTGTTGCTTTGTCTGAGACGTGTTCTAGAAATCATACTTAGAGAAAAATAAAACTAGAGTTGCCAGCAACTATAAAGCTTCAAAGGTACCATCGAAGCATTAGAATATGTGTTCCATAGTAAACATGGCCCTTTCTGCACTATCTAATGAGTGTCAAGCCATTTGACCATTAGGAAAGGTCGGAGGTCACAGGCAAGTGTTCCATAGTAACTATGGCCCTATGTGCACTCTATAAGGAGTTATAATCAAGTTTTGCATTTGAACTTTAGGAGAGGTCAGAGGTCACTGGCATGGACATATTTTCATAGAGCATGTATGGCTTATGTGTCTTACATAGTAACCATGACCCTATCTGCACTCTCTACGGAGTTATAAGCAACATTGCTCCATGTTGGCCATCTTGGATTGACGAAAACTCACCAACTGGAAGCTGCTAGAGACTGGAAAATGCTGGCAGATGTTGGTCAACGGCTTATTTTTCCAACTGAGATTGCCACCACTAACCTTCGACCAGATATTGTCTTGTGGTCTGGATCAGCACGCCTGGTTCACCTGGTAGAGTTAACAGTGCCATGGGAGGATGCTGTAGATGAGGCGTATGAGAGGAAGAAACTGCGGTATGCTCAACTAGCCACTGAAGCGGAACAGCGAGGATGGAGAGTCTGGGTTTACCCAGTGGAGGTGGGTTGTCCAGGATTTGTGGCACACTCTACAACCCGGTTTCTCAGAGACGTCAGATTCAGTGGCCAAGAGTTGCGTCGCACAGTGAAGAACTTATCTGAAGCAGCAGAGAGGAGCAGCAACTGGCTGTGGTTGAGACTGAAAGATTCTGGCTGGGGGTCTCAAGCACAATAGAAAGAAAGAAACGCTGATGTACAGGTAAGTAAACTGGGCTGAGTTGAGTGGGGGACGGAGGGGGGTGATGCTGGGACGCCAGAATGGATGGAGACACCTATGGATCACATTAGTTTACTGTAAAGCTAAGTCTTAGTTGGTGCTTATCTTGGCGAGAGCCGAGTTCAAATCAGCATTAAGTGTTAACATCTACTCTCGTGTAAGGGAAATCATTTACATACAATTACCCATTTATACAGTTGTGTTTTTACTGGAGCAATCTCGGTAAAGTACCTTGCTCAAGGGTACAGCAGCAGTGTCCCCAACCTGGGATTGAACCCACGACCCTCCGGTCAAGAGTCCAGAGCCTTAACCACTTCTCCACACTGCTGCCCTGCTCTTGAACCTCTACTTAACTGTGTTCCTGGCTCACTCCACCAGAGGGAGCCCAACCTCTACTTAACTGTGTTCCTGGCTCACTCCACCAGAGGGAGCCCAACCTCGACTTAACTGTGTTGCTGGCTCACTCCACCAGAGGGAGCCCCTCCACTACTTACTGGTGTGCGCGGCTACTTTGCCATAGGGAACCCATACCCGGCTTACTGGTGTTGCAGAGTCTGGACATTCTACAGGCAAAGCCTAAGCAGCTTCGTCGTCTCGAAGTAGCATAGAGAGGGAAGAAGAAGTGAGTTAGTTAGTGGCCCATACAGGGCAAATAACGCTCTTTATTAAGTGCAAACTTGTGTCAATATTGTTACTCACCTGAATACGCAGCGAGTTCACTCCAGTCTGTGTCAATTATCACCATACTACCACTCGTTTACAATATATATATATATATATATATATATATATATATATATATATATATATATATATATACAGTGCCGTGAAAAAGTATTTGCCCCCTGTCTGATTTTCTGCATTTTTGCACATTTTTCACATTGTATTTGGTCAGATTTTTTTGTGGGTTGTAGTAGTATATAGAGAGAAAAAATGACACCAAAGTTTGGTGCTTCTTTCATTTGTTTGTTGTGTAATCAAACATGCAATCTTCAGGTGTTTAAAAGTTATTGCCCCCCTAGTTAACTCAACTCAATTAAAGGGATAATTAGGGTCAGCTGTTTAAGTACTTTAGTTAACAACCAGGCATGATTTGGGCCAGCCCTGCCCAATATAAATCTGACTAACTTTGGCCCTTACCATCAGAGTGAAGTTGTCAGGACACAGGTTCTAGAGGCACATCATGCCATGAACAAAAGAAATTCCTGAAGACCTCCGGAAAAAAAGTTTTTGATGCCTATCAGTCTGGAAAGGGTTACAAAGCTATTTCTAAAGCTCCGGGGCTCCACCAAACCACAGTCAGAGCCATATTGTCCAAATGGAGAAAGTTTGGGACAGTAGCGAATCTTCACAGGAGTGGCCGTCCTGCCAAAATCTCTCCAAGAGTAAGGCATAAAATCGTCCAGGAAGTCACAAAGAACCCTAGAACAACATCCAGGGATCTGCAGGCCTCTCTCGCCTCGGCTAAGGTCAGTGTTCATGACTCCACCATCAGAAAGAAACTGGGCAAAAATGGGATTCATGGCAGAGTAGCAAGGCGGAAACCATTGCTCACTAAGAAGAACATGAATGCTCATCTCAAGTTTGCCAAAAAGCACCTGGATGATCCTCAAGAGTTCTGGAACAATTTTCTATGGACAGATGAGTCAAAAGTGGAGCTTTTTGGCCGACATGGGCCCTGTTATGTCTGGCAAAAAACCAAACACTGCATTCCACAGTAAGAACCTCATACAAACGGTCAAGCATGGTGGTGGTAGTGTTATGGTTTGGGGATGCTTTGCTGCATCAGGACCTGGAAGCCTTGCCATCATTGAAGGAACCATGAATTCTGCTCTGTATCAGAGAATTCTACAGGAGAATGTCAGGCCATCCGTCCATGAGCTGAAGCTGAAGCGCAGCTAGGTCATGCAGCAAGACAATGATCCGAAACACACAAACAAGTCTACATCAGAATGGTTGAAGAACAAGAAAGTTTTGGAATGGCCTAGTCAAAGTCCAGACCTAAACCCCATTGAGATGCTGTGGCAGGACCTGAAACGAGCAGTTCATGCTCGAAAACCCACAAATGTCACTGAGTTGAAGCAGTTCTGCATGGAGGCGTGGGCCAAAATTCCTCCACGGAGCTGTGAGAGACTAATCAATAACTACAGGAAGCGTTTGGTTGCAGTTATTGCTGCTAAAGGTGGCGTAACCTGTTATTGAGTCTAAGGGGGCGATTTACTTTTTCACATGGGGGCATTGGGTGTGGCATAACTTTCTTTAATAAATAAATGAAATCTGTATCACATTTTTGTGTTATTTGTTCACTCAGGGTCCCTTTTATCTAATATTAGGTTTTGGTTGAAGATCTGATAACATTCTGTGTCAAAAATATGCAAAAATGCAGAAAATCAGACAGGGGGCAAATACTTTTTCACGGCACTGTATATATATATATATATATATATATATATATATATATATATATATATATATATATATATATATATATATATATATATATATATATATATAGATAGATAGATAGATAGATAGATAGATAGATAGAGAGACACAGACACACACACACACACATACACATACACACATCTATGCTACCAAGTGGAGACTATGATTTTTCCACCAGCTAAGTGGGCACCATGGCATGGCATGGAATGTTTTAAAAGGTAATTTGTGATTTTGAGCTAAACTAATTATAACCATAAGATTATTTCAATGTAAGAATTTAATTAACTGCTAATTAGTATCATACTAAATATTGATACATAAAAATAATATTTAATATCTAAATTATAATTAAATTAATGTTATGTAAATATTATATGTCTCTATATACAAAAACATCAAAATGGAGAAATAAATTTGTGAATTGAAACCTGAAAGATATACATTTAATATAAAAACAGTGTGAGCATCGTTCTGCGATATCCAAGTGGGGACTTGTGTCGCTCAGTACTATCTAAGTGGAGACTTGTCACACGGCTGGCTGAGTGATTACGTCAGACCCAGGAAAGGAAACACACACAGGATGGTGACACTGACTGCACAAACAAAAAAGGCGCGTTGGACAAAGTAAATAGACAGACAGACAGACAAACAACGTGGACGAACCCAACAAGTATCGTGCGAGCCCTCTCGCACGAGTAGCATTTGTTGTTTTTGTTATTTTTGTCTCTCTTCTTTCTCTCCCGTTCTCCACTCTCGAACACTCAACTCCGAGTGAGTAAAACGTGCATCTATAGATACTGTTGTGCTGGGATTCAATTACTAATTAATTATTCACTTGAATCCCAGCACGTGAATTAATTATGTGCAACTTCGTGCTCACATATTAAATACTTTAAATGCATGTGAAGTGATCCCCGTGCCTAAATACAATTATACATTTTAAATACTCGTGCTCATTACCCACATTATATCCCATGTACCAACTACAATACACCGACATTAACACACGTAACATACAACATAAAACACAAATGCACACGGGGCGGGGCACATTGCCACATATACCCCCTCCCTTGTGCGCAGCACACATGTCCTCAATGGCCACCTCCCCCCTTAAAAGCCCAAAAGTCGTAAGGCTGTCAGCAGCGGGGTGGCACACTCCTGCCACTCTTCTGCTGCTGGTGGCAATACCGGCAGCTTCCCAGCTGACAGCGGAAATGCTGTCAGCAGAGACGTTAATAGTCCCCAGTCTGGCTCCTCCAGCCGGGGTAGTCCTGGCAGCGGAAAGGCTGCTTGGGGGGTGGTCTCCTGACCTCCCCCCTTCTTCGTAGCCGGCAGCTCCCTCTTCCCGTGCTCCAGCCACAGTATCTCCTGCAGCGCAAGTGCTGCAGTGGGAGCAGGTCTCCTGACTTCCCGCACGATCTCCAGCAGCGAAACTGCTGGTGGGGTTGGTGGTCTCCGGACCTCATCCCCCTTCTTCGTGGCTGGCAGCTCCACTTGGTGGGGTTCCGGCCACAGTACTTCCTGCTGTAATGCGGAGCAACAGGCAGCCCCAGGCGATGCGGAGCACCAGGCAGCCCCAGGCGATGCAAGGCAGGCATCCTTGGGCGATGCGAGGCAGGCATCCTTGGGCGAAGCGAGGCAGGCATCCTTGGGCGAAGCGAGGCAGGCATCCTTGGGCGATGCGAGGCAGGCATCCTTGGGCGATGCGAGGCAGGCATCCTTGGGCGAAGCGAGGCAGGCATCCTTGGGCGAAGCGAGGCAGGCATCCTTGGGCGGTGAAGCGGAACCAGCAGGTATTCACCCTCTGCTGGTGGAGGTGGGAGGGGCAAGCAGTCCTCCCACGACAATGAAGGCGGAACCAGCAGGTATTCACACTCTGCTGGTGGAGGTGGGAGGGGTAAGCAGTCCTCCCACGACAGTGGAGGCGGAACCAGCAGGTATTCACCCTCTGCTGGTGGAGGAGGCAGAGGCAGCTCCTGCTGCTCTGCTCCTGCCGGTGGAGGTGATGGAAACAGAGGCTGCTCCTGCTGCTCTGCTCCTGAAGGTGGCGGAGGCAGAGGCAGCTCCTGCTGCTCTCCTCCTGGTGGAAGCGGTTGAGTTGGTGGAGGCAGAGGCAGCTCCTGCTGCTCTGCTCCTGCCCGTGGAGGAGGCAGAGGCAGCTCCTGCTGCTCTGCTCCTTGTGGTGGAGGCAGAGGCAGCTCCTGCTGCTCTGCTCCTGGCGGTGGAGGTGGGAGCAGCGTGTAGTCTCCTGGCAACGGAGGTGGGAGCAGTGTGTAGTCTCCTGCTCTTGAAGGGGACTGGTGTGACTCTCTCTTGCAGGGGACTGGTGCTTCTCTACCTCACTTGCAGTGGACTGGTGCGTCTCTCCCTCTCTTGCAGGGGACTGGTGCGACTCTACCTCACTTGCAGGGAACTGGTGCGACTCTACCTCACTCAGGGGACGGGTGTGGTTCTCCCTTTGTCTCGGAAGAGGAAACCAGCAGGCATTCTTCCTCTGCTGGTTGTGATGGGGAAACCAGCAGGCATTCTTCCCCTGCTTGTTGTGATGGGGAAACCAGCAGGCATTCTTCCTCTGCTGGTTGTGATGGGGACAGCAGGCATTCTTCCTCTGCTAGTGGTGATGGTGGAGGCAGAGGCAGCTCCGGCTCCTCTCCTCGTGATGGTGACAGTGGGGGAAGTGATACCAGCAGGCATTCACCCTCTGCTGGTGGAAGTGGACCCAGCAGGCATTCACCCTCTGCTGGTGGAAGTGGGGACAACAGGCATTTTCCGTCTGTGGAAGTGGAGACAGCAGGCATTTTCCCTCTGCTGGTGGAAGTGGAGACAGCAGGCATTTTCCCTCTGCTGGTGGAAGTGGGAACAGCAGGCATTCTTGCTCTGCTGGTGAAGGTGGGAACAGCTCGGGCTTTGGGTTCCCTCGGTCCCCCTGTCTGGGCATGGACGCTCGCGGTCCCCCCGTCTGGGCGCTGGACACTCGCGGTCCCCCCGTCTGGGCGCTAGTTCCTGCTCTTCATACTGCGTGGGGCATATGGCTAACGTGTGCCCATAAGCCCCACAGCCAGGGCATAACTCTGCCGCGAGGTTCTTTAAAAAAAACTCCCAGCCATCATCCCCAACCTCCTCCTGCTGTTGCTGCGGTTGCTGTTGCAGCTTTCCTTTCCTCCTTCTCTTCCTACTCCTTCTCCCTACCTTCCTCCCCTGGGCCGGTTCCTCTTCCTCCTCTTGGAAGGGGCAGATCGCCACTGTGTGTCCATAGACCCCACAGGCAAGGCACCAGCCTTGGTCCTCAAGGCCCCGAGGAGGTCCTTCAGGTCCCGGCAGCCATCTCTCCAGCCTTCCATTTCCTCTTTTTTTCCCCCCAAAACAATATTTGCAATAGTTTTTTTTATTTTTTCTCTTTTTTTCCGCCAAAAGGACACTCAGAAAAAAGAATGCACTTTCCCTGGTCTGTTGCTTGGGGCTGCTGTCATCCCGTTCCTGACACCACATGTCACACGGCTGGCTGAGTGAGTACGTCAGACCCAGGAAAGGAAACATACACAGGACGGTGAAATGATGAAGGCGCTTGCTTGCGCCGGTTTATTGCAAATAAAAAGGTTGAACAAAACAGAGAACATTGACTGCACAAACAAAAACGGTGCGTTGGCCAAAGTAAATAGACAGACAGACAGACAGACAAACAAACGACGTGGACGAACCAAACAAGTATCGTGCGAGCCCTCTCGCACAAGTAGCATTTGTTGTTTTTGTTTCTCCTCTTTCTCTCCCGTTCTCCACTCTCGAACACACAACCCCCAGTGAGTAAAACGTGCATCTATATATACTGTTGTGCTGGGATTCAATTACTAATTAATTATTCACTTGAATCCCAGCATGTGAATTAATTATGTGCAACCTCGTGCTCACATATTAAATACTTTAAATGCACTCGTGCTCATTATCCACATTGTATCCCGTGTACCAGCTACAATACCCCAACATTAACACACATAACATACAACATAAAACACAAATGCACACGGGGCGGGGCACATTGCCACAAGACTCCACAGTCAAACTCTGATATAACATACCGCATTCAGACCAGAAACAAAGTACTTTATAAGCAAGGTATGTTATATCCAACAATCCAATATTATATCAATGCAAAAGTGGTGTATTATTAGATACACAAATACATTTAATTTGGTAATTATTGTAGAAAAAAAGCACAAAACTGTATTTGCAAATTAAGAATATTTTGAAGTTAAAAATAAATTATCTAGTACTGCATATATTTTTTCAAGTAATGTATATACAGTACAGTATTAAGAAGAAAAATATTAAGAAAATGTGCTCATACAGCAAATTAAGAATCAATAACAACTGACAAATGCAGATCCTGTACATAGTATATGCATAAGCACAATATAAAATGTAATAATACAGAAACAGTTTTCAAGCAAGTGTATTTTTTTTTCGGCAATTCTGAAAAGGCAAGAATTGTTTTTGTCGTGATGTCATCTTGTGCAGTTTGAGGTTCTGGCTTCACCACCTGTGCAAAATCTCTTATACTGTACAATAAGACACATCTGTCATTATTCTTGGGGACTCCATATTGAGAAACATAGCAAGCTCAGTTCGCAGTCTGGACCCCCTTACAACAACAGTGTGCTGCCTTCCAGGAGCCTCTGTCACGCACATCACTGAGAACGTGGACAGGCTCCTAGAACGAACAGAAGACGACCTGGTAGTAGCTGTCCACATTGGTACAAACAACATTGGAAGAGACAGACCAAGATCCCTGCAAAAAAAATTCAGAGAGCTAGGAAGGAAATTAAAAGACAAGACCAAAACTGTGGTATTTTCTGGGATACTGCCGGCACCTTGCAAAGGAGCATACAGACAGCTGGAAATACATAATCAAAATGCATGGCTGAAATCGTGGTCTACACAGGAAGGCTTCACCTTTCTTGTACATTGGAGCACATTCTACAACAAGGGCTATCTATATAGGCGGGACGGACTGCACTTAAACAAAAAGGGAAAAAGGGAACCAATCTACTCAGAGAAATGATCCTTGAAGAGGTTCAGAAGTATTTAAACTAGAAAGGAAGGGGGGAGAAAACAAAAAAAAAAAAACAGAAGGGAGACCACATCAAAACAAGAGCAACAACTCAGGTAAGACAGGCATTAAATGTATTTATCTAAATGCTAAAAGTCTCAGAAACAAAATGTTAGAACTTGAAGCTACTGCACTAACAAGTAACTACAATGTGATAGGAGTTACAGAAACTTGGTTGTCTGAGAGTGATGGAGATGAATATAATATTAGTGGGTATACACTGTATAGGAAAGACAGGCAGGACAGAAGAGGCAGAGGGGTAGCGCTCTACATAAGAAATAGTCTTGAAGCCCAGGTGTTAAATCTGAACGAAGAAAACAACAGCAAATCAATATGGGTCAGAATAATGGACAAAAATTTAAAGGGCATAATAATAGGAGCATGCTATAGACCGCCAAACTCAGATGCTGAGCAAAATAATCTGTTATACAATAACATTAGAAATGTGTGTAGCAAAGGAGAAGCCATATTAATGGGGGATTTCAACTTCCCCCATAAAAAATGAGAAAACCCGGTGGGGAGCACGACGGACAAATTGAAATGGTGGAAATGACAAATGACTGCTTCCTAACGCAATTTGTCAAGGCATCGACTAGAGGGGAGGCATGCCTTGATTTAGTCTTTTCAAATAACGAAGACAGAATAACTAAAACAGGTCAGAGAACCATTGGCAAACTCAGATCACAACATGATCTCATTTGAAGTGATTTTTAAAATCCTAAAAGTAATGACTAAAGCTAAGGTTTACAATTTTAGAAAAGCAAACTATGAAGGTATGAAACAGAGTCTAACAGAAGTAGATTGGAGTAAAATAGAGAAAACATCCACAGAAAATGTTGGCTGTTTTTTAAAAATGTAGTACTAGAGGCGCAAAACAATTACATCCCAAAAGTAGACCAATCTAAATCTAAAACAAAATGGCCAAAATGGTTTAATAGATTATTTTTTAAAACATATTCAGCAAAAAGGGCACTTTGCAGAGTGTTTAAAAGGGACCAAAAACAAAGTACACAGAAAGAGTACTTGGAACTGCAAATGCAAGTCAAAAAGGAAGTGAGAAAGGCCAAGATAGATTGAAATGAACATTGCTAAGGGGGCTAAAACCAATTCCAAAATGTTTTTCCAATATTATAACAGCAAGAGAACATTCACATGTCGACCTGTTCCTATCCAGTTTTAAATAACTTTAGCATAACAGAGGCAGAAGTGTTAAAGGGACTAGGAGCTCTTAAAATAAACAAATCCCCTGGGGAGGATGAGATCCTCCCAATAGTACTCAAAGAAATGAAAAGTTTTTTACAAAGTGCTAACCAAGATCATGCAACATTCTCTTGACACAGGGGTTGTACTGACAGACTGGAGAAAAGGGAGACAAAACCCAACCAGTTAACTGCAGGCCAATAAGCCTAACTTCTATTAAATGTGAACTTATGGATTTAATCTATTAGTTTATTTACTGCATTTGTTAAAAACAAAAATGCAGCCGGTGAAACTTACAACTTGCTTGCATTTCTGTTTCTACATTTTATCTGCGTTTTCTTTGGAGATGCTTATGTCATGTTCATCGAAATTTAAAGAAAGGCCGAAGATAATAATATTATAATTCATTTTAGGGTGTTTTATTTTTTTAAATACAGTACTGAGCGTGATTAAAATATCTTGGCTACTTCATTCCCTTAGTGTCGGATTTACAGTTTGCAGAAACAGCACTGACTGCAGCAGCAAATACGACCAGATTCAACTAGTTTTAAGCTTGTAGCTTTCAGTATTTATAGTTTATTATACAATTGTCAAACAAATACAACATTTATGGAATGTTTCTTATTGAGAGTGGATTGACTGTACGTAATGAAACGCATACAATACTTGTTGTGAATTTGATATTCGTACTTAATATCCGAGGAGTACGCAACAGCAGAGTACGTTTTAAGCAGTGTGTTTTGATATTTATTAACTTCCTATTTAACTCCAACATAAGAAATCTTGCCTATTGCTATTAAGGCAGAGGAAATATTTTCATTTTTTAAGCAGACAGTCTATAGCAGTCAAAAGTATACTGGCAGCAGCTGAATAATCATTTTTTTCTACAAAATCATTTCACCTTTACAACCTTAACTGACACTAAAATAAACACAGTAAAAAAAGGTTGTCTGTGATTGAATCAAATTATTATTTGTTATGTTGTCTCTAGGCTTAGCTGTACCAATCAAATATTGAACAGTCATTAGTCAAACAGCAGGCAGTTGGTCCCTTATCTAGACCATGGTTTGCTTTTAGGCTTGACTGATTGGTAGCAGGTGGTTTGCTCACTCTTTGGACTTTATTTTAGTCTGGGAAAAACAACTGGGGAAATCTAAAGAACCCTGACATAATATAGTTGTTGTTAACCTGGGGTACTGTAAAGCCTAGTGGATTGTGTGTTCCATGTAATTCGTTAACTACTGTTAATGAGCAAAAGAGGCCTAGAACTTCAGGCATAGCAATAACTAAATTAAGAGGGAATGTGAAGAATAGTGATAGTGAACAGTGAAAATTGCCAGGAAGGCTACTTTATCAAGTATTTGTGATAGCTAACGATGTGCCGGTTTTGCACGGATCAAATGAAACAATCCACTGCCAGTAATATGTGAGTTTCAGGAGGCTCCACATTCCATCAAAGGTCATACACCAATTCATAGGTTTATTTTTATTCAAGTTTTATAAACAAATATCCCAAAAAGGGCTATTATAGTAAATGCCCTTGCTAACATGCCTAGAAGAAGAGAGATGGATAGAATATTTTTATAGAACAGTTTTTAAGAAGAGAATGCAGAAAGCTGCATGTTGGATAGACATAATGCATAAATTTAGTTTTTCTTGAGAAAATGTTGGCTTTTATTATTTTACTTTCTTTCAGCTGAAGGAGCATGGATTTCATATATGACAATCCAGAATCAAGTTGTTATTCTAACTAGTTACTTTACAGTCGCTTGTAGTAACTACAGTCTTAGATCGCACTCACTCTGAGGCTGCTAAAAGGTAATTTGCTTATTTTGCTCCATGGTTTTGGAATGAATTAGTCTAAACTTAAGTTGCAGTCCCAAATAACTTTAGTACAATTCAACAGTAAGCTGCATGATTATCTAATTGAGAGTTGTGTTTGTTTTAAGTAGTTAATTACACATGTCACTAATTGATTGTCACTAGCTGATTGTTTATTGTATTGAGCATGACTTGTCTGTGTTTTAAAAGTATTTTATTTTTGTATTTTTATGTTTGTATTTAATATGTTTTTTTGTACTGCTGCTACCTTTCTTGGCTATGTCTCAATTGAAAAAGAGGTTTTAATCTCATTGTGATTTCCTAGTAAAATAAAGGTTTAATAATAAAATTCTGTCCTTGTCAAGATGTGACATATTTACAGTACAAAAAAGGTTTCTCAGTAATGTAGATATTAACATTACCAAGATAAACATGGCATTATTGATCTAACGGGGGTAGGGGTCAGGGCTGGTAGGTGACGCAATCTAAAACATGAAGACATACAGCGGTATTGGCGCTATGTTTCAAAGCGCTATGTTTCAAAGCAGGAGGATCCGGGTTCGTGTCCGACCTCTGCCTGTGAGCAGCCCACAATATGTAAATAAAGAAATAAAAAAAATTAAAGTAAACAGCTTGGCCATCCATATACTTTCAAAAAACAACATGGGGGAATTGGGTTTTGTTAAATTTTGTAATTAGATTTTAAAAGTACCTGTATAATGTCTTGGTTGGAGCCGCTTCTTAGTTCAATCTGGGCCCTATAGGAAGTGTGTTCCTTTCGACAAGGAAGCCAAGGGGTCTGCTGCTCAGGTAGAAGACATTAATCAATTCCTTTCTTAAGCAAAGCCCTGTCTGCTTCAGACACAGGCAGTTTTGTAATTAACCTGTTATGTTCTGTTAGTTGACATTGTACATATCGTTCTGACTGTTGTGTTTGCAATACGATCAATGCTGTTGTGGTTGCTGGGTTACATGTTACCGGATGTTGTGGAGTGGTGTGTCATGCTTGCGGATGCTGGGATGTGTGATGTCGTAAGTGTGTGCGACAGAGATGCTATCTTAGGTATTGTAGTACACAGCAAATAATAAACGAGCTCCGTGGTTAATTTACAATAACACTGTTTCATGTCAGTTTGTACAATACATTGGCGACAATTATAATTTATTTCTTAGCAGACGCCCTTATCCAGGGTGACTTACAATTGTTACAAGATATCACATTATTTTTTACATGCAATTACCCATTTATACAGTTGGGTTTTTACTGGAGCAATCTAGGTAAAGTACTTTGCTCAAAGGACAGCAGCAGTGTCCCCCACCTCCTGGGATTGAACCCACGACCCTCCGGTCAAGAGTCCAGAGCCTTAACCACTTCTCCACACTGCTGCCCTGCTCTTGAACCTCTACTTAACTGTGTTCCTGGCTCACTCCACCAGAGGGAGCCCAACCTCGACTTACCTGTGTTGCTGGCTCACTCCACCAGAGGGAGCCCCTCCACTACTTACTGGTGTGCGCGGCTACTTTGCCATAGGGAACCCATACCCAGAGCCCTAACCACTACTCCACACTGCTGTGCTCCACCGCCTCCCTTTTTGGCTCTGCCCAGTGAAATGCCCGTTCCGTGGACTCGTTTCACACATACATGCTTGCAATGGGCTTGGAAACTGTGATCCTCGTACACGCGCTATGCTAATACACTGTTATTATATGATTATCCATGTGCGGTATACAGTAGGTGATCAAATAAGCCATAGACAGTGGAATGCCTTAAAAGCAGCTGAATTTGTATGAAACTAGCTCCAGTTGATTAAGTATTTTCAGAAAAATTGAATTAAATAGGGGTTTGTTTAGGCACAGATATAAAAATTAACAAAATATGCTAAAGGCATTCTTTAGCACAATTAAATTGTGATGAAACATGATCTAGACATACTGTACTTTATTGCAAGCTATTGAGAGTGTCAGAATGTAAGGGTAATGAGACAGTACTGCAGATAAGTTGTGTACTCAGTGTTTTATTATGCACTGAAAAAATATGAATTACGTATGACATTTAAATGTAATACGTAAAGAAAACATAGCAATTCTGGTTGAGTTTGCATGTTATCAAGCTTCATGTACTTCGTATTCCCGGCATCTCAATGGTCAACTGTGAATACACTGCATGTGGTAGCTAGAGAATGAATCATAATTGTAGCCTGCCTGAGAATTGACAGAAACAAGTGACAACTAAGTTTGGGTTTTTATGAAAATAAAAAAACAGGAAAAAAATGGACGGTTTAATCCATCACTTGCAATGCATGTGTAATGACCATTAATCTAATAACTAACAGATAATGTAGTAATACTCTCATGTAATAATTTTTTGCTTATAATGTAATAATCAACAGATAATGTAATAACTTAACGTAATAAAAATGTCTGCCCTATAATGTAATTACTCGGCTTGCCTGATAATGGAGTAACCTGCCAACCAATAATGTAATAACTGCCATGCCACCATTGCAAACCTACCCCGCTGAGTCATCTGTGATCTCCAAGCATTTGTCCATGTAAATCTGATGATCTGTGACTGCCTTTCTTATCTAGGCATATGGGCAAAACTACAAAAAGGTACAAATCCTCTGATGGTGGGGGAAAAAAAATCAAGTCTTTTGTAACTAACAAAAACAAGACATTGGCGTACATGGTCAGAGATGTTTTTTCTGTCCATTATATAGAATGGTTATTGAGTGCATGAGTTATGTAGATCATGATGTCTGTTATTTTGGGGGATTGTTCTTAAATATCTGCTATGTATTTTTAAATCAAACATCATAGATCCAATAAAATTGTGGTCAATAATATATATATTTTTTCAAAATATACATTGACTTTTTTTTTTTAGCCAAACACTTATGTTTTCATGAAACACAAGTTGAAAGTTTATAAATGAAAAAGACCACCTAAGCTGTTCTACTTCAGTTTCAGTTGCCTGTATCTATAGCCACCCATTTCATCCCTTTAATATACTTAATAGCTAATAAATACTGGTCCAACACAACTTTAATGTTGGTTTACAATACAGGTGAAGAAAAAACAAAATAGCATTAATTCACAGGGATGGGTGAAGGTTCCTAGTATATAATGGTAAATGAGGAAATGCCACTGTGATGAGTCAAAGGGGTTTCGGTCTGTAATTCAGCCTCCCGACAGTAGAAGGCATCAAACCAACTCGGGACTTCCCTTACCAAGGTCTCGTGACCATGACGAAAGTCATCTTTATGAGGGGCGGCACCTTGGTGAGGGGCGGAAGTACCAGTATGTAAATTCCAGCCACTGGAGTCAAGTGAGTTATAAGGACACTTGTCAGTTGGGGATTGGTGTTCCTCTGACTACAGGGCCGGGGCGTTGCATACAAAAGGGAACATACCGCTGTGTTCGGGGTTGGTCCTTGAAAGGATAGGCGGGGTTACTGGGCCTAAGGGAGGCACTCAGCATTGGCTTGGTTTGTTTTTACTTGTTGGCACGGTGTTGGAATATGCACAACGTTTTCTGTTCTGTTTTTATGTTCGGGGATATTGTGAAGAGGACAGAGGAGATTACAAACCCTTCTTTTTGTTATTATCTATTCCAGCACCCCCTCCCTCACGCCATTCTTTTTTAATTTTTCTTTGGTTACACGTAAATTACTGTCTGGACATTCCATTATTACTCACAGGCCTCACAGCCACATTAAAGGGATATCTTTTTTTCATACTTTGCAAATGGTTGTGTGGCAGGATGGCTTGCAGTGGTGAGGTGTGGTGACGTCACGGACCAGGAAGTAACTGAACCAAAACAGTGGATGGGCGGGTGAAGCTGAATGCTACTGCACTCAGCGTATTTATTAACTCATAAAAACAAAACAAAAGATTTAAACAGAACAACAAAACACAAAACAAAAAGGCACGATGGCCAAACAAACAGAAACAAGTATATTTTTAAAAATAGCAATTGTTTTTCTTTCGCTCTCCCGTGTTCTCCCGTACTCTCCTCTGTACTACACTCAACCCCGCAGCACTGACAGCTGCAGGTTCTTATACTCTGGCCGAGAGGTTAACAATCTGTTAATTATCTTATTACCCCTCGACCACAGTCTGCGCGCATTTGGTAAGGATGCGTGACTGTCAGCTAGTTAAATAATAAGTAGCTGATCAGCCACGCATCCTCACAGGGTTTTTAAATATGAAAAAACAATAACAATAACAAAAGACGCGGACGCAAACAAAAATACAAATAATAATAAATAAATACATAGGGGTGGGACACTCCGCCACACATGCCCCCCCTTGTGCGCAGCACACATGGCCTTTTCGGCCACCTCCCCCCTTAGTCCCCAAAGTCTCGACTAGCAGTCCCGGCCCAGGAACAGGGGCAGCAACTGGCCAAAGGTGGCGGCCACGGTGGAATGTCCTCCTCCCACCCAAACAGCCATAGCGTTCTGATGGCCCGCGCACAGGCCGGCTCCTCTGGCCAAAAAAATTTTGGGGGTGATCTCCAGACCTGCCCCCCCTTCTTCATGGCTGGCAGCTCCCCTCCGTGGGGCTCCGGCCACCCTTTCTCCTGCAGCAAAATTGATGTGGGGGAAGCTGGTCTGCCCTCCCCACCCTTCTTCATGGCTGGCAGCTCCCCTCCGTGGGGCTCCGGCCACCCTTTCTCCTGCAGCGAAATTGCTGCGGGGGGAGCTGGTCTCCTGACCCCCTTCTTCATGGCTGGCAGCTCCCCTCCGTGGGGCTCTGGCCACCCTTTCTCCTGCAGCGAAATTGCTGCGGGGGGAGCTGGTCTCCTGACCTCCCCCCCCTTCCTCATGGCTGGCAGCTGCCCTTCATGAGGCAGAACCAGCAGGCATTCACCCTCTGCTGGTGGAGCTGGGAGCGGCAAGCAGTCCTCCCACGGCGGTTGAGGCGGAACCAGCAGGTATTCACCCTCTGCTGGTGGAGGTGGGAGGGGCAAGCAATCCTCCCACGGCGGCTGAGGCGGAACCAGCAGGCATTCACCCTCTCCTGGTGGAGGTGGCGGAGGCAGAGGCAGCTCCTGCTGCTCTGCCCCTGGTGGTGGAAGCGGTGGAGGTGGCGGAGGCAGAGGCAGCTCCCGCTGCTCTGCTCCTGGTGGTGGAGGTTGCGGAGGCAGAGGCAGCTCCAGCGGCTCTGCTCCTGGTGGTGGAAGTGGTGGAGGTGGCGGAGTCAGAGGCAGCTCCCGCTGCTCTGCTCCTGGTAGTGGATGCGGTGGAGGTGGCGGAGGCAGAGGCAGCTCCCGCTGCTCTGCTCCTGGTGGTGGAGGTGGCGGAGGCAGAGGCAGAGGCAGCTCCAGTGGTTCTGCTCCTGGTGGTGGAAGCGGTGGAGGTGGCGGAGACAGAGGTAGCTCCCGCTGCTCTGCTCCTGGTGGTGGAAGCGGTGGAGGTGGCAGAGGCAGAGGCAGCTCCCGCTGCTCTGCTCCTGGAGGCCTAGGTTCTGGACCTATGGGCTCCCCCTTCTTGGCGCTGGATGCACGGGCTCCCCTTCTGGGCTGGATGCACGGGCTCCCCCTTCTGGGCTGGATGCACGGGCTCCCCCTTCTGGGTGCTGGATGCACGGGCTCCTCCCTTCTGGGCTGGATGCTCGTGCTCCCCCTTCTGGGCACTGGATGCTCACGCTCCCCCTTCTGGGGCTGGATGCTCGCGTTCCCCTCTTCAGATATGCGTGGGGCATATGGCCAACTTGTGCCCATATGGACATAACTCCGCCATGAGGACATAACTCCGCCACGAGGTTTATAACACAAACCTCCCAGCCATCATCCCCGACCTCCTCCTGCTGCTGCTGCACTTGCTGTTGCTGCTGCAGCAGCTTACCTCTCCCCCTTCTAGGCTGTGAATGCACCGACTCGCCCCTCTTGGGCTGTGGACGTTCGGGCTGCTCCCACTCAGGCGCTGGAGCCTGCTTCTTTGCCTTCTTGGCACCACCACACCTTCCCTTCTTCGGGACCAGCAGTTCCACCTCCTGCCATGGAGGGGGTTGGTCGGGTGCTTTGTGCCCAACTTTGCCGACGGCAAAGCACCACTCCTCCCCTTTGAGGCAGGTGAGGCAGGTTTCCTGATCCACCTGCGGCGATGGTATGGCCTTCAGGTGGATCCACTCCTCCGCAGTCTCCACCTCACCTCGATCAAAGGCCTGCACAAAGAGGGGGTCTTCATATGGGCACACCTCAGGGAGGTGCCCATACTCCAGGCAGGCGAGGCACCATGTAGCCCCTCCTTCCTTCAACTCCCTCTGATGCTCAAAAAACGAACAAAAAAAAAAAGCCGTTTTCTTTTCTGGTCCGGCTCCTGGAGGCGTTGTTTGTCCCACGCAGGACACCATATGTGGCAGGATGGCTTGCAGTGGTGAGGTGTGGTGACGTCACGGACCAGGAAGTAACTGAACCAAAACAGTGGATGGGTGGCTGAAGCTGAATGCTACTGCACTCAGCGTATTTATTAACAAACAAACAAACAAAACAAAAGATTTAAACAGAACAACAAAACACAAAACAAAAAGGCGCGATGGCCAAACAAACAGAAACAAGTAAATTTTTAAATCTAGCAATTGTTTTTCTTTCGCTCTCCCATGTTCTCCCGTACTCTCCTCTGTACTACACTCAACCCCGCAGCACTGACAGCTGCAGGTTCTTATACTCTGGCCGAGGGGTTAACTAGCTGTTAATTATCTTATTACCCCTCGACCACAGTCTGCACGCGTTTGGTAAGGATGCGTGACTGTCACCCTCACGGGGTTTTTAAATATAAAAAAACAATAACAAAAGACGCAGCACTTTTATCCGTGCCGCAAACAAAAATACAAATAATAATAAATAAATACATAGGGGCGGGACACTCCGCCACAGGTTGTCAATAACTTCTTATTATTCTTGCCTGAAAATCTATTGATGTAATATTATGTGTGCCTTCAGTGATAGATCAATTAGACCTTAAACCTCATCAAATTTCTTCCATTATCCCAGAAAGTAATATAGATATACTCCCTAAGGGTAGCACTTTCAGGTAACGTTAACAATTTCGACAACAACTATCGCTATAGACTTATGCTCTAAGGGTGATACAAAATGTCAATTAATTAAAAACAATGAGAGTGGATATGTGGCATTTTGGAATCGAGCTCTCGCACACACACATATACCAAGCATCAAAAAAAAAACTTATCACTATTATAACACAATTATTTTTTTTTTAAAAAAAAGGTATATAAATGATGGACATTGATGAAATGTTTTTGGTTTCTTTTTAATCGCTCAATTATTCATCCTTGACCATGACATGCTTGAGTGACTATGACTGAAGCATATGCACTTAATCACCTAATTAGTGAGACAGTTGATTGGACACTGGATATGGAGTGATTTCAGCTGTTGAATTGCAAGTCTGAATAAAAGCAATAAAGAAAATCACAGAATAGAAAAAAACAATATGCCACGTCTGTCAAGAGAGCAGCACCTTTGTGCAGTCGGCATGTTGGAGGCTGGACTAGGGCAGCGTAGTTTGACTCGCCGTCTTGGGTGCTCACAGCCAGCAATTTCAAACCTGGTGAGACGGTATAACCAGACACACTGTCAATGACAGGCCACGAACTGGGAGACCAAGAGTCACAACACCTGCCCAAGATCGACAGATCATTTCGCAGCATCTTCGTGATGTCAATTGTTAATCAGCACAATAAAAAAAAGCCACTGCATCTACACTAAAACAGAGTTTGTCATTTTTTCACATCTATTGAATTTTATCCAAATATAAGTGATACGTTTCTTTTGATGCTCAAATATAAGTGATACGTTTCTTTTGATGCTCAGTAAGTGTGTATATATAACTCATTTATCCAGCAATATCTATATATACTTTTGCTGGATATTTTTGTATTTCAGACTCCTAGAAGAATCTGATCAATTATATTTCTACTATCTACATAAAAACACAACTTTTGGTGATTCAACAAAATCATTAAGAAATGCTTTGTCTATCTTCTGATGGCTATACAATTATTATTCTATTTCAGTCCCCTCTGAACTCAAAGTTGAGGATTGGCATAATATTGACTTTCTGTGTCGTCTGGGTCTGCATTACGGGGTTGGGATGTCGGCCCATGGATGAATTCACCTACGATGTCATCCTCAGGATGCTTTGGGGGGAGTTTGTCACAGTGAAGGAAAGAACAAAAGCCCAACAAAGTGCTATTGTCAGATTCTGGAGAAAACAGAGAGAGTTACTCCCTCAGTGAAGATCAGCAGACTATATTATGTGATGGGAAGAAGGTGGTGTACAGAAGTGTAATTTGCACACTAGTGAAGAAGGGCATGAAAGAAACCAAGGGTTCTGGTGCGAGGAAATTGAAATTCTGGTTGTGAGAACTGTATTCCAGTATTAGCAAACATAATGTGCAAAGGACTTTAGATTCCTTAAAACGCTATCAACTGCTCAAAGCAAGGTTCAGCAACAAGCCGATTCTCAACCCTATAAAAGCTAAGGAAGAACAAAAGTAGACATCAAGTAGACTTAGTGAATATGACAAAATGGGAAGTCATGCACAATGGTGTCACTTATTAATATATACTGACCCTACTGGATGTCTTTATTAGATACATTTGGATGCTACCGTTACATGGAAAAGGAAGTTCAGAACTAGCCAAACATTTGGTTGATATCTACTTGGAACACAGTCCTCCAAGGGTATTGCAACACGACGAGGTTCGGAATTCAAAAGGGGCTGTGCAAAGCTTGATGGAACGGTTACAGGCAAATATAGTAAGTTCTGCCTATCATCCTCAAAGTCAAGGGAAAGTCGAAAGGTCACACAGATCCCTACGAAAATATTGTATGACCTACTCAACTTAAGACAAGGAGGGGTAAATTGGGCCAGGCATTTGCCATCTTATGCCTCAGTAATGAATGAGGATCATGAAGTGTTGAATTGGAAGTCTCCAAGTCTACTACGACCAAAAAAGCAACCAAATTCTCCAGCAATTGAATGGTTCTCCATTGGAAGTGAGCACTGAACACACAACTAGGGATCAGAGGCTCCTACTTCCGAGTTCAACTGATCTAATTCAGTTTGAAAAGAGAAGGTCGTCAGTATGTTGTATGGTGGCAGCAGCAAACCACGCCCTGCATGGGACACATGGTTAGGCATGGTTTATCATGTTGATAATGAGGTATTAGTTAGGGTCAGCAATAGTCGACATCGTGTGCCAAAAAAACACCATGTAGTGCACGGCAGAATTATCAAAAGAAACTTGAAGTTGTCCAGTATAAAGTGTGGTTTGTTCTCCCTAACAGTGAAAATAGCATTGAGAAGGGGTTCTCAGTCTCTGACATTACAAGTATTACCAGAGATGCAGAGCAGTTTAGCGGAAGGCGATCCATGTCTCTGTCTACACCCAAACAAAGTCAACAAAGACAAAAGTACCTGATTCCTTACACACATGAGGAATGACTTGCATCATACATGTAGCGTCAGATTGGGACATATCATTCTGTGTATGAAATTAACAGAATTGTTACAATTACTCCAGCCATTGAATTTAAATTAGTTTTATTACTGATGCTATTGTTTTTATTATCCTTATCTGTAAATAAAATAGTTTAAAATGTATTTATTTATGTATTTATTTAACCAGGAAATTTACCCATTGAGACCACCACCAAAATGCACAAGGGGCAATAATTTAGAAATTACAAACACAACCAACACAATAAAATGTGCAGTTCACGCTTGATCAGCAGCATACAGAGATCAGAAAACATAATACATAGGATATCTATTTTTAAATGTGATTTGAACTGAAATAAATTAGTTTTTTAAAAATAATATTATAAATATGTAGCTATAGTAAGCACTTCTAGGAAATGAACTGTTAATTGTGAAGAGAACATACAAAAAAAACTGTCATCATATCCAAAAACTGCAAACTAACAATTTTTAGGCCTTACATACTACGTGCAATTGTTAGGCTTTACATACTACAAGCAAAAAAAAAGAGCAACGCAGCTTAACTCATTTATTATCATGATCATACTTAGCTTGATATGGGCTTGCAGCAATCCTGCATTTCTGTCGAAACTGGTTGGTTTAATTTGTTGTTATTTTGAAAGATGAAGGCGTGTTCAGCACGCAGCAGGCTAGATATACTCGTGTTTGATACTGGAACTCACTCACTCACAGTAGACAAGTAAGCGTCTTTCTGTCCAGTGAGCCCGTCATCCCTTAGTGTGTGCCTTAGTGTGGGCGTCCGCAGTGTAAGATGTCTAAAATCCTAAAAGTACTTGGAATCAAATATCCAACTTTGCCCCGATTGATCACCGGAGTAAAAGAGATTTGAACATGTTATTTGAAGTCGACAGAGATTGAATTATATTCAACCTAGCTAGTAGTGCCGGAGTTTTCAGTGGAATATCCCAGGCGTAACCGGATGAAGAGTTCACATCTTATGGAGAATTTGCTGTTGCAGTGGGATACCTAAAAAGTTAATCACTCTTGTTTTTGCAAAAACATTTTCTTTCGTACCCTGAAGTGGAGACGAAACATGAAGAAAACAGAAACCGGAATCTGAACTTTTCCTTCACCTACAGGAGATCCTTTGAGTGCCTGTTTTGTTGAAGACTCGGATCAGCTGAAGGAGGAGCGAAAGTTTGTTAAGCAGGGACGTCACTAGAGATTCATGGATAGGGGGGCTAAGCCTCTTTTAGGAGGGTCTGGGCATACTCCCCCAGGATTTTTTTTAAAGCCCCCAAAACGTCTTTTCATCATGTATTTTTAGAGTAACAACGGGTGTAAAATCTATCAAAATAAGGTTATTTTTGGTCAAGGTTGGCTAAAAGTATACCTGTCTCATAGTTTGTGTTAGACACTGATCTAATATGACTTACTTAAATTCTATCCAAATAAAGAAATTAAAGTCTAGAAAAAAATCTTTATTTAAGTTTCACCCTTTTGTTAATTGTTGCTCAAAATTAACCCAATAGTTCAGACACATGGAATATCTTAAACAGTATCATCCACAATGGGGCAAAACTAAATTCAACTAATGAGCTAAATAAAATAAAAAAACTGAAAAATAATTAGGAATACAATCTGATAAAAAAGTAAGATCCCAAACAAATATAACAACCTATGTTACAGAACTGCTCCTCCTGCTTCTCTCTTTTGATGCTTATTTTGTGGGTGGACGCATCAAAGTGTACCTCCTATTTTTAAAGGTGGCAAAGCGGTCAATGACACTATTGTGGCTTAGTGGCCCAAGCACTTCACCCTCAATGGACATGGCTGCAAGACTTGCAAGCCTTTTCTGACCCATTGTCTTACGCAACCAGGAGTGCAGCCGGCGCAGTGCACTAAAGGACCTTTCACAGGAGCAGCTGGTCACAGGAATTGTGAGGGCAACCTGAATGATTTCCTTCAGAGAAGGAAACATATCATCATCCAGGAGGTTATGCACAGCAAGCATATCTTTGGGAGGACATCCAGCCTCTCTTTTCCGGGCAAGAAAGATTCTGGCCACCGACATCTCTTCTGTTTTAACATCAATACCGTAGTGCTTGGCAAACTCAGTTAAGCATGATGTATCTAGGAAGTTTTTTGAGTTGGGGCTGCATGCCAGTATGTCTTTGAGTAGACCTGCATCTACAGTCGAGAATCGTTGGTCAAGCTCACAAACCATCCTGTCCAAGCAGGGGAGCAACAACTCTGCTTTCAGTGTTTGGGAACATGACAATTCTGTGCCTAAACCCAAGGAGGTCTCCACCACAAAATCTCCCATTTTCCTTTGTTTGCGCTTTCTTGCTGCATCTGCCTCTGTAATATTGTGAATTTCACAGAGTGCTTTGGTTCTGTCATAAAGTTCTGTGGCAAATGCATCTGTGTGTTTGCCTATCAGTGTGTCACATACAGCTTGTTTGCCCAAACAAGCTTCTGCCAGGTCTACAGTCTCTTTCTGGAGGAACTTGTGTAGTCCCTCAGTTATAGAAAGAAGGGACTGAAACATCAGAGCAAATACACGGTGGAGAACTTATGAAGCTTTGCTCTCAGACCAACACCCATGGGGGATCCAATGGCAGATAGACAATCAAAAATAGCAGTTAAAGTGTCCAGGACTGCATTTATGGACCGCAGCTGGCATGCCCAGTGAGTGTTTGAGAGCTGTACAAGTTCAGCTGATGCTATTCCAAGTTTGGATGTACTGAAAAACGAATACACATTCTCCAAAAAACTGAAAAACTCAGCAGCCTCCGGAATAGCCCTGCAAGTATGACACAACACCAAATTAAGCTCATGAGCATAGCAATGTACATAAATTGCCTCCGGATGCAGCACTCTGAAATGTGCTTGCACACCTCCTTTGGACCCACTCATGACAGCTGCACCATCATAGGTCTGTGCAACGCACTTTAGGCCTGCTACCCCTCTCATTTGGAGCTGCTGTTACAACTCATTTGCTATCGATTGGGCATCAAATGACTTGATTTCTGCTAGTGCTAGTAAATGCTCCTTAACTGTCCCCTCTGTCACATACCTAACACACAGAGCCAACTGTTCAGACTGCCCATCCCTGGCCTCATCCGCCATAATGGCATACATTCCAGACTTTGACATCTCAGAGACTATGGTGTCCGTAGTCTCTTGAGCACAGCATTCGATCATGTCATTCTGAGATTCTGGAGAGAGATACGTCGCATTTGATGGAGTATTGTACCTTTGCAGGAAGGGGTCAAACTCCTTCAAAAGCTCCATACATTCAAGAAAGTTCCCTCTATTTGTGCTTTCACTAGCATCATTGGCACGGAAGGAGAGTCCCTGTCTTCCTAACATTGAGGTGACCGCAACAATTCTCCTCAGATACTCCCTTCTCTCTGCAATATCACTAGCATGGGCAGATGTTAAAATCTGAGCAATGTTCCCATGATTGCTAGTTGCCTGGTAGCTTTGCCATGCCACAACACTGTCTCTGTGTGTTTGTGCCATCTCATGTTTACCGAAGATAAACAAAGCTTTTTTCCAATTTTTGCAGCCATTACTGACAAAAGAATCAAATTTAATGTTTTTGCCAAAAACATGGAAAGCAGAAAGCTGCGTTTTTGTAGACAGAGTACTCTACCCATTTGTATTTCTCAAACCAGCAGTGCTGAAATGCCCTTTTCTGTGTACCAAAACTTTCGTGTGGGTAGCTATTCAGCTTCACTTGTCTGGGCCCAGTGTCTTTGTCACCTAAATCGCTTTCATTTCTGGAAGGAGTTGCTGCAGCGGCTTGATTACTTTCTTTCTCTGGATCTGTTTGTTGTCCCTCCCTCTCTGGATCTGTTTGTTGTCCCTCCCTCTCTGGGTCTGTTCGCTGTTCCTCTTGCTCTGGATCTGTTTCTTGTCCCTCTTTCTCTGGGCATGCTTGCTCTCTCTCACTTATACAGCTCGCCTGTTGATCTCTGCCTTGCACAGAAGCCTCTCTTTCTGCGTGACCCTTTAAGATATCATGAACATCATTTATTTATGCCTAACAAAAGTAAGACATATGCTGTCATATGCTATACAAATTTAACTGAAAGCGTAAACATCTACTTGCTTTTTTTATCACTAACCTTCATCAGACATGCTCCCTCAGCCCTGTCAGCCTCCAGCTTCTTTCCCTCATTCTTGTCTGCTGTGTTTTGACATGTATTGTTATTAAACTCATATTTACAATAACTCAAGGCTTAATAGGTGATTAATCAGTTTAAGTTTTAATTTGTTTGTTTGAACTGGTAAAATCTTCATTTCTCACTGGATTGGCCTTCGGCAGAGCTGCTGGCACTTTGAAACCTTATTTTATATTTGTAGTTTTCCCCTCAATACCATACATTACCAGACTGCATATTGGCAAAACAGCACTGGCAAGCCGTAAAGCCAATACATGAAAATAACCAGTTTGATCTCACCACACTATGGAGGGTGATCAGTGCCAAAATTAAGATGCACTTCCGCCATGGTATTCTGCTTGTGGATGATGATTATGATCATGGTATTCTGCTTGCTGATTATGATCATGCACATGGTATTCTATTATGATCATGGTATTCTGCTTGCTGATTATGATCATGCACATGGTATTCTATTATGATCATGGTATTCTGCTTGCGGATCATGATCATGCACATGGTATTCTGCACTGGTATTCTGCTTGTGGATCATAAACATGAAGACTGTATTCGTTTACATGGAAACTATGTTGAAATGGAAACTATGAACCCACAATTCTCCTGGTGCATCGCTCACGTTACAGATGGCAGATAGACCTGAATTAAGGCAAGTTCAAGGTTTATTTTTCACATTTGTTTGTTATCGTGTAAAAATTAATACTCGCTCACATGTGCTCATAACGTGATGATTTCAGAGAGTATAGCGACCACTTTGTTTTTTGTTTTGTTTTTGTTTTCTAGTACAAAGTGTATGTAACTTTACATAAAACGGAGGAGGGTGGGTATTGTTGTCTGTTTTTAAAAGTAAGTACTGGAAAATCCTGATGGGTTTTTGATTATTATTATTATTATTATTATTATTATTATTATTATTATTATTATTATTGTAGGTACAGTACTGGTTGAATTAAGATGGCAGACGGACGTGTATCAAGTTATTTATTTATTTTTTTGCGGTGGAAGTGGGGTTAAATTAGTATTGTAACAATTAATTCCTGCTCATGTGTACTGCAGCTACCTATGAGATGTTGCATCAGTAGCTTTATTATAGAGTTGTACCGATTGACTTAAGATTTAAATTTCATTATACCAATGTAGGCCTACCTATCATTTGTATTAATTACTTGCTAGATGTACAGGATCCAACAAACCAGTTGGTATTTAGAGTTAAGTTTTTATTTATTTTAAAGCTGATCAGTACTTGGAGTAGCACAAGGGTGTACAGGGAAGTTCTTCTAATTCTTGTGAGAGGAGGTCAAACAAGTGCTGCAAAGTTTTGTGTAAAATACACCCAGCATTAATTTTAGGCACACAATTTGTGTTATAAGACCAGCATATACGATATATGTATGGCGGTGTAGAATAGTGGTTAGGATTCCAGACTTGCAGCCCAAAGGTTGTGGGTTTGATTACAGAGTGGGGCACTGCCCATATGTAAATAGCTTTGGATAAAAGCATCTGCTAAATTACCTAATTTTATTTTCGTTTATGTGGATATATGATTTCAGTTCTGTTCCTTTTGTAGTGGTGAGAGTGCCAATGTTGAGGCTGCTCGACTTCTTCAAGAAGCTGCAAGGATTTTAAGGAGAGAGTCAGAAAGCACAGTCACTGCTGGCTCAGGATCACAGACTGGTACTGGGACGTGTTCACCCAGTTCTTTCAGTAGTTTGTTTAACAACATGCAAACCTCACTAGCTGAAGCAGAGACCGATGTTCAAATTGCGTCCAGTGGAGAAGACTGCATTGGTTTACAGAATTCAGATCTTGGTTGGAAAAAAATAACATTTGCAGACAAAAATGGAGGATCTCCTGAACTATGTGAAAGTCTGTTTTCACATTTTCCACATTTGAAAGGTGCAGGAGGCTTTTGGATGTTGAGGTCTGTAACAGGGCAAGGAGCCCTGTACAAGGATTTGTTTAGTTATTTTTAGAACGGGGTCTCCCCCTCCACCCCTGTGCAGTTTATTATTTTGTATTTGTTTTGTTGTATTGTTATGATTTATTTTATGTATTTATGTGACGGTGAAGCGCCGCTGGTTTTGTTATTGTTTTTATTTTTAAAACGTGTTCTGGCAGAGGCGAGATTAGTGCTCGTCCTCTGCCAGGAATAATTTAAAAACCTCGTGCAGAAGGTGACCATCTCCCGAGTTTAATTAGTGGTGTAATTGTTGCTAATTGGGAGATGGTCACCTGCATAAAAGCCTGCCGCTCTCTGCACTCGTTCTGTGTGGTTGTTAGGAGCGAGAGGAGCGAGATAGTAAACGTAACTTAAAAACGTACAGGCTCAGTGGCTAATGCCCAGCCTGATCTGTATTGTTTAATATTTTGTGTTCGTGACTTGTTTTTGTTTACTGTTTTATTTTCACTCTGTGAGCACAGTCTTTTTGTTTAAATATTTAATTTATTTTTATATTTGAACAAACGACGCGCCGTGTCTTTGAACTGCAGTACTGCCTGGTGTCAGTGTTTTCGGTTCCTGCTTCTGGCCTGACGTCACAACTTGACCATCCTGTTGCACATGGGGTCCAGCGTGGGATCGCCAGCGCCTCCTGGAGGAGATTTTTTTTCTTTGTTTTTTCTGTTATGAGTGGAGTGAGAAAGGGCAGTGAGGAAAGAGGAGGAAGAGCTGCATGAGGCAGCAGCCAGAGCTACCACAGATCTATGTGGTACATGAGTGGTGCCCTGGTTGTGGGGAGTTTGGGCACACAGTGGCCATATACCCCACCCAAACAGAGGGGAGGAGAAGGAGGCAGAGAGGAAGGAAGACATGGGAGGAAGAGGAGTGGTGCACCAACTGCATGCGGTACGGGCATGAGGAGCACCACTGCCTGGAGGTGTTCCAAGACACGGACCTTGAGTGGGAGGAGCCTGAACGTCCTGCGTCTGAGTGGGAGGAGCTTAAACGTCCTGCACCTGAGTGGGAGGAGCCCGAACATCCTGCGCCTGAGTGGGAGGAGCCAGAATGTCCTGAGCCTGAGGACTGTTTGTCACTCCCACCTCCACCAGCAGAGGGGGAATACCTGCTGGTGCCACCTCCACCTCCGTGGGAGGACTGTGTGTCGCTCCCACCTCCGCCAGCAGAGGGAGAGTTCCTGCTGGTTCCACCTCCACCTCTGTGGGAGGACTGTTTGTCACTCCCACCCCCGCCAGCAGAGGAAGAATACCTGCTGGTGCCACCACCTCCGCCGTGGGAGGACTGTGTGTCACTCACACCTCCACCAGCAGAGGGAGAGTTCCTACTGGTTCCGCCTCCACCATTGTGGGAGGACGACCTTCCGCTCCCACCTCCACCAGCAGAGGGAGAGTACCTGCTGGTTCCACCTCCATTGCTACCACCAGCAGAGGTAGCATGCCTGCTGGTTCCCCTGCTGCAGCCAGAAGGGGAGGAGCCCCTGTCGCCTTCACAGCCAGAAGGGGAGGAGCCCCTGCTGCCTTCGCAGCTAGAAGGGGAGGAGCCCCTGCCGCCCTCGCCAGGAGCAGAGCAGCAGGAGCTGACTCTGTCTCCACCACCACCACCCGAGGGAGAGGAGCAGGAGCTGCCTCTCCCTTCAAGACCTGCGTTTCCCTAATTTAACAAAACAACTGATTTTAAAAATCACTCCTTTAAGTAAAGTCTAACAACCCACGTAAACTATTCTCTACCTTCTCCTCCCTCCTAAACCCTCCCCCTCCTCCTCCCTCCTCTATCTCCCTGATGACTTTGCCTCCTTCTTCTCTTCTAAAATCTCAGATATCCATAAACTCTTTAACACCTCTCCCTCCCCGCACCTCCTCCTGCTCCAACCCCTACACCCACTGCATCCCCTACTAACTCACCCTCCTTCTCCACCTTCTCGCCCCTCTCAGACTCTGACCTCTCCTCCCTGCTCCAGGGTCACAAACCCACCACGTGTGCCCTGGACCCCCTCCCCACTCACCTCTTTCAAGCTGCTGCTCCTGCTCTACTTCCCTTCATCTCCTCCCTTCTCAACACCTCTCTACTTTCTGGTCTCTTTCCCTCTGCCTTCAAAAAGCCTCTATCACTCCCATCCTCAAAAACCTACCCTCGACCCCACCTCCCTCCAGAGCTACCGTCCTGTCTCCCTCCTACCCTTCCTCTCCAAAACCCTTGAGCGGACTGTACACCGCCAGCTCTCTGCTTTCCTGTCCAACCACTCTCTGCTCGACCCTCTCCAATCTGGCTTCCGCTCTGCTCACTCCACTGAAACCGCCCTCCTGTCTGTCACCAACTCACTTAAGTCTGCCCGAGCTGCCTCTCTCTCCTCTGTCCTAATTCTCCTCGACCTCTCTGCTGCCTTTGACACTGTTGATCACTCTATTCTACTGTCCTCTCGCTGACCTGGGAGTCTCTGGCACTGCTCTGGCCTGGTTCTCCTCCTACCTCTCCAACCGCACTTACCAGGTAACCTGGCGTGGAGCAACCTCCACACCTCACCCTCTCTTAACAGGAGTCCCCAAAGGGTCAGTCTTGGGTCCTCTCCTGTTCTCTCTCTACACCCGCTCCCTGGGCCCCCTCATCGCATCCTATGGTTTCTCATACCATTTCTATGCTGATGATGCTCAGATTTTCCTCTCCTTCCCCTCCTCTGACTCCACCATCTCCTCCCGTATCTCTACCTGTCTGTCTGCTATTTCCTCCTGGATGCACTCGCATCACCTCAAACTTAACCTCTCTAAATCTGACCTCCTTTTCTATCCCTCCCCCTCCCCCTCCTCTGATCTCTCTATCTCTGTTCCTCTGGAATCTACCACACTCTCTCCCTCTTCCTCCGCTAAGAACCTCGGAGTCACCCTGGACCCCTGCCTCTTATTCCCAGCACATCTCCACTCTGGCACGCACTTGCCGATTCTTCCTGAGCAACATCCGAAGAATCCGACCCTTCCTCACCAACTACGCCACCCAGCTCCTGGTCCAGGCCTTGGTACTCTCCCGCCTAGACTACTGCAACTCCCTCCTGGCTGGCCTCCCTGCGGCCGCCACCCGTCCGCTCCAGCTCATCCAGAACTCTGCTGCCCGCCTGGTGTTCTCTCTGCCTCGCTTCTCCCACGCAACTCCACTACTCCGCTCACTCCACTGGCTACCGATCACCGCCCGCATCCAGTTCAAGACTCTTGTACTAGCCTACAGATGCCTTGACCAGACTGCACCCAGCTACCTCCAGACCCTCATCTCTCCCTACACCCCCACTCGACCTCTCCGCTCCGCCTGCACTAGAAGACTGGCTCTACCTCCTCTCGCTCCCCTGCCTCCAGAGCCGCTCCTTCTCCACCCTCGCTCCGCAGTGGTGGAATGACCTACCTACAGATGTCAGGACTGCCCAGTCCCTGACCACATTCGCGCCTCCTTAAGACTCACCTCTTCAGACAGCACCTGTAGAACTCCTCTGTTTCCCCCTGGGACACTTTCACCCTTCCTTAAATTTGCTTTACTTACTCTTACCTGCCCCCTATTTTACTGCATTTAATCCTGTACTTCAGAGTACTGTAATCTGCCATATGTTTAAACTGTAGTATTTGGTATTTAATCATATCTTGATGTAACTGTCACTTATCTGCTGTATTGAATTGTATTTTGTCACACTTGTACTTGCTTGAACTTGTCATTGTATTTATCTTGCTCTTATTGTATTACCTGTACTGTAACACTTGAAATGTATTTGCTTACAATTGTAAGTCGCCCTGGATAAGGGCGTCTGCTAAGAAATAAATAATAATAATAATAATAAAGTCACTTTCAATAAAGGCTCTTGCAAAGGATGTTGCTGTCGCAAGATGCTGGTGGTCAGCAGCTAACCTTGCGTAGGCTGCTAAGCAGAGCAAGGGGGAAAACCGCCGGGTCGCAGCTGCTGAGAAGAGGGCCAACCCCAGCACAACCGCTGGTCCGGGCTCCCCTCCTGCAATTGCCTCCTGAGGGTCCGCCGCCGCCGTCGCCTTCTGAGGGACTGCCGCTGCCCTGTCGTGCATCGCCTGGAGATGCCAGTTCGCCATCGCCTGGGGATGCCAGTTCGCCATCGCCTGGGGAGGCCAGTTCGCCATCGCCTGGGGAAGCCATTTCTCCATTGCCTGTGGATGCCTGCCTCGCACCGCTCAGGGATGCCATGCTCGAGCCGCTCAGGGATGCCACATCTGGATCGCCTGGGGCTGACTGGTGCTCTGCATCGCCTGGGGCTGCCTGCTGCTCTGCATCGCCTGGTGCTGCCTGTTGCTCCACATCGGTTGGGGCTGCCTGTTGCTCCACATCGTTTGGGGCTGCCTGTTACTCCGCATCACCTATGGAGCCACCAGTTACAGGGTACGAGGGAGAAGTGGAGCTCCCGCTGCCGCCTCCATAGCCAGGGGCTCCCCTCCTGAGTTCACCTCCCGAGGGTCCGCAGCTGCTGTCGCCTCCCGAGGGTCCGCTGCTGCCATCACCTCCTGAGGGTCCTGCTTCGCCTGGGGTCGTCGAGGGTCCTGCTTCGCCTGGGGTCGTCGAGGGTCCTGCTTCGCCTGGGGTCGTCGAGGGTCCTGCTTCGCCTGGGGTCGTCGAGGGTCCTGCTTCATCTGGGGTCGCCGGGGGCTCTGCTTCGCCTGGGGTCACTACCAGTCTTGCCATGCAGCCATTTTAGAACGGGGTCTCCCCCTCCGCCCCTGTGCAGTTTATTATTTTGTATTTGTTTTGTTGTATTGTTATGTTTTATTTTATGTATTTATGTGACGACGAAGCGCCGCTGGTTTTGTTATTGTTTTTATTTTTAAAACATGTTCTGGTAGAGGCGAGATTGGTGCTGGTCCTCTGCCAGGAATAATTTAAAAACCTTGTGCAGTAGGTGACCATCTCCCGAGTGTAATTAGTAGTGTAATTGTTGCTAATCGGGAGATGGTCACCTGCATAAAAGCCTGCAGCTCTCTGCACTCGGTGTGTGGGTGTTAGGAGCGAGATAGAAAACGAAACTTAAAAACGTACAGGATCAGTGAAGGCTACTGCCCAGCCTGACCTGTATTGTTTAATTTACGTTCGTGACTTGTTTTTGTTTACTGTTTTATTTTTGCTCTGTGAGCACAGTATTTTTGTTTAAATATTTAATTTATTTTTGTATTTGAATCAATGGCGTGCCGCGTCTTTGAACTGCAGTACTGCCTGGTGTCAGTGTTTTCGGTTCCTGCTTCTGACCTGACGTCACCACTCAGTCACCCTGTCACAAGGTCCCTTAATAAAACCAAACAATTGGCAATAATTTCAATGCCAGCCAGTGGGTACAGTGTGACATTTCTGAGAATTGAGAGTGGCCTGAACCAGGCAATGGCCTATATTTGACCACTTCAGAATAACCTGGAGAGCACTGCAATATGTGAGGCTGAAGAGGTAAGAACAGTTGTCAAAATCTGATCTCCTCTGTATTCCTTCTTCTTCATCTCCCTCTACAGACCTTTCTATCTGAATTTCCCTTGATTATATCACCCTTTCCCTTTCCTCCTCTGCCAAAAAGCTTGGTGTCACCCTTGATTCCTCCCTTTCCTACGCTCAACATATTTCTTCACTGGCACGCTCTTACAGTTTCTTTTTAAGCAATATCTATCGAATTAAACCTGCTGGACTATGGCCCTCCACGATCAGGACTGGAGATCACTGGTTTAAGATGTAAATGCATATGTAACACATACAATAAAAAGTAAGCATGTTAAAAATAAATTTGTGTTTGTTTGTTGTAGTGTCAAGAGGTGGTCATGGAGAAGTGCAAAAGGTGCAGTGGTAGAGTAGCGCATGTTAACTGTATTCACACAGCCTGATGACACTGATTTGGAAGATGATGTCGTTATGGAGATAACTGTAGAGACTCAACTATCTATGTCATCACATGACAACACATCCCATATTCAAAATGATTCGAAAGATGTGCACCATGCTTCTTGTTGTGGACAGTACAGGTATGTAATGTTTTCATTGTCGAGTACTCATAAGTAATTGTAATTTTTATATAATTAAAATATTGTTTTTTTATTTTTTAACATTAATGTTGAGTATGATGTTTATGTTTCCGTGAGTTGCAGTAATTTCTGTTATATGACATACTTTTTTTATGCACAACACAATGTCTCATGTTGATGTAATTTAAAAAGACTATTACTATCGAAGGACTATTACTGCATAAGTAAAGTAGGAATGGGGCTTCCAATGCTATCAGTGTTATAGTGGGCTGAATTTCTTATTTATTTTTTGTTTTTAGAGACTATGTGGACCTTGTCAGTGAAGACAATGTATTTAGTGATTCTGAAGAAGGAGCAGCTGAATAGAGCTATAGAGGAATTGCTAAAGGAAAGCTCACATGCAGCTGTTAAGTAAGTGTTGATGTTTCCCAATTAGAATAACCATAAGTCTTGAGGAACATATGTATTCATACAACTAAATGAATATTTGCTTGGTGACTATATAGTTTAAATGTATGTTTAGAATTCATTTAAATAACTTTTTGTCATAGAATTCTTTGTCATGATATTTATGAACACCACAATTTTCTTTGAATGTAACTTTGTTACACAATGAACACCAGCCATAGGAAAGTAAACCGTTTGTGTTGTGCCAGATTATTATGGGATGGCAGAGGTAGTATTTTATCTTTAGTAATAGCTATGTTTGATGTGTATTCATATTAAACATTACACTCTTTCTCCAACTGACCATCCACATGCAAAAATGTAGTAAATTTTAATACTTGCTTTCTCTTGTTTTCAAGAAACCTCTCTGTAATGTATGTGGCGTGATTTATGGATGATTACTAATTCCTCAAATTTCATCTTTTCCTATATTTTATTGTGGAAGATATCCTACAATCTCTGAGAGTTGGAATCAATGAGGAAGAAGTCATTCGCTACAACTTAAACAGAAGAAATGTGTGGGATTTTTCAACCAACAAAAGAGTAGATGTGAAATTCACAGATGATGCTGGTGTTTTGGAAGGAGCAGTGGATTTGGGAGGGCCAGTGAGGGAGTTTTTCCTATTGTGCTGCAACATATAAGAAACATACTCTCCCATGCCATGCAGAGTGTAAGTGTATAAATCAATTTAATTGTATGTGCTGAAAAATAAATTATAAAAATCCTGTAGTAGATACGGTGTGCCAAATGTTCACAGTATTTATTCTTGAAAAGAAAACAGAAGGATGTGTTATGACATACAATTATGATATACATAGATACAATTGTTCCTCTGGAGCCGCGCATGATGCAAAGCAAATGTAATTAACTTGCACTATTTCTGAAAATTAACTTTTGTTTGAAAATTAACTTTTGTTTTTCAGAAGCTGCTTTGGTAGAATGTTGTTTGCATGACAGAAACAAATATACTATACTATACATAACAAATGCAATTACATGAAAATGCTGTTATTAACTACACTTTACATTGAAATCACGGGTATTATGTTACCCCATAGCCAACTATAACATGCAATCCTTCAAAATACATTTGCTTCATAAGTAATATTTTCATTTTTTCTTTCTGGCAGCTTTGAAAGACAACAGCTATTTCTATGCAGGACAGTTGGTTGCAATGAGCATAGTACATGGAGGACCATCTGCACATGTCTTTGCCCCTGTGTTGTTCCAGGCGTTAGGTCCAGACAACATACATGCTGTAATTGCGGATATAACAGACCCTGATATAAACTGTCAGCTGTCAGAAGTAGGAAAGTGTAGCATATGTAGACAATTGGATAGTGAAGGAAAGTACCAGTTTTTTTTCTTTTTAAGCCTTGTTTAAACAACAAAAAGACACATTGCACTTTCCTATTCATGAATCAGTCAATTGTTGCATTTCATTTCCACACAGCTTAACTTCCGAGATGTAATTAGCTGATGAAAATCATTTTGATAGGCTTTTATTTTTAAACTGTATGTATCTGGGAATATAATACACTGGAAATTAAATGCAGTAATTGACTTTTGATTAATAGTTAAGTTCAATGTATGTTTTTGTTGTTTACGTCTGTATGAAATTTGCATCTGTGCCCCAAAATATTTGTGTTTAAGCTGTTGGCTGGTCAGGGAGCATCCCTATGGCCTTTTTTAAACAAAAAAACTTAATGTTTCAAAGTGGATTGTTTGAAGCATTGCTTAAACTTGAAAAAAGGTTTTAATTGAAATCATGTGTAGACTCATTCTTGCCTAGCTTCTCAGAATGCATCTCATTATTTGTCCTCTTCAGTTTCATTACTTTTTTTAGTGGATGTTTGCATTTATTTAAAACAAGTATATGATTTTTTAATGCAAATTAAATTGTACTAAACCCAGAAACATAAATTAACAGGTTATATTTAGAAAAAATAAACATTGGATGTCAGGACTGAAGAGTATTTGTTGTGGATGCTGACCCTTGAATATGCATGCAAGATGTCTTTATTTCAATTTTAAGATTTCAAAATCAGACAATAAAAAGGACATGGACGAGGCAGTTATGAGCACTGTAAACCTCCTGAGCCTGGCTGGTTGTCTGAAAAACATCACACTTCAAAATAAAAATGATGTAGTGCAAGACTTGATCAACTGGTATGTTCTTCAGCGAACAAGAACACTGTTTGAAAGGTATGCTTTTTACAAAAAATCTATTATTACAAAGAACAGTACCCACCTAATGTTGATGCTCCATAGTTAAAACACGTTTTAAAATTAACTTATTCCATTCCTAAACTCAGGCCAGGCAAAGCACAGACTCAGCCTTTTAAATTCACAGCCTAGATTTATATTCATTTTCTTTAGAATATTAAATATGTTCTAAGTTAATTTTAATAAAAGTGTTCTATGTTATTATGTAGCGTGCAGATGTGTATTGAACTGAAAACCAAACCAAGCTGAATCTACTTTGTCTCTATATTCTTCAGAAGAAATATAATTTATTATATGTTGTGATTAGCACCAAGCAGTATATTTATACTAATACATACAGTATCACATCCCCCCTACCCCCTTCTGGGCTACTTTATTAAACAATTAATGTAATGAAGAAAGCCTGTGGTTTGTATTATATATTTAAAAAAAAAATCTAGGTTATTATTGAAGAGAATATTTAATATGATATGAAAACAAACATTACATTGGGGTATGTAAATGTTTTTTTTTCAAGTGTCTACTGTATTACTAATTCAGCACATTCATTATTCAAATATTTTGCACAGGTTGCAAGAAGGACTCAGTTCTCTCAGTGTAATGGATTCTATGAAGGCCCACCCTGAAACCTTCAAACCTATTTTCTGTCAAGAGACGGAGAAGCTGACTGCTTGAGGAGCTATTCAAAGAGCAGCGATCTGACTGGGAGTAACAAGTTTGAGAGAGAAAATGAAGCAGTATGTCATTGGAGGGATTATCTTGGATGCAGAGTAATTTTTTTAATGCAATTTCAATAAGATGTTGTGTATCACATTGAACAAGCATCTCAATATAGTATACATTTAAGAAGTTGTTGCTTATATACAATTTACAACAATCATGTGAGTGGGTTCTTGATGGAAAATGTAGCTCTCAGCAGGTATATGTCAACAAACAATTGTATAATGAATAAAACACTTGCGTTTTATTATTTTTATTATTGATTGCCTGACATTTAGATAAATTTTAAACATGTTAAGTGTTGAATTTCAATCAAGGGAAGTAATGTTAAAACTTTACAATGCATTAGTAAGACCTCACCTAGAATATTGTGTTCAGTTCTGGTCACCTTGTTGCAAAAAGGATATTGCTGCTCTAGAAAGAGTGCAAAGAAGAGCAACCAGAATCATCCTGGGTTTAAAAGGCATACAGGCTAAAAGAATTGAATCTATTCAGTCTTGAACAAAGAAGACTATGCGGTGATCTGATTCAAGCATTCAAAATCCTAAAAGGTATAGACGATGTCGACCCAGGAGACTTTTTTGACATGAATAAAGAAACAAGGACCAGGGGTCACAAATGGAGATTAGATAAAGGGGCATTCAGAACAGAAAATAGGAGGTACTTTTTTACACAGAGAATTGTGAGGGTCTGGAACCAACTCCCCAGTAATGTTGTTAAAGCTAACACCCTGGGATCCTTCAACAAGCTGCTTGATGAGATTCTGGGATCAATAAGCTACTAACAACCAAACGACTGGATCAGACTGGTTTCTGACTGGTCACTCCTAAAAAATAACAATGGGTCCCTATTCCTCTACAGCCAGGCCAGTCACGTGTGGAGTCCCACAGGGGTCCGTATTATCTCCCATACTGTTTAACATCTATGTTAAGCTGCTGAGGGAACTGATCAGGGCACATGGCCTTTCTTTCCACCAGTATGCCTATGATACTCAGCTAAATCTTGAAATTCAGGATGAGCAGGACTTTAATACTCTGTCCGCTTCTCTGTCTGATATTAATAGCTGGCTGTCTGGCAATTGGTTGAAACTTAACCCTGACAAAACAGAATACTTGCTGGTTGGGTCGGAGGCTAAACTTGGCGATCTGAGGCATATGGCATCGTCGTTAACTATCAGTGGAACTTTTCCCCTATTAGTGAATAGGACTAAGAGTCTGGGTCTACTGTTGGACAATTCTCTGTCATTTCCGCCTCAGATAAAACAAGTAGTAAAAAATTGCATGTTCCGTCTACGGACAATAAAAAAGATTAAACCATTTCTCTCTGACAGAGACTGTGCTACTGTTCTGAATGCCCTCGTAACATCTCATCTCGACTATGGCAATGCCCTGTATGTGGGTCTGCCTCAGTGTCGAACCAGATTTCTCCAGGGCATTCAGAATGCCTCAGCTCGACTCTTGATTGGTCGATCCCATTGGGATCCAACTTTTACTGGATTTACATTGGCTCCCAATTGAGCTTCGTGCACAATTGAAATTACTGTGCTTAATTCACAAAGCACTTATAAGCAACTTCCTCACTATCTGACTGAGAAATTGCAGATTATTGTTTATAACCCTATTAGGAGTCTGAGATCCTCGCACACCATGTCCCTGTGTCAGCCACGTCTTCTTCTTGGTTGCTTTATATCTTTTGGGATCCAGTCTAGTATCTCCTTGGTCCAGCAATGGTCTGTTCTTGGCCCACTGCCATTTCAGTTTTTTCGCTCTTATAATAACATCACATACTTTTGTTTGCACTCTTATCCATACCTTCCTTTTCCTGTCTCTTATTGTTATTCCCAGCATGCATCTTTCCATACTCCTTTTAGTCATTTGTAATTTTTGAGTAATTTTTGCATTGAGGGTCCAGGTTTCGCATTCGTAAGTTAGCACTGACAGCACGCATTGGTCGAAGACTTTTCTCTTGAGGCATAAGGGTAGTTTCCCTTTCAGATCCATGGTTAATCTTCCAAAGCCACTCCAGCCAATTTTTACTCTTCTGTTGATTTCGATCTTTTAGTTCTTCATTGCCGAAACAAACTGTCCTAAGTATTTATTGACTTCTTCAAGCTTGATCCCATTGGCTTCAACTGCCTGTGGAGTGGTATATTTATTGAACATGACTTGAGTCTACAGGTTCATTTTCAAACCTGCTCTGCTGCTAGCCTTGTGTAGTTCTTGCATTCTTGTTTGTAATAATTCTGGGCACATTGTAAATATGAGGATGTCATCAGCAAATCGTAGTTAATCTTCAGCCCCTTATTTTTCCAATCCAGTGTTTTGAAAATGTCTTCTAGGATGGCAGTGAAGAGCTTTGGGGAAATTGTATCTCCTTGACAAACTCCTTTTTCAATCTTGATGTGGCTGTTTTTATGGAGTCTTACTGTGGATGTTGCATTCTTGTGTATGTATATATATATATATATATATATATATATATATATATATATATATATATATATATATATATATATATACAGTACTGTGCAAAAGTTTTAGGCAGGTGTGAAAAAATGCTGTAAAGTAAGAATGCTTTCAAAAATAGACATGTTAATAGATTATATTTATCAATTAACTAAATGCAAAGTGAGTGAACAGAAGAAAAATCTAAATCAAATCCATATTTGGTGTGACAACCTTCAAAACAGCATCAATTCTTCTAGGTACACTTGCACAAAGTCAGGGATTTTGTAGGCATATACTCAGGTGTATGATTAAACAATTATACCAAACAGGTGCTAATGATCATCAATTCAATATGTAGGTTGAAACACAATCATTAACTGAAACAGAAACAGCTGTGTAGGAGGAATAAAACTGGGTGAGGAACAGCCAAACTCAGCTAACAAGGTGAGGTTGCTGAAGACAGTTTACTGTCAAAAGTCATACACCATGGCAAGACTGAGCACAGCAACAAGACACAAGGTAGTTATACTGCATCAGCAAGGTCTCTCCCAGGCAGAAATTTCAAGGCAGACAGGGGTTTCCAGATGTGCTGTCCAAGCTCTTTTGAAGAAGCACAAAGAAACGGGCAACGTTGAGGACCGTAGACGCAGTGGTCGGCCAAGGAAACTTACTGCAGCAGATGAAAGACACATCATGTTTACTTCCCTTTGCAATCTGAAGATGTCCAGCTGTGCCATCAGCTCAGAACTGGCAGAAAACAGTGGGACCCTGGTACACCCATCTACTGTCCGGAGAAGTCTGGTCAGAAGTGGCCTTCATGGAAGACTTGCGGCCAAAAAGCCATACCTCCGACGTGGAAACAAGGCCAAGCGACTCAACTATGCACTAAAACACAGGAACTGGGGTGCAGAAAAATGGCAGCAGGTGCTCTGGACTGATGAGTCAAAATTTGAAATATTTGGCTGTAGCAGAAGGCAGTTTGTTCGCCGAAGGGCTGGAGAGCGATACCGAATGAGTGTCTGCAGGCAACAGTGAAGCATGGTGGAGGTTCCTTGCAAGTTTGGGGCTTCATTTCTGCAAATGGAGTTGGGGATTTGGTCAGAATTAATGGTCTCCTCAATGCTGAGAAGTACAGGCAGATACTTATCCATCATGCAATACCATCAGGGAGGCATCTGATTGGCCCCAAATTTATTCTGCAGCATGACAACGACCCCAAACATACAGCGAAAGTCATTAAGAACTATCTTCAGCGTAAAGAAGAACAAGGAGTCCTGGAAGTGATGGTATGGCCCCCACAGCGGCCTGATCTCAACATCATCGAGTCTGTCTGGGATTACATGAAGAGAGAGAAGCAACTGAGGCTGCCTAAATCCACAGAAGAACTGTGGTTAGTTCTCCAAGATGTTTGGGCCAACCTACCTGCCGAGTTCCTTCAAAAACTGTGTGCAAGTGTACCTAGAAGAATTGATGCTTGATGCTGTTTTGAAGGCAAAGGGTGGTCACACCAAATATGGATTTGATTTAGATTTTTCATCTGTTCACTCACTTTGCATTTAGTTAATTGATAAATATAACCTATTAACATGTCTATTTTTGAAAGCATTCTTACTTTACAGCATTTTTTCACACCTGCCTAAAACTTTTGCACAGTACGTATATATATATATATACAGTACTGTGCAAAAGTTTTAGGCAGGTGTGAAAAAATGCTGTAAAGTAAGAATGCTTTCAAAAATAGACATGTTAATAGATTATATTTATCAATTAACTAAATGCAAAGTGAGTGAACAGAAGAAAAATCTAAATCAAATCCATATTTGGTGTGACCAACCTTGCAAAACAGCATCAATTCTTCTAGGTACACTTGCACAAAGTCAGGGATTTTGTAGGCATATAGTCAGGTGTATGATTAAACAATTATACCAAACAGGTGCTAATGATCATCAATTCAATATGTAGGTTGAAACACAATCATTAACTGAAACAGAAACAGCTGTGTAGCAGGAATAAAACTGGGTGAGGAACAGCCAAACTCAGCTAACAAGGTGAGGTTGCTGAAGACAGTTTACTGTCAAAAGTCATACACCATGGCAAGACTGAGCACAGCAACAAGACACAAGGTAGTTATACTGCATCAGCAAGGTCTCTCCCAGGCAGAAATTTCAAGGCAGACAGGGGTTTCCAGATGTGCTGTCCAAGCTCTTTTGAAGAAGCACAAAGAAACGGGCAACGTTGAGGACCGTAGACGCAGTGGTCGGCCAAGGAAACTTACTGCAGCAGATGAAAGACACATCATGCTTACTTCCCTTTGCAATCGGAAGATGTCCAGCAGTGCCATCAGCTCAGAACTGGCAGAAAACAGTGGGACCCTGGTACACCCATCTACTGTCCGGAGAAGTCTGGTCAGAAGTGGCCTTCATGGAAGACTTGCGGCCAAAAAGCCATACCTCCGACGTGGAAACAAGGCCAAGCGACTCAACTATGCACTGAAAACACAGGAACTGGGGTGCAGAAAAATGGCAGCAGGTGCTCTGGACTGATGAGTCAAAATTTGAAATATTTGGCTGTAGCAGAAGGCAGTTTGTTCGCCGAAGGGCTGGAGAGCGTACACGAATGAGTGTCTGCAGGCAACAGTGAAGCATAGTGGAGGTTCCTTGCAAGTTTGGGGCTGCATTTCTGCAAATGGAGTTGGGGATTTGGTCAGAATTAATGGTCTCCTCAATGCTGAGAAGTACAGGCAGATACTTATCCATCATGCAATACCATCAGGGAGGCATCTGATTGGCCCCAAATTTATTCTGCAGCATGACAATGACCCCAAACATACAGCTTAAAGTCATTAAGAACTATCTTCAGCGTAAAGAAGAACAAGGAGTCCTGGAAGTGATGGTATGGCCCCACAGAGCCCTGATCTCAACATCAGCGAGTCTGTCTGGGATTACATGAAGAGAGAGAAGCAACTGAGGCTGCCTAAATCCACAGAAGAACTGTGGTTAGTTCTCCAAGATGTTTGGGCCAACCTACCTGCCGAGTTCCTTCAAAAACTGAGTGCAAGTGTACCTAGAAGAATTGATGCTTGGTGCTGTTTTGAAGGCAAAGGGTGGTCACACCAAATATGGATTTGATTTAGATTTTTCTTCTGTTCACTCACTTTGCATTTAGTTAATTGATAAATATAAACTATTAACATGTCTATTTTTGAAAGCATTCTTACTTTACAGCATTTTTTCACACCTGCCTAAAACTTTTGCACAGTACTGTATATATATATATATATATATATATATATATATATATATATATATATATATATATATACTGTATATATATATATACACTACCGTTCAAAAGTTTGGGGTCACTTTTTTTGTCCATTAAAATAACATCAAATTGATCAGAAATACAGTGTAGACATTGTTAATGTTGTAAATGACTATTGTAGCTGGAAACGGCTGATTTATAATGGAATATCTACATAGGCGTACAGAGGCCCATTATCAGCAACCATCAGTCCTGTGTTCCAATGGCACGTTGTGTTTGCTAATCCAAGTTTATCATTTTAAAAGGCTAATTGATCATTAGAAAACCCTTTTGCAATTATGTTAGCACAGCTGAAAACTGTTGTGCTGATTAAAGAAGCAATAAAACTGGCCTTCTTTAGACTAGTTGAGTATCTGGAGCATCAGCAATTGTGGGTTCGATTACAGGCTCAAAATGGCCAGAAACAAAGAACTTTCTTCTGAAACTCGTCAGTCTATTCTTGTTCTGAGAAATGAAGGCTATTCCATGCGAGAAATTGCCAAGAAACTGAAGATCTCGTACAACGCTGTGTACTACTCCCTTCACAGAACAGCGCAAACTGGCTCTAACCAGAATAGAAAGAGGAGTGGGAGGCCCCGGTGCACAACTGAGCAAGAGGACAAATACATTAGAGTGTCTAGTTTGAGAAACAGACGCCTCACATGTCATCAACTGGCAGCTTCATTAAATAGTACCCACAAAACACCAGTCTCAACATCAACAGTGAAGAGGCGACTCTGGGATGCTGGCCTTCTAGGCAGAGTTGCAAAGAAAAAGCCATATCTCAGACTGGCCAATAAAAAGAAAAGATTAAGATGGGCAAAAGAACACAGACACTGGACAGAGGAAGATTGGAAAAAAGTGTTATGGACAGACGAATCTAAGTTTGAGGTGTTCGGATCACAAAGAAGAACATTCGTGAGACGCAGACCAAATGAAAAGATGCTGGAGGAGTGCTTAACGCCATCTGTCAAGCATGGTGGAGGCAATGTGATGGTCTGGGGGTGCTTTGGTGGTGGTAAAGTGGGAGATTTGTACAGGGTAAAAGGGATCTTGAAGAAGGAAGGCTATCACTCCATTTTGCAACGCCATGCCATACCCTGTGGACGGCGCTTGATTGGAGCCAATTTCCTCCTACAACAGGACAATGACCCAAAGCACAGCTCCAAACTATGCAAGAACTATTTAGGGAAGAAGCAGTCAGCTGGTGTTCTGTCTATAATGGAGTGGCCAGCACAGTCACTGGATCTCAACCCTATTGAGCTGTTGTGGGAGCAGCTTGACCGTATGGTACGTAAGAAGTGCCCATCAAGCCAATCCAACTTGTGGGAGGTGCTTCAGGAAGCATGGGGTGAAATCTTTTCAGATTACCTCAACAAATTGACAACTAGAATGCCAAAGGTCTGCAAGGCTGTAATTGCTGCAAATGGAGGATTCTTTGATCTAAAGCAAAGTTTGAAGGACACAATTATTATTTCAATTAAAATCATTATTTCTAACCTTGTCAATGACTATATTTCCTATTCATTTTGCTATATTTCCTATTCAAACTCATTTCATGTATGTTTTCATGGAAAACAAGGAAATTTCTAAGTGACCCCAAACTTTTGAACGGTAGTGTATATATATTATATATATATATATATATATATATATATATATATATATATATATATATATATATATATATATATATATATATTGTAATGAATTTTTCTACTGTCTCTCAGGACAATGTCCTTGTAGTGTATAATAAACAATAATAAATCCACAGAAAACAAAACTTAGATGAAAACGCACCAGGGCGTGGCTTTATTTGAAACAAAACAAAAACATGCACTGCAGGTGCACACAAAAACAAAAGAAAAGCCTAACCCTTTTTCTGGGTCTAACTAAACTGTTACCTTGTCCCTCTCTAAACAGGGACAGGCTATTCCTGTTTACCCCAATTATACACACCCACGTAACTTATTTATTTTTCCTTACTTTCATTCAACTCAGCACAACCAACTGCCCTCATGCGCTCAGTAACTCCTCTCCAACCCCTAATAGAGCTGGAAGCTCTCTTTTTATAGTCTGTGACTGTTCCCAATTAACACCAATTAGCTTGTTTGGGAGCAGCCACATTCTCTCATGTTTTTGGCAGGGGGAAGAATTAACCCCATCCCTGCCAACCACCACCAACACAGACAATACCCAACCAATTTATATTTAGAGCCCTTTGTTTACCCTCCAGTTGGTTTACGTTGTCTTTTCACAGTTTAGTACCTTTGTTGGTTTGAACACATTCTCAAAGAATTATACCATCGTTCACTCAGCTGGAGTGTGCATTCTTTACACCCAGGGCCCCACAGCTGCCCAAGTTTGATACGGAATGTACACTCCCTCACAATATATATATATTGTGAAAGACTGGTAGTGTGGTGCTACTGGACACTGGTATTTTCTTCCCCACAGACTGTAGTGAACACGTTGCTTATTCAGGTGAGTACTTTTATTTACTATATTTACACAACATTACACTTATTCAAAAGCGTTTATTTGCCCTGTACGGGCCACTAACTACCTCACTTCTTCTCCCCTCTCTATGCTACTGCAAGACGACCAAGCTGTGACAGGCTTTGCCTGTAAAATGTCCCGATTCTGCAAGACAGGTAAGTTGAGATTGGGCTCCCTCTGGAGGAGCACACCAGGAACACAGGTGAGTAAAGGTTGGGGCTCCCTCTGGTGGAGTGAGCCAGGAACACAGGTAAGTAGAGGTGGGACTCCCTCTGGTGGAGTGAGCCAGGAACACAGGCAAGTAGAAGTTGGGATTCCCTCTGGACCAGGAACACAGGTAAGCAGAGGTGGGGCTCCCTCTGGTGGAGTGAGCCAGGAACACAGGTAAGTAGAAGATGGGATTCCCTCTGGACCAAGAACACAGGTAAGCAGAGGCGGGGCTCCCTCTGGTGGAGTGAGCCAGGAACACAGGTAAGTAGAAGTTGGGATTCCCTCTGGACCAGGAACACAGGTAAGCAGAGGTGGGGCTCCCTCTGGTGGAGTGAGCCAGGAACACAGGTAAGTAGAAGTTGGGATTCCCTCTGGACCAGGAACACAGGTGAGCAGAGGTGGGGCTCCCTCTGGTGGAGTGAGCCAGGAACACAGGTAAGTAGAAGTTGGGATTCCCTCTGGACCAGGAACACAGGTAAGCAGAGGTGGGGCTTTCTCTGGTGAAGTTAGCCAGGAACACAGGTAAGCAGAGGCGGGGCTCTCTCTGGTGGAGTGAGCCAGGAACACAGGTAAGTAGAGGTTGAGCTCTCTCGGTTGATTATCTCCTGGAACACAGAGAAACAGAGCAGCGGCCCCCTCTGGAGGAGTGTGCAAGACAAGCAAGGGAAATCCAAGATATGCAGAAGTGTTCCTACTACAGCCGGGTCCCAGGATAAACACGGATGAATCCTGAATTCCCTTAAGAGGAATGATGTGACACTTGTACTCCCACTGCAGTGACTGTTTTAAAAGAGCCACATTCAGACAGTAATAAACAATGTCCCAATACCACGGTCTTGTGTTGCAGTTTCTTGAATTATACTACTATAATTCAATAACACTTCCCACCGATATGCAGATCGCTGCTCCTGCAGCTGGTAATCAAACAGTGTTTTAACCAGTCCCGGTCATATAAATAACACACTTGGTCTGTAGATTGCTGCTCCTGCAGCTGGTAACCAAAAAGTATTATTCACCATGACTGCGCCACACAGGTACCCAGGCTAACCCCGCGGGTCACCTATTAGCAATGGCGTAGTCAGCAGTAAACACAGTAATTCAAACAAATCGCCACTGTGAAACAAAACCAAAACAAATCAAAACAAAATGCTGCCTCACCAAGAGGTAAAACCCGCTGTACTAAACTTTCACAAAATAACTATGACTGGAATATAAAGCACTTACTATCACTTTCCCAAGACACAGGAAAAATCCCCAAGGCTTGCGCAGGCAGGACAATCGGGCGGTGTTCCCCACAATTACACAACCCTTGATTGTTCTGCTCTGCTTCCTTTTAAACTGTATAACCTCGCCTTTACTAATTATATACAGTACTGTGCAAAAGTTTTAGGCATGTGTGAAAAAATGCTGTAAAGTAAAAATGCGTTCAAAAATAGACATGTTAATAGATTATATTTATCAATTAACTAAATGCAAAGTGAGTGAACAGAAGAAAAATCTAAACCAAATCCATATTTGGTGTGACCACCCTTTGCCTTCAAAACAGCATCAAGCATCAATTCTTCTAGGTACACTTGCACACAGTTTTTGAAGGAACTCGGCAGGTAGGTTGGCCCAAACATCTTGGAGAACTAACCACAGTTCTTCTGTGGATTTAGGCAGCCTCAGTTGCTTCTCTCTCTTCATGTAATCCCAGACAGACTCGATGATGTGGAGATCAGGGTTCTGTGGGGGCCATACCATCACTTCCAGGACTCCTTGTTCTTCTTTACAATGAAGATAGTTCTTAATGACTTTAAGCTGTATGTTTGGGGTCGTTGTCATGCTGCAGAATAAATTTGGGGCCAGTCAGATGCCTCCCTGATGGTATTGCATGATGGATAAGTATCTGCCTGTACTTCTCAGCATTGAGGAGACCATTAATTCTGACCAAATCCCCAACTCCATTTGCAGAAATGCAGCCCCAGACTTGCAAGGAACCTCAACCATGCTTCACTGTTGCCTGCAGACACTCATTCGTGATGCGCTCTCCAGCCCTTCGGCGAACAAACTGCCTTCTGCTACAGCCAAATATTTCAAATTTTGACTCATCAGTCCAGAGCACCTGCTGCCATTTTCTGCACCCCAGTTGCTGTGTTTTCGTGCATAGTTGAGTCGCTTGGCCTTGTTTCCACGTCGGAGGTATGGCTTTTGGCGCAAGTCTTCCATGAAGGCCACTTCTGACCAGACTTCTCCGGACAGTAGGTGGGTGTACCAGGGTCCCACTGTTTTCTGCCAGTTCTGAGCTGATGGCACTGCTGGACATCTTCCGATTGCGAAGGGAAGTAAGCATGATGTGTCTTTCATCTGCTGCAGTAAGTTTCCTTGGCCGACCACTGCGTCTACGGTCCTCTTCTTCAAAAGAGCTTGGACAGCACATCTGGAAACCCCTGTCTGCCTTGAAATTTCTGCCTGGGAGAGACCTTGCTGATGCAGTATAACTACCTTGTGTCTTGTTGCTGTGCTCAGTCTTGCCATGGTGTATGACTTTTGACAGTAAACTGCCTTCAGCAACCTCACCTTGTTAGCTGAGTTTGGCTGTTCCTCACCCAGTTTTATTCCTCCTACACAGCTGTTTCTGTTTCAGTTAATGATTGTGTTTCAACCTACATATTGAATTGATGATCATTAGCACCTGTTTGGTATAATTGTTTAATCATACACCTGACTATATGCCTACAAAATCCCTGACTTTGTGCAAGTGTACCTAGAAGAATTGATGCTGTTTTGAAGGCAAAGGGTGGTCACACCAAATATGGATTTGATTTAGATTTTTCTTCTGTTCACTCACTTTGCATTTAGTTAATTAATAAATATAAACTATTAACATGTCTATTTTTGAAAGCATTCTTACTTTACAGCATTTTTTCACACCTGCCTAAAACCTTTGCACAGTACTGTATATATATAATAGAAGGGCGTGAGTTACAGGAAAATAATTCCATCAAGGTTTATGTGACGTCATAAACTACAAGACCTATTTTATTACTACACTCTGTTATGCAGTTTGACATACCCGTGATTAACACTGCCTATTTTGAAAAAAATAAAATAAAAATCTGTAGCTTTATATGAAGGAAAATGTTTAATAAAAATATATACTCACACAAGAATGTATTCTCTGGCATAATCATTTTGAAACAGCGCTGTGAAGTGGAGAGCAAGTAAGAGATTGAGAATAGACAGTTATTTTATTATTATTATTTCTTTGCCATGATCCACGGCTGACAGAGGTCCTTTTCATTTTATTTCTTTTACCTGTGTTCACAATAAACAGTTTGGACGAATACTGGCTGTGTAAACCTGTTTATTTTCATGGAGTGTTACAATACAGTATTCCAGTGCTGCTGATGTAGGCGGTGGGAAATTTGGACTTGCTTGGTATTGCAAAAAACACTGCGAGATCAGTGTTCGAAAGTCAGTCTTTTTTTTTCGCACACTACAAAACGATCCACTTTGTGTAGTGTGCAAACAGCGTGAAACTTTCACTGGTTATTATTATTATTATTATTATTATTATTATTATTATTATTATTATTATTATTATTACTAGAATTACAGTATTATTCAAACATCCTCCTTCAGTGCTTTTTGTTTATTTATGTTTTTTTTTAGTCCTGCAGTTAAAAATGGAAGTCTTATGTGTGCGTTTGGTGACATCAGACCAGAATGCAGGAACAAAAAAAACTGACACCAGTACTGCAGGTGCGGTGCAAAGGCGCTTGCACTGCTTTATTTTTAAATAACAAAAATAAATAAAATATTTTAACAAAAAGACTTGCTCACAGAGTGAAAATAAAACAGTTAAACAAAATAATCACGAACATAAAACAAAACAATACAGGTCAGGCTGGGCAATTGCTCTCACTGTTCCTGTATATAATTTTACTTTTCTCTCTCCTCTCTCACTCTCGTTCCTCTTGAACACCCACCACAAACCGAGAGTGCTGCAGGTTTATATGCAGGTGACCATCTCCCGATTAAGCAACAAATTAATCACTTAATTCAGTTTTTAAATTACTGTGGATGTGGCTTCCCATCCACGCTACTAAACAATACAATACATTTGGCTACGCCGTCAAAACAATAAAAAAAACATCGCGGCTACGCCGTCATATATATACATAAATAAATTGTAAAACAAAAATACACAATAACACAGGGGCGGAGGGGGAAGCCCCGTTCTAAAAATAAGTAAACAAATAAACATACAGGCTCCTCCTTAGCAATACAATGGAAATGTATATATATATATATATATATATATATATATATATATATATATATATATATATATATATATATATATATATATATATTGTAACACAGCAGGGAGGGGGTTAAAGCCTCTCTGCGGGGAAAACATGTGCGGAATGCACATTTGTTTAGTTTAATTGTTTTTCTTTATTGTTTAATTGAATTTGTTAACTGTTTTATTATTCAATTATCCCCTGCACCTGGGCAGTAATTGGGAATTAGAACCAGGTGCAGGGTATAAAAGAGGAGCAGTCAGAATGCTCATGGCTGCTGAGTAGAAGGAAGCAGAAGAGAGGTGCTCTGCTTCTGAGCAGTCATTAAAAAAAGTAAGGGCTGTGTAAACCTGTGTGGTTTTTGTTTGGTGCCAGGTAAACGGCTTAGCCATCCTGCAAGTTAGTCAGGGAATAACCTGTGTAGTAAGTACTCCAAAACGGAGTTAGGTTTTTGTTTTGTATGTCAGCGCAGAAAAATCCATTCCTGTGTCCTGGGTCGGTGTTCTTAAAGGGGCAATGAACCTTGAGAGGTGCAGATCTACTACAATATATATATATATATATATATATATATATATATATATATATATATATATATGGCACCTTGATGTTAAAAAAAAAAAAAATTAAACAATTGTTTCAGCAATTACAGGTTGATATCTTTACACTTTTGAAGTCAACTTAGGGGTTAGTCTGATGTTTTTCCTATAGGAAGAAATAAAATAACAGTGCATTTCAGTAAAGATTAATATATTTAGTGACTGTTTGCACACAAAGCCTGTCCATTGTGGCCATGTCTCAGTGAGTGTGAATAGGATGGAACATATGCAGCCTGTCACCGCAGGTGCCTACATCTGTTCTTCCCCAGGCAGATGCTCATAGAAAGTGGGAGAGCATTTCTAAAGAGGAACCGCCTCGTTTAAACCCTCCATTCACAATGCTTACGTTCTGCAGCAATCCAGATCGTATTGCTCTGAAATGGGGGTGGACTCATAAGAAGGTACACATTGGCTAACTGTTGGCATTTTGGTATTGCAACAAAACCTAAAACCTGTTCCGCTATTTCAAGACACATCTATCTATCTATCTATCTATCTATCTATCTATCTATCTATCTATCTATCTATAAATTACTTTACAGTAACATTAATTAATAAAATGTTGCTGTACAACTTTTATATTCTGTTTTTTTTAATTTTTACTTTATCATGTATACTTAAGAAATTAGCCCATTAATGGTCTTGTGTAAAAAAAGAATATAAACAATCAACAAATGATATACAATACTAATAAGCTTTGAACACAATATACAATATCAGGCCAGTGTCCACGGTACAATTTTCACACCACAACTTGAACTTTAAATTATACATAATGCTAAAGTTGCCAATCAAATCAGTAGTTTATTGCAATGTAAGATGTTTTTAATTAATATATTAAACATGTTAATAAAATAAGAAATATATACGTGTTTAAAAATAAAATAAAGTTGTAAAATATAAAAAAATGTACTTTTTATAAACGATTGCAATATTCAAACATCTGGATTTCGCATTGCAATAGGGCCTGTACTATATGTAAATAAAATGTGCACGCATTGCTATTCCTATCAGATTAACAGTTTAATCTTTGCTTTCTGAGATTGAGTGTAACTAGCTATAACTCAATGTTCTGCAATCTAAAAGTGGACTTATTACTGATGTCGATGGCAATCTGCTGGTTTGAAGACGTGCGAAATATTTTCTTCTTTCTCTTTTCTTATAGCCAGGGGGTATGTGTAATCCTATGCACAATCACATTTGCTAAAATTGCCCTTGGGAACCAGCAGATGTTCCTTGGCAGACATCGGCACGCGACTGGCCTCAGCCCTCTAAGAAAATCCAAATTGACCCCATCATTCCCTAGACCCCCCTTACACACACATGCACAAAGTAGTGCACACCAACCATCCCAAAACTTTACCCAGATGACCCCCAGCAACAAATTCAACAAGAATAGGGCCACTTTTAGATTGGTCCATATATCCTGAAGAGCAGCTGGCTCCAGTAATGTGATCTGGAGACAAAGGAATGCCCCCTCGGTTCTAGGATCACAGGTAAACATGCTAGCTTTGTTATGAAAATTAGATTTGCGACAGGATGGGAGCATTTGATTTGCGCTATTTTTTAAAGAGGGAAAGATACATGGCTGCTCATCCATCATCTGCCCTCTCTGTGTGCCAGCTGAGCCATGCGACTGACCCTTTCCTATTCTAATCAGCACATGCCTTAGCAACTTTACACACCACTACTCAAAATGTATTATCTGTTCAGACAAATATCCAACTAGTTAAAAAAAAGCATGTCATTTGTGGTCCCTGTTCTGAACTTTGCATTATGTGACCTGAAAGCAAAAACTTACACTGTACAAAATCTTTTTCTTTCTTTCTTTCCAAAACCTTTTTTTAAACCCCTCAATGTACATCCATTCACTGTAGCTTCTGGGCATCGTTGTATTGGTTTGGGTATCTGAGTTCAAAGGTTATTAGGTATTTTCAGTTTACCAGGACTATACTTTTAAAACATGAACAAATGAAAGCTAAGAATATTATTATTATTATTATTATTATTATTATTATTATTATTATTATTATTATTACCCTATGGATTAAAGTTATCAATAATATATCCTTGACATAATTGCATGCCATGTGTTATATATTACTTGCATCATCAATATCTTTAGACTGAACAGAACGTGCAGAATATCTGTTGTAGGTCAATATAAAAATTTGTTTCAGGAAACAAAGGTTAGTTCTATTTTTCCAGAAGTTTTGACTGTTCTATGTTTACCTACCAATTGGTAGTAACATTTTATTATTAAAAACCAAAGTCTTATCTTCCCTAACCATATGGCGATGGCCATACCGTTGCAGGTTCTTTAACATGCTTTTAGTCCAATTTGGATGAAGGGTGTGTAATGTGGAAGTGAAGTAGTATAGAGACATGCAGTTGGAAGTGAAAAAACGCCATTTGGTTAGGAGCAGATGGCTGGCTAGGGGGCTGATTGCGTCTAAAGGCGTGTCATGCCCTTCAGATGGAATCCCTAAGGGCTCCCCCTGTATTCAAAATCAATGAAAATTAAAGAGCAAAGAAAGGATGAATAGTTAGACCTCGAGTCCCTCCATTGTTCATCCCAGCTACTGGCGGGCAGGAGTTAAACTACAACAGCCTCCTATAGAAACACTTAAGTTAAACAGTCTCCCCTAGCCCAGCCTGTGAAAGAGGGAGAGAAGAAGAACAAGGAGCTTTCTGCCTGATTTAACCAATACAGAATCGCGTGGCATAAATTAAGCTTGAATAGAATAAGTGCACTGGGCAGGAGTCTGATGGATTTTAGGATGCCTTTCAGTTACGCTTTGCTGCAGTAATCGAGAAATCTGCCACGTCAATTTAATAAATGCCCAACTGGGAGAGGGGTGTTGTTGGGACACCTTTTTGTCCAAGACCTTGTGTGTGGAACCACCTACATTTAGACATGTTGAATATTATGTAAGGACAATACTACAGCAGTATAAAATACTTGAAACAGTGAAATAATTTAAGCATTGTTACCCACTTTTTAAAGTAATGTAAACATAAAAAGGGAAAGCAACATCTAGTAGCTTATTGATTCGAAACTGGCATATGCCTTGTGTGCTCTAAGTAATTCTATCATACATAATTTAGTACGCCCACTAAATGACAATAAACTATAAACAAATACATGTATGTCATTTAGATGTGCTATTGTCTGTTCCGGGCACTAACACGTGTGATCAGTCCATAATAAAATGGCACTGCATATGTTTGAATTTAAATTATGTCAGTACAGACAATTGCACTTTGCATCAAATTATTTTTTCCCCCCAAAGTACATTTATTTTCAAAAGTAAAATTGTGTCAAACTCTTCCTGGAACTCATATACAATTGCACCTTTTAATAATAGGGTGCCAAGGGAGTTTCTAATACTTTTTTTTTAAATCACAAACAAATGTTCCAGTGTCTGCTGGTAGAAATAATGAGGTGACGGTTGGTGCAGTTTTTTGGCTGGAAGGATACTTTTTTTTCTTGTAAGATCTGCACATTGTTGTAGAGGCTGCATCGTGCGCCGAGGGGACCTCTTTCTCTCAGTTATAGAACGAGCAGGTGTTGCCTAAATTACCATACAGCTGAGAGTACAAAGAACCAACTTATTCATCCTTCACACAGTAACAAAGTGGCTTAATGACAGCCACGCGAACGACACACACCAACCCACTCTTTACCCAGCTTAAGAGTGTTGGAAAAAATCTATAGTTACACAAAGTTAACAAAACCTTTACATACTTTTAAAAGTCCCCTCCCCCAGACACAAAGGCAAAGTGTTCAAACCTTTGATAAAGTTGTACACACTTTCCAAAAAATAATTCCCTGAACTTTTGATCAGTGAACAGCAAGTGTGTTGACCTTGATTTTATCCCCCTAAAATGACATAAATACCCTGAGATTATTATTAAGATTGAATTTGATGTAAACAAGATGGCAAGAAATTGAATGTTTAATGAAAAACAACCTACACTGCCATAGAATACTGGTTTAATATATTATTGGATGCATTTTAATGTCACTGTTTTGTGACTATTAAAATGTTCTTATTTGCTTCCCTATTTTATTTATGTAACATTCTAAACCTGATACATATATATATATATATATATATATATATATATATATATATATATATATATATATATATATATATATATATATATATATATATATATATATATGTGTGTGTGTGTGTGTGTGTGTGTGTGCAGATTTTTAAGCTGTATTTACTAATGCATTTTGTTTTAATTTGCCATATTGTAAAACAAATATTTATGGGAAATAAAGAATTAAAAAAACGAATTCACTGTAAAGGGAATCCAAAGATTTGTGAGAAAGGTGCAAAGGATTCTTATGGTTAAAAATTTTCAGGAATGTAAATGAGGGTTGCACATTTTACAGCTCAGTGACTATTTGGCGATCTTTTGAGAGGAACGTTTTGAAAAGTGTCCCCTTTGTGACAGACCTCGGGGGCAGCTTATCTGCATCTCATTACCAATGCAAACGACAGGCTGTATATAAACGGCGACTGGCTACCAGGAACCCCAGACACACACACACACACACACACACACACACACACACACACACAACTGCACGCTGAGCAAAGTTCTGGAGGAAATAACAAGAGAAAACTCATTCTGGATCAGTCTTTTCTTACAACAACCAGAGGAAAAATAAATACAAAATTCACATTTCTTCTGCTCTGCTCTGCTCTGTTGAACTACAACATTTATTTTCAAGATTGGAATTATCACCTTGGCAAGGGACTTCGAGATCATCTTTCATTCGGGAACCTCGCTTATTCTCTCTGTTGGGAATTATTATTATTATTATTATTATTATTATTATTATTATTATTATTATTATTTTCTTCTGTTTTGCAAACAGAAATAACGTGGTTGAGAAGAAAAAGTAAAGTTAAAGAAGCTGTTCCGAAAGCCAAGTTCTATCCCAAAACGGCCATCCTCCTCTTGCCATTCACAAAAGCTGCCAGTCATTCAAGAAAGGGCGTATCTTACAAATAAGGGACTAGTGTATACTGTACAGAAAGGGAAAACACAATCTATATTCAGTTGAGCTGGGAGAAACAGCACTGCCCAAGCCCTCTGTGACTTTAACTTAATTATTATTATTAGAGGTTGCAAAATAAATACAAAAATGGGACGTCAGTCCCCTATTATATTATCCATCCTCTGTGCCTTGATATGCCAGGTAAGAACACATTTATTAAAGAATATTACAAAAGTAGATATGTTGTTGTTAAATTCAGAAAACGTTTTTTTAAAAAAAAAAAAAAAAATGATTAGGGTCTCAAGTGGTGTCACCATAACCTGTTGCTTTATGGTCAGTGACCCTCCAAATAAATACGTTTTTTCAAATGTTTTTGCCTTTCATTTTAACAGGGTTTTTGCTCTGGAGTTTTTGAGCTGAAGTTGCAAGAATTTCTGAACAAGAAAGGTGTGATGGGAAACAGGAACTGCTGTAAACCTGGATCTAATACTGGACTGCTGCAGTGTGAATGTAAAACATTCTTCCGAATCTGCTTGAAGCATTACCAGACAACTGTTTCTCCAGAGCCCCCGTGTACATACGGCAGTGCCGTGACTCCTGTGCTGGGCTCCAACTCCTTCCAAGTGCCCGAGACAGCTTCAGACATAACCTTCACCAATCCCATCATATTCGCTTTCGGGTTCACGTGGCCTGTAAGTACAGCATTTGTAACATTTAAAAGAATATTGTAACTACAGTAATCCATAGCAAAGCTTTTTTTTGCAGATACAAGGAATATACATTTTGTTGTCTTAAGTGCTGTAGTTAAATATATTCGATGAATTAATTTGTATATCAAAGAAATAGCACTGATATCAGGCCTGATTGTAATTTAAATGTTTTAACAAATAATATTATTGGTGTGGGAACTTCACATCCACTGTGCTGGTAATTGCCAGCCCTGCCTGAAATTCCGAAAAACTTCATTTTACAGCGATCCACAAGTGTGAAACTAGGGGAATTAAGCGTGAAGATTAATGACAACAGCCCCTCATGAATCAATATCCTGCCTTTAGACTGTAAAAACACCATAATAAAAAAACATCTTTAGATGGTATTCGTATTGCTTGTTAGTTCTCTATATTAATTTTGTTTCTCTTTCTTATATTTTTAGGGAACATTTTCTCTCATCATTGAAGCTCTGCACACAGATTCTCCGGACGATCTTTCAACAGGTATGAGTTGTAAGCTCGCTCGCTCTCTCTCTCTCTCTCTCTCTCTCTCTCTCTCTCTCTCTCTCTCTCTCTAAGAGATAAAGTGACGATTACCTAGCCTAATTCTAAAATTATTTTTGAATGTTTATATAAAAATGTGTTTGTGTTTTTTAAATTTTATTTATTATTTATTTTGATTATTTTGTAGAAAGCCCCGATCGCCTGATCAGTCGCTTGGCTGCTCAGAGACACCTCACTGTAGGAGAAGAGTGGTCCCAGGACATTCACGTCGGCGGCACGACTGATCTGAAATACTCCTATCGTTTCGTCTGTGATGAACATTACTATGGCGAAGGTTGTTCTGTTTTTTGTCGCCCCCGGGACGATGCCTTTGGTCACTTCACCTGTGGAGAACGTGGTGAGAAGGTCTGCAACTCTGGTTGGAAAGGACAATACTGTACTGAAGGTACGTTATTAGGATCATCCAAGTTAACACCATCATAATATCCACAGGTCTATATTACCTGAACGTTTTAGCACATATATATATATATATATATATATATATATATATATATATATATATATATATATATATATATATATATATATATATAAACGAGTTGTATTTAAATCATGTAAGCTTTTTATTATTGTTGTAGTTATAAACAAGCACATTAATCTTGGCAACTTCTGTTATCTTAGGTGATTTATTTAAATAAGAAAAGTTTACAGAACAATCATGTGCCTGCATGTGCCATAGATTCGAGATAATGGCTGATTGGTTCTTAGGAGCATGCCTTGTGCTGATTGGGTGAGGAGTGTGGGGTATTGTTGCAAGTGGGCAGCTGCTGTGTGAGAGTAGACAATAGAGCAGCTGTCCTGCACTGGCACCCTGCACACCAGCTGTCCACTCTTATCTGCACTGATATTAAGAGGTGGAGCTGTGTGCACAGAATGAAAAAAGGGACTTCTGACCCGCAGGAAAGAGAAAAGGGGTCTTTGTTTGTCCCGCTTTTGTCTGCGTGCAACTGTGTTAAACAGAAAGCTCATGCTAGTGATAAGGCCTGGCCCTTTTATAGTAAATTATCCTAGATTTACTGATAGGGCTAGTTCAAAGAAAATGTAAACAAGAACGAACATATGTCAGTGATTTAGTTTCCAGGATGCTTATGTGTTTTTTATTTGCAGCTATCTGTCTCCCAGGATGTGATGAACAACATGGAATCTGTGACAAGCCTGGTGAATGCAAGTAAGTATTTAAGGCTAAATAGTTTTGTAGGTTCTGCCTAGTAACTGAACAGATTAGTGTAACATGATAAACACCAGGGCCGTACTAGAATGCAGTTTGTTTTTTTTACAGTAAACATTATAAATAAGTGTCTAGAGCAACTAAAAGCCAATTCTGCATTGGAGCTGAATTTACCAGACATTGTGTATGACTTTTTAAGAAATTGTATTCTTTTTACTTGGTCGTGATTTGTTTGGAATGGCTGAGTTAAACTTTCCAACTATGTGAAGTCTGACCACTGATTTTTGTTTTCTTGCTAGATGCCGAGTAGGATGGCAAGGTCGTTACTGTGATGAGTGCATTCGTTACCCAGGCTGTCTGCATGGTACCTGCCATCAACCATGGCAGTGCAACTGTCAAGAAGGCTGGGGTGGTCTCTTCTGTAACCAAGGTGTGCTCTTAATATATCTAATTCAATGTTGCATTATAAATTAACTATCTTTGTATCATCACTAAAACTAAATATAATAAAAACTGTTTTTCTTCTCTTGAAGATCTTAACTACTGCACACATCACAAGCCCTGCATGAATGGAGCCACTTGCACCAACACTGGCCAGGGAAGTTACACCTGTTCTTGTCGTCCTGGATACACTGGTGCCAACTGTGAGATTGAGGTCAATGAATGTGATGATAACCCTTGCAGGAACGGAGGAAGCTGCACTGTAAGTTTTTTCTTTTAAACATATATAAACATGAATGTGATGTTGTCTTATTGTTTGTTCTGTGTGGCTTAAGAATTTCACATTTTAACACAGGATCTGGAAAACAGCTTCACCTGCACCTGCCCACCTGGTTTCTATGGCAAAAACTGCGAACTGAGTGCAATGACCTGTGCTGACGGGCCCTGCTTCAATGGTGGACGGTGTTCCGATAACCCTGAAGGTGGATATGCCTGTCGCTGTCCAGTGGGCTACTCTGGCTTCAACTGTGAAAATAAAATTGACCACTGCAGCTCCAATCCATGTGCAAATGGTAAGAGTTGAACTAACACAAATTAAAAAAAAAAAAATTAAATTAGTTAAAAAAAAACTCATACACGTTACTTTTGTCTTTTATAGATGCTGAGTGTATGGACCTCGGAAACGAGTATATTTGCCAGTGCCCAGATGGTTTCACAGGAATGCACTGCAATGACAACATTGATGAATGCGCTGCCTTCCCGTGTTTGAATGGTGGAACCTGCCAGGATGATGTTAATGACTATACCTGCACCTGTCCTCCAGGATATATTGGCAAGAACTGTAGTTCACCTGTCAGCAAATGTGAGCACAACCCTTGCCACAATGGGGCTACCTGCCATGAGAGAAACAACCGATATGTCTGTGCTTGCACCCAAGGGTATGGTGGACTTAACTGCCAGTTCCTACTGAGTGAGCAGCCTGTTGAGGACCAAACTCAGAGGTACACGGAAGGCAGTGATGGACAGTTTCCTTGGACTGCAGTTTGTGCTGGGATTATTATGGTTCTTATGCTGTTACTGGGATGTGCTGTCATTGTGGTCTGGCTCAGGGCTAAGATGCAAAAGAGACGACACCAGCCGGATAACTGCAAGAGCGAAATGGAAACCATGAACAACCTGACCGACTTTCAGCGAGAAAAGGACATTTCAGTCAGTGTTATTGGGGCTACCCAGATTAAGAACACCAACAAGAAAGTAGACTTTCACTGTGATAACAATGGGGAGAAAAATGGTTACAAAGTTAGATACCCATCCGTGGATTACAATCTTGTGCACGAGTTAAAGCATGAAGATTTTGTCAAAGAAGAGCGTGATAAAAGTGATTCAAAGTGTGATGCTTCTGTTTCTGAACTGGAGGAGAAAAATGCAGTACCTTTAAAGAGGTAAATATCGAATGCTTTTTAAAATAACAGAGATTGTACAGTTTATTTCTGCAGAAATAGAGGTGTTCAGTGTGCTCTAGGAATTCTAAATCTATCAAATTCAATTTATATTTTCTTCTTTTTTCCTTAACAGTGAGTTTTCAGAAAGAAAACGGCCAGAATCAGTGTACTCCCTGTCGAAAGACAAAAAGTACCAGTCTGTGTATGTCATATCTGAAGAAAAAGATGAATGTATAATTGCAACTGAGGTTAGTATAACTTTAGTCTGCTTATTCCTCCAATTTGTCGAAGTGTCAAGCAGTAAAGTATATGAGTGCAAGAGCCCTTTTAACTAAATGTATTTGTTTTTCTCTCTAGGTGTGAAAGTGCCATAGGAAAGCTGTTGGTCATTTGATTGAAGGAGGCATTACTTCGATGAATGCTGCTCAAATGGAGGAAAGGATTCCTTCAGTGACTGCTGCTGTGAGACTAAAAATATACAGAATGAGCTGGATCTGTACTGAAGTTAGCACAGTGGTTGCAAAAAGTGATAGACGTTTGGCCCCGATGGCTTGCTCTCTCAAGGATTCCTGTTTCCCAGGTCTGTGCTCTGTGACTGTGCTCGATGATGCCTGTTGCACTGCCGATAGGACATTTCCTCATTGCACTATGGACAGTTGCTTTTTTGTATTTTACATGAATGGACTTGATTACTGTGTAAGCAGTCTGCACTGCCTGCAGTGTACATTTCAGAATGTTCTGAGCCACAAGTAAACACTGCCTTCAAAAAGGTTTTTTAAATACTGTCAAAATTGTGTGTTATTTTTTTGAAGCTGTAATTATTTTTTGTTTTGTTTTTTTGACGCTAATTTATTTTTTGTAAATATGTACAAAGGCACTTCGGGTCTATGTGACTTTATTTTTTGTACATAAATGTATTTATGAATTATTTTGCTAAATGTTATTTGATTTGTTTTGTTAATGAAGGAAATCCTTTTTTTGTTTAATATGTTTTGAAAATAAATAATATGGTATAATCTTTAAAGAATACAGGTTAACCATTACCAGCGCTGCTTTAAAGTGGGGAACAAAAAGAATCCCCAGCTATTTACAGATACAACATCAAGTAGGAATCAAAATCTACTGTATCTACAGTATACAGGCTGCTTTGCTGAACCACCAGAAATTACAATTAGGGTTTGATAACATAAGTTATCAAGCTGGAACTTGTGACAATATTTAACTTCAAGAGTGTAAAAGGGATACAAAATATTTTAGCTTCTTTAGCAGAAAACGTTTAATATGGGCATATATAGCATTAGAAGGTGTCAGTCTAAGATCAGTGATATCTGTGTCATGGCCCTTGAAACATAACGTGAATAATTAGCAACTGGTTGCCTGCTAGCTTCAGAGCTGTTAATGCCCAGGCCTTTCCACATGTGCTTACAGCTGCTGTATGGTGGATATTGGACTGATGTAAGGCTATTCTAAGGAATCCTCACAATCCAAGTGCTTTTGAAAAGAGCTCCAGAAAAAATAATTAAAGGTTAAGTGACATTTTGTAAATGGATGAGTATGGCGAAAGAGTTTTTAAATCTGGGGTTCCAGCCCTGTAAAGCCCATACTGAGCTGGTACCCTATAATATACTATATATTTGACTGTGTAAATATGTCTCTATGATTCTCCTATAGTAAAGCTATGAATCCTGTACTTATTGTGTATATGTTTCCTATGTAATTTAATGCTACAAACACATGAGCTGGCATTACTCAATCCTGTACGATTATACGATTATAGTTTAGCTTATCAAACTGGAGCAAACACATGTATATTTATATAAAATATATTTGCTAAAATCTAAGGGCAGAATTCTAATATTTTGGCCCTTCGGACACCCTTCTTTCGATAATTCAATTTTACAATAGGGGTTGTCTATTGTCTGGTATTTTTTCGATTTATTTCTGCATTTTAACATTTTTCAATTTAAATTATATTACATTACTTGTTTACCATTTACAAAGTCAGTATATTGAAATGAAACATGTTTATAGGTTGAATTGTGTTGTTTATTATATTTTATTAATGCACACTATGCCAGTGAGTACAGTTTGACAATTATTTTTCATACTCCTCCCATTGTTGCATTTGTCTGGTTATCTGTTTATATTTGTATTTAACTTTATATATCTATTTGGTGCAGTAATAGTGTTTGGAAATTGTAACCAGTAAACTTCAAAACTGATTTTCTAGACCATAAACAGCACACAATGGGAGCCACAGTTTAACAAGCTGATATATTTGTCAATATTTTGGCAACCAGCATTGTTTTCTTTTTTCTTTTTTCTTCTTTACAGAATATTTGACTGTAGCTGTTTAGTGCAAGTTTGTACATGTTCTGCTAAAGTATGTGCAACATTCTGTTAAAGTATGTTGCCATTATTTCTTGGTACATTTTATTAAATGCACAAAAAGTATAAATATTTGCCATTAACTACTGTTATTTGTACACAATTAATTTCCATTTGATAGTGTAATTTGCCAAAAATATAAGGATAAAATCCCCCGATTTTAAAAAGACACTCGTTGTCATACATAGCCCTTTGTGTCTACACAAAGACATGTTAACATAAAACGTCTTTAATTTGGCCATACAAGTTTATCCTAAAAACCCAATCAAATGAGAACACTAATAAATAATGAATCTAAACATATGTCTAAAATGCTGATGTTTCTATTTAAATGTTGTTTTTTTGTATCTGGAACAAGGACAAGTCAGAAAAAAAGAAAAAAAAGCATTTTACTGTTAGAAACACAACACGGTTCTAGGGGACACTATAGTTCCCCTTTAGTTAATTTCTTTGCAAAATCAATATATAATATTTTTCAATAGGCTTTAGGCTTTGCCCAAGCAATCTGATCACATTCTTGGTGTGAGCAGAAAATGCCAGCTATACGGTTGTATACATGGTATACTGGACCGCAAACCAAATGTAAAATGTAAAAATAAAACAACAAGTGTTTAGTATTTTATAGGCCCAGCATTGAGCTGTGCAGACTAAAACCATGCCTGAAAAGAGAGGCCTAATGTACACTGAGCATTTTTAATGATACAGTAAAACCAGTGTGCGTGTGATGAAAATTTGACTTGATTTGTAGGGGTAACTGTCACATGTACTTGCAACTTTTTTTTACTTGGCTTTGATAGGCTGATTCTGCCCTGTCACTACAGTTTGATAGGCTGACTCTGCCCTGTCACTACAGTTTGATAGGCTGATTGTGCCCTGTCACTACAGTTTGATAGGCTGACTCTGCCCTGTCACTACAGTTTGATAGGCTGACTCTGCCCTGTCACTACAGTTTGATAGGCTGATTCTGCCCTGTCATTACAGTTTGATAGGCTGATTCTGTCACTACAGTTTAGTTTCTTAATACCGTTTTTAAAACGTGTAAAAACTAAATAAATAAATACAAACAGAAAAACCTTTGTTCTAGTTTTGTAAATTTAACAGGTGTTTTTTCTACTATTGTCTTTTTGGTGTAAAAGGCTTTGAAAATCTACTCCATCCTCTTTAAGTTTAGGGCCCTGTTTTGAAACTAGTGCAAATTCAAAGGCAAACTGTCTGAGAGGAATAAAACATTTAACAGTACAGTACTATCAAAAACAACATAGTTGCAGAATGACACAGTTAAATTATAGTACAGAAAAGTTTTGCTATTTTTATGCAGTTCAAATTATTTTATTTGTCTCCTATATTTTGCACTTGCTCTAGAAATATAGTTCCCTTTCAAGTCGAAAATAACCATCAAGTATGGGATATTGCCGTCAGGCAGTAGGGATTGGCTGAGCTTTTATAGCAAAGCTGCCGATAGGCCTCTGCGCAAGCTGCTACCTAAGCCCGCCTCCCTGGGAGCTTACTATACGCAGCGCGCAGAGACTCTCTTCCTCTTTTGCCTTCAGCCTATGTAGGACATTGAGCTGGTAAGTTTTCTCTCTGAGAATTACTCCACTGATTGTACTCATCAACCTTGAGCGTGAGAAGCTGGCTACTGCCCCTTCTCTGAGTTGATTTCAGTGTTCGCTCTACGGAGCATTATTATATTTTTTCAACTTTCAAGCTTTGCTTCGGCATTGCGTTCTCGCGTTGGCGCTCACCGTCCATCTTTCTTTTATTTTCATATAATTTTACATATATTTTTTATATTGTAAAATATTTGTTGTTGGATTTTTTGTACTGTCTATTCTTTCTGTTTTATAGAATAGGGTTTAGAGGACACGTTGCGCGACTGGCTAGGCCACGCAATTTTTTGCAGCCTCGATCTTGCCTCGGCTAGACCCGGAGTGTAGCCTGCTGCTAGCAGCCACTCTTATAATAACACCCGCGGATTGAAACATCACCGCGTGGTTGCTGCACGACTGTAGCTACAGCTACAATAACATCGTGTGTGCGGCTGCAGTTCCTCTAAACGGAAGAAATAAAATAAATAAATAAATAAATAAATAAATACATTAAAAAAAGAAAAAAAAGATTTTTTTCCCATACAATACACATAGGAAGACTACCGCCAACTGCACTTTTTAGTTGCCCCTTATAAACAGGTAGGTATAGCACAACACCTTGTCTTTTTAGACTGTGACACGGTACTGGCACTTAGCGTCTCCGCTCTGCGGGTCAGCTGACGTTTCGGCGTCTAGTGCATAGCGTCTTCACGCTCAGTACACGCGCTTCGGGGTTTGCGGTGTCAGCGCTTTGGCGCTTTGGTGTAGTGCTTAGGCGCTTTGTGCTTAGTGCCTCGGCACTTGGGGCTTGGTGCACGCACCTCGACGCCGACGCCGGTGCTTGACGCTTCGGTGCTCGGTGCCTCGACGGTCGGTGCACGTACCTCGATGCTTTCGGCGCCGGCGCCGACGCTCGGTGCTTCGACGCTCGACGCCGGTGCACGCACCTTGACGCTCAACGCCGGGCGCCGGTGCCTCGACGCTCAACGCCGGCGCTCGGTGCCTCGACGCTCGGTGCACGCACCTCGACGCTCGACGCCGGCGCCGCCGCATCGACACCTCGATGCTCGGCGCACGCACTCGACGCTTCGGCTCGACGCTTCGGTGCATCGACGCCTCGTCGCTGGTGCACGTACCTCGACGTTCAACGCCGCGTTCGACGTTCGGTGTCGGAGTGGCAACCATGTCCGGTTCCACCGTTGCATCACCTGCGAGGCAAAATTGCCGGCGGCGATCCGCATGAAGACTGTGTGGCGTGCCTGGGACCAGAGACGCGCTGCGCCTGCCTTGGCAGACAGATCGTTTGCACATTGTGCGCTAATTTTCAACAGCGCACTCTTCGCCAGAGGGCGAGGAAAGCGTGGGTAGCCACTCCCCTTCCTCAGGGTCATTTTACACCCTGTCTGTCCCGCCGTCGTCCACAGCGACTCCGCCCGTCACACTGCAGGTATCCAGGAGCCTCCCAGCTTACAGCTGGCCAGAGATCCCAGACCATAGGCGTGTCCGGGAGCCGCTCGTAGCCCGTCTATTCGGCCCGAGGCTCCTCCCTCGCAGGGAACGTTCCCGCCGATCACGGTCTCGCTCCCTGGCACCCCACCGTAGGGGACGCTCCCGTTCTCCTCGTCAGGACAGGCGTTATAGGGACAAGTCAGGCGTGGCAGAGCTCACATCGAAAATGTCCCAGTTTATGGATGTGATGATGGGCCAGCAATCGTTGCTCATGTCCCTTACCAGCATGACACCACCAACCGGACCAATTGCCAATCAGCCGGCGTTTCAGCCACAGCCTCTGGCCGTCCCTGTTGTCCAACAACCCCAAGGGGTATGGGACGTAGATGCCATCTCCAGGGATGCTTCCGAAGGAGAGCCTCTCCTTGAGGAGGACAGTGCGGAAGCTGAACTGGCATCCCAGCACTCGGAGCAAGACACTGAGTCGGAGGCGCTGGACACCAGTGATCCCTTGTGGTCACTGGTGGAGCGAGCAACTCGCCACCTGGGGATTGAGTGGCCAGCCGTGAGTGGCCATCCTGGGCCCTCTTTAGAGGGGTGCCTGTGTCTGACATTTGCGCTGCAGCCAGTTGGGCTACACCGCATACTTTTATGAGGTTCTACCGTTTAAATGTACTGGGATCCTCTGCTCAGTCATTCGGAGCATCCGTATTACACTCGGCTCCGCATATGCGTAGATGTATTGCCTACGCAGTTGCGTTATGACGTAAGTCTGTCCTACTGCCGAGAATCCTCCCTCGCGACGGCTTGGGTACACTGTTCCCATACTTGATGGTTATTTTTGACTTGAAAGGGAATGATAGGTTGCGGATGCCCTTTCTCTTTCCCTGAAAGAGAAAATAACCATCAAGCCGCGAGGTCGCTTCGGAAGCCTGCACGGCCTGAAGAGCAAAAGAGGAAGAGAGTCTCTGCGCGCTGCATATAGTAAGCTCCCAAGGGGGCGGGCTTACGTGGCAGCTCGCGCAGAGGCCTATCGGCAGCTTCGCTATAAAAGCTCAGCCAATCCCTACTGCCTGACGGCAATATCCCATACTTGATGGTTATTTTCTCTTTCAGGGAACCGGGGTTGCATCCGCAACCTATCGTTATTACCCTTATGGAAAAAAAAACATATATTTTTAATGTATGGTAGAAAAGTATGATCATTATATTTTTCATATATAGAAATTGGAACCTTTTTATATATTTAAAAATATATGGGATATATTTAAATATATTTTAGTCTGTAATCCATATATTTATCTTATATGGATTACAGACTAATGAAAATATATGGTGCACCATATATTTTCAACATAAAATAAATATATGGATTACAGACTAAAATATATTTAAAATATATCCCATATATTTTAAATATATGAAAAGGGGCCAATTTCTATATATGAAAAATATAAGGATCATACTTTTCTACCATATATTAAAAATACATGTTTTTTCCATAAGGGTAACAGGCATTGTAGCTCTAAAACAGTACCAGTAGTGAAAATGATTATATTTTTAACAACTGTAATAGTTCAGATAGGAAACACTGAAATGTGTGCCTATATTGCACAATAGTTGACAGTTGTTTTCACATACTAAGCTTTTAACTTAACTTTTTTTCAGTTTCACAATGGCTTTTCGCAAAGTTGGAAAATATCAGGAGACAGGCCTAAAGCACTTATTTTGTTTCTTCATCTTGTGAACTCCAGTTTTACTGCTCAGCATTTGAAACTAAAGATTTTTTTTTTTCAGTTGAGTGTTTAAAATTTAACAAGGTCAGTGACCAGTGCAAATATCACTAATTTGACTAAAGTCCTTCCAATTTAAATGTAGAGATGCGGACCGGACCAGGTTCTGTGAGTGGTCCGATCCAAATCTATGTAAGTCTGGTACAGGTCCGATACACCTTAAGGAAGTCTGGTACAGAGAGTGGACCGATATGTGGCCGGTCCATCGCACAAAAACTGGGCCTGCAAGCTTTTTTTCTCTCTGTTTTAAAACGATTGGAACTAGTGCAATGAAGAAAACATGTGCAATGTATAAAACACTGCATACTCTAAGACTTAAAGCATTCACTTTTTAAAAAGCTCTACAGTAAAAAAAAAAAAAACAAAAAAACAATACATCCAAAGCCAAATCACACAGAGGCTTTAATGAGAAGTTATGACAGTATACAACAGAAAAATCAACATGTGGATTTTATATGTTGTCATGTAATAACCAGAGCCTGTGAACATGTCATATGATCGTTTAAATTCTCTTTCCAATGCAACATGGGACAGTCTTTACCCTCAAACAATTATCTTTTTAAAATGAAAATGAAAATGAAAAGGATAGAATAACATTCAAACTAGCAGAACATTACAAAACAGAAACCCTAAGAGATTTGCCATTTCTCTTTTTCACATTGAAAAGCAGATCCTAAATTAATGAATTGCCTCTTAACAGGTTCAATGAACTATTTTAGAACCTGGAATTAAAACCTGGCTGTAACAGATCTCGAGGGCCAGATTTGACTTTCACTGGACTAGATGAAAAACTGAACATTCTTCTAGCAAGCGTGACTCAATAGGTAAAAAAACCCCCAAAAAAACAGAATTGGCAGTATTCTGTAATTATGTATTCTGCTAATAATGTTATACTTTTGGTGCTAAATATAATACAATATTACATTGTTTATATAGCACCTTTTATATAATAAAACATTCCTAGGTGCTTTCCAGAGTAATTACATCTATATTGTAGACGAGTGGTGCACAACTCTGGCCCTCAAAAGCTGGACTACACTGAGTCACCAGGCCTGTTTCTTACCACAGCATTTAAAACTATATTAAATATGTTGTATGTATATTATAAGATAAGTTTCCAAAATGTACTGAGAGACCCTGGGCAACCTTTATGGACCCTCTTATACATTGACCTAAAGTTACCTTCAGCTAGGTATTTTGTCAGATTATAAACAACAGATTTTAACAGGCTCAATATTGGTACGTGTGTCAGACTGTAGGTAATAAAGCTGTACATTTTCTGTTCTTTTTGGCCAACAAAGACTGCTTCAAAGTAAACAACAATGGAGGAAGATGGGGGTATCTCAATAGTAAGCATAGTGACTAACAATGAGTTATTAAACCAGAGAAATTCAGGGCCCTCATCACACTGTCATTCTTTCATAAAAGAACTAAACTGGGGCTGAATATTCTGTGTATTACAACAGTGAAAATGTTGGGTTATTCTGTCACAAGAACCTGTAAATGGAATTGCAGCCTTATTATATACAATTGTGTGCACATCCTTCCAAAGCATTCTGTTATTATTTACAACAAAACCACATAAACTGGAAATCTATGTATCCCCATGTTTTTTTTTGTTTGTTTGTTATTACTGCAGACTCTCATACAGTTCCTCCATTCCATTTTCTTCAAGAAGCATTTTGCAGTGGCAACAACCACATGAACTCCACATACGCTTGTACTGTGGCAGATGTGGATTTTACATATTGTCATGTAGTAATGTGAGCCTGTGAACAGTTTCTGGGGGCAGTCGATTTCTTACAGCAGTGACAATGTCACCAATGGTGCTAAAAAGGCTTTCTGAAGGGGTACTTGTTCCCACAACAAACAAAGCCTACTTGGCAAGTTTGGCCATGTACTTCAGTGAGCCACTATGAACTCTCCACCATTCCAGTGGATTAATGTCTAGGTTAGGAAGTTGGAGTGCATTGTAGTGGGCTATTTCAGAGGAACACATTTCACTGGTGGTGTAAGTTGCTCTTTCTGGATATTTAACAGTGTCAGGTTGAAATATTGAACCCAGGAGGCGGTTTAACCCAGTGGGGGTTTGTGGCAAAATGGTAATTAGTGTGCAGGTTTAGAGAAGGTGAAGTGCAGGTGCAGTAATCCAATGATACAAACAGACAACAAAGTACAGGTGAAATGGTTTGATTTATTTATAATCCAATGGTCTGATGACCACGCAGCAAATAATAAAGAGCTTGCAATACACAGCAATGTGTATTGCACAATAATGATAAAGGGTTGCAGTCCCGTAAATAATAAACACAGTACTAAACACAATTAGACACAAATACGGTCACAAGTCCAAAGTGAGTGCTGGAGTGCTTGTTGTGAAGTACAATTTATTACGTGCAACAATGGTGAACAAATGCAGTGTTGTCCGGGTTTAGTGCTGGTCGTGGGTGACAGCTCCGGATCGTGTTAGCCGTCTAGTCTAGTGAACAAGGAACAATAACAGAGTTTTAGACAGACAGACAAAACAAACAAAACACTCACAGTTCTCTATAACAATACACAGGTCCTTTCGGTTTCAGCATAACCGTAAATAAAGGAACAGTACTCTGTTCCCTTTACACAGCGCCCTCACAAGTCGGGAAGGAGATCTAACACCAAGAATCATTCAATCTCTGTCACAGGGTTTGAGACAAGGATGTAGCAGAATTTGACTGGTCTAATGTAGCAATCTGTCTGTCTGTATCTTCTTCAATAAGCTGATGCAACTTCATTTGAATCAGCTCTTCTGTTGTGCATTTGGATTCAATTTTGTGAACGAAAGGGCGGAACCGTAGGTCAAGGTAGCAGGTCTGATTAAGAAAGGTTTCTATTTCTGAAGAAGTGAAGTACTTCTCCACTTTGGTCAACACTACTTCTTTAAAGCGCCTCATCATTTGGGAATCAGTGTTGGCCATTTGTAGAGCCTTGTGAATCATGGCCACGGAAGGACCCAGAGCAGATACAGTAACATATGAAGCAGCACTGATCCATGTAGTAGTATCATAAAATGGTTGCAGTAGAGGCACCAGCTGGTCCAGTTGCTTCCATTCTACATCTGATAGCATATAGGCTGGTAGAGGAGAATTAGGGTGAGGTACAATTCAACAACAGCTTCCTTTTGTTTGAGCAGCCTGCAATGTGGATTTCCATCTTGTTGAAACATTGTGAATATGTTGTTGCTCTGGAAGTCCCTTCTCCTTCTGAACTCTGGGAAGCATTTCTCGGGCTGGAAGGCTGCGACTAAGTGCTCTACGACACTGGAACAAAACTTCACTGGTTCCTTGGACACATAGACCATCACTGACTGCCAAATTTAAGACATGCCCTGCACATGGTAGACTGAAAATCTTCAATATTTCAGCACAGCACGGCCACTAACTTATCAAAAGGCAGTTCCCAAGAATCAAGTAGTTCTTGCACTTTGTTGGCAAGCTCCTCTGCGCCATGGTGGCCTGGGACTCTGCAGTGTCCAGTCTTGGCTGATGTACAGTTAAGGATATGTATTACTGAAGGGACCTTGATGTCCATATACCAAATGTTATGCAATAATATTCAATATCATTTTGAATTTGCTACTGTAGTTCTGCCTTTTTCTCACTGTAAATCACTGCTTCCATCGTTCAGTGTAAATGAGTACTTAAAAATCCAGGATCATTAACAATTGACATAGGCTGCAAATCTGAACTTAACATCTCTGCCAGAGCTCTTCTGCAATCTTGATACTGCACACTAACCTTTTTGTAGTAATCATCGCAGCCAAAGACATCAAAAGGAAATGCAGTGCATTGAGACAAAGGAGTCTCACTATGTCTATCTATCATTATTTATTTATTTCTTAGCAGATGCCCTTAATCCAGTGCGACTTACAATTGTTACAAGATATCACATTATTTTTACATACAATTTCCCATTTATACAGTTGGGTTTTTACTGGAGCAATCTAGGTAAAGTACCTTGCTCAAGGGTACAGCAGCGGTGTCCCCCACCCTGGATTGAACCCACGACCCTCCGGTCAAGAGTCCAGAGCCCTAAACACTACTCCACACTGATGGCCTATAATTTATTCAGCGCCTGTCAGGCGCATCAGGTTTATTTTACACGTTTCGTTTTAAATAAATAAATAAATCTTTCTTCATCGCTCGGCGATTGTAGCCTGCTTTCTAACCTCTGCAGCTTGCTGCACGTTCCTTCTGTTTTTTCCTCTGCTCTTTGCAGCTGTAAAAAAAAAGGAGAGACAGGGGACACTCCAGCGAGTTCAGCCTCTCTCTGCAGTCGCTGTTGACTCGAGGGCTCTGGACGACCTCAGTACGCCCACTCGGTGTGTGCAGCATAGCACCCCTACAGGCCACCAATTACTATTGTTTTTACTGTTACAGTAAGAGAAAAAAAAAAGACAACACTCCAGCTTGATGTTGAGTGTCTCTTTCTACTGCATTGCAGTTTAAAAAAAAATAAATAAATAATGTGCGCTTCCTCCATTAGGCCTTGGCCTTACTGTTGAGTAGACCGCGTGCATCACCATTTACCCATAGGGTGTGTTAGTGTCCAGGTTTGTGACTGCACTACCCTGCTACAAGCTACGCACTGCACCGGTTGAGGGCTCCACGCGGTCTGGATGCCGTGTTGGGTGCTCCATTCCACTGCAATTGTCTGCAGGCTAAGCTACACATCATTGCAAGTTATGCGCTTTTCCTGGTTTTGTGACTGCAAGCAGCCCAGACACAGACACGCAGCCCAATACCATGGTGCCTTGCCCTTGGTACTTTGTGCTCGGTGCTTTGGCTCCCCTGTGTCTAGACCTCGATGCCCGTGGTACCCTCAGGTCCTCGATGTCTCAAAGCCTCGATAGCCTCGGCGCCTTGGTGCTTCGGCATCCTCGGTGCCTCGAAAGCTACACACCTCGGCACATGGACACCTCGAGCCCTTTCGAGCCCTGTGTAGCAGCACCCTTGATGCCATGCAGCCCCAGAGCCTTAGTACCTTGGTGCTTCGGCATCCTCGGTGCCTCGAGAGCAACAAGCCTCGGCGCTTTGACGCCTCGAGGCCTTTCGAGCCCCGCGCTTCGGCGCCCTTGGTGGTTTCGGTGCCCCGATGCTCCACAACCTCGGTGCCTCAGCGCTTCGACGCCCTCGGTGCTCCACCCCTCGGCGCTTCGACTCCTCAAGGTATTTTGAGCTCTGCACATTGCGACCTCGGTGGCCTCAGGCCCCTGCGTTCCATAGCCTCGGTGCTTCGACACGCTCGGCACCTCAGGACTATGCCTCATCGCTTCGATGTTTCAAGGTCTTTGTAGTCTCAGTACCCTCGAGACCATCGAGACCCTCGGGACCCTGGTGCTCCACAGCCTCGGTACCTTGGTGCTTCGACACCCTCGGTGCCTAGAGGACTCGCCTCTTCGACGCCTTGGTGCTTCGGCTCCGTCGACGATCCAGAGCTACACACCTTGGAGGCTGTGTGGTCCAGTGGTTAAAGAAAAGGGCTTGTAACCAGGAGATCCCCAGCTCAAATCCCACCTCAGCCACTGACTCATTGTGTGACCCTGAGCAAGTCACTTAACCTCCTTGTGCTCCGTCTTTCGGGTGAGACGTAATTGTAAGTGACTCTGCAGCTGATGCATAGTTCACACACCCTAGTCTCTGTAAATCGCCTTGGATAAAGGCATCTGCTAAATAATAATAATAACCTTGACTGAAATGTCTAATTTCCAACCCTGCGCGTCCTGCAGGTGGAAATTGCCTCCACGCCTGCCCCAGCTCCACCAGCGTCTGCCCCAGAGCATACATCAGCTTCGCCAGTGGTTGCTACAGAGGTTGAGCAACAGGACGTGGTGATGAGCGAGGAGGAACAGGATGCGCTCTCCCTAGCGGCTTCCTGGGATGAGGAGTCCGAGCTTGCCTCGGAGACTGAGATTCCAGCGCCCTTGAACTCGATTCGGGCACTGATGGAAAGGGCCGCCAACTTCCTCCAGGTACCCTGGAAGGCAAGTTCCGAGCAGCACAGGTCTGTTTTCAGACCAGTGCAGACTTCGACCCCCCAGCCCTTTCTGGCATTCCCAGACTTCCCGGAGGATGTCAAATCCTCTTGACAACACCCAGCCTTAGCGCCCAGCATGTCCAAGAGCACAGCCACACTTGCCTCCATGGAGGGAGCAGAGGCGGTAGGGCTACACTGCATGTGCAGTCTCGGGCACTTTATTGCAAATATCGAGGTTCCAAGGGCAAGCCCTGGGCAGAAGCCTGGCAGGCTTAGTGATGCCGCGCAAACAGCTGTGGTTGTCTCAGACGAGGGTCCCTGATGCGGACAAGTCAGCCTTGTTGGATGCGCCTATCTCCCCTGGCCATGCTTTTGGACCAGTGGTAGAGGAGATCCTGCAATGTTCTCACAGAGAGGGAGAAGCGTCCCGACAGGTGGCAGCAATGCTCCCCTCCCATCCCTCGGCAAGGGGAAGGGGGGGGTGATGGCGTCTGGCAGTTACCACGGTAAGCCAGACTATCCCAGTCCCTACAGCACCACGGGGTGACCTGAGGCACCGCCACCAAGCCTCCACGGGAAGGAGCCAGCAACAAGCACGGGGGAATGCCTGACGTGGGGCCCCAGCTCCCAGGGAGACAGTTCCACTGGAACTGCCCCAGGCAGCCTCCAAACAAGAGGTAGAAACACTACTTCAAAAACAAGCCACCTGTCTTGTAGAACACACCTCTCAAAAAGAGGGGTTCTACTCGAGGTCTCATCGCCCCATCCTAGACCTGAGACACCTCAACAGGGTCTTGAGAGAGAGGAGGTTCCAGATTGTCACATATCGCCACATCCTCCAGTCTGTCAGGCTGGGCGACTGGTTTACAACAGTGGACCTGAAGGACGCGTATTTTCACGTTCCTATCAGTCCAGCGCACAGGAAATATCTCCGTGCTGCCGTTCGGCCTCTCCTTAGCCCCCCGCACGTTTTCAAAGTGCATGGATGCCATCCTGGCTCCCTTGTGGCTGCAAGGGATCAGGGTGATGAATTACCTGGACAACTAGCTGATTTGTTCCTAGTCCCAGGCAGGAGCAGTGGTCCACACAGCGATTGTGACGGAGCATCTGTCGAGGCTGGGTCTCGCCCTCAACGATGCAAAAAGCCAATTAACACCAGTGCAGAGTACGGTTTATTTGGGTTTCTGGCTGGATTCCCTTACAATATGAGCCTACCTGTCGGACGACAGGGTAGCTGCTATTTGCAACTGCCTGGCCCTGTTTCAACCAGGGTCCACAGTGCAATAAGTGTTGTGCCAGAAACTACTGGGTCTGATGGATGGATGGGAGGAAGGACGGGAGTTATTTACAACCATCAAGTGGTGACGACAGATGCATTCCAACACCAGTTGGGGGGTGGTCTGGGCAGGCAGAGGAGTCTGCGGATCCTTGTCGGGCTGCTGGACGTCCCTGCACATAAATGCGCTAGAGCTGAGAGCAGTCCACCTCGCGCTACAACATTTTCTCCCTGTGCTCTGTAACAAACATGTCCTTGTCCGCATGGACAACGTGTCAGTGGTTGCATACGTGAACCACCAGGGAGGGCTTCGGTCCCTGGGGTTACACCGCATAGCCTTCCTGCTACTGATCTGGGCGCAGAGGCACCTCCTGTCCCTCTGGGCTGTACATCTCCCGGGAGTGGTGAATTGGGCAGCGGACCTCCTCTCAAGGGAGGGTTCTCACCCATCAGAATGGCGACTGCACCCTCAGGTGGTACAGCGCATTTGGGAACTCTTCGGGGAGGCCCAGGTCGATCTCTTTGCCATGGCAGAGATGACCCATTGCCCCCTGTGGTTCTCCTTCCGCAGTTGGAGAGGTCCACTAGGTGTCAACGCCCTAACGCAGTAATGTCCCAAAGTGCCTTTATACACTTTTCTGCCTATACCGCTGCTCCCTGCCTTCCTCGAGAAGGTCAGGAGAGAGGAAGCGACTGTTCTCCTAGTGGCCCCCAGATGGCCCAGGAGAACCTGGTTTTCAAACCTCTGCCAGCTGCTGCAGGGCCAGCTCTGGGAGATCCCACTGCGCATGGATCTTCTCAGCGAGACGAAAGGCAGCCTCTGGCACCCAGAACCGGGCAGACTCCAGCTGTGGGGCTCTCAGACGCAGTAGTCAGTACACTGCAGAATGTTAGGGCTTCTTCCACAAGAGCATTGTATGCCTATACGTGGAAATATTTTCAAAACTGGTGCATGGCCAGAGGCTATAATCCCGTGTATTGCCCTATAGCAGTTATTTTACAGTTTCTGCAAGATCTACTAGAGGCGGGCAAATCCCCCTCTACGTTGAAAGTGTACCTAGCAGCCATATCTGCTTGCCACGTTCCCATTGACTTAGTATCCCCGGACACTCATATTCTAGCTACCCGTTTGTGACAGGATGGCGCAAGGGATGAGGCTCAGAGACAGACTGCAGTTCAAACAAAATACTTTTATGAAATAAAAAACACAAAATAAGCAGGCACAAGGGCCAAACAAAAGGTTTTTAAAACACAAACAATAAACACAAAGTAAAACTTACAGAAAATAAATCTTCCAGGCTAAGCTTTGCCTTCACTGGACTGCAAAAATTCAAAAACAGCACACAAAGAAGAAAAAACAGCAAGCAACAAAAAAAACCTGCTTGCTTCCTCAGCTACACCTCTTTAATGAGGAGCTGAGGCCTCCTTTTATGTCAGGTGGCTGGGTGCTATTTGATTGTTAAATGATTCCCATCTGACAGAATAAACCTGGGCAGGGAGGAGAATTTAACCCCATCCCTGCCAAAATTTACAAGGGCCTCCTCTGGTGGCGGAGGCAGGAATGGCGGCTCGTCTCCTTCTGTTGGCAGAGGCGGGAACGGCGGCCCGTCTCCCTCTGGTGGCGGAGGCGTGGAACGGCAGCCCGTCTCCCTCTGGTGGCGGAGGTGGGAATGGCGGACCCTCATGAACAGCAGGCGGAGATGGTGGACCCTCGGGAACAGCAGGTGGAGATGGCAGACCCTCTGGAACAGCAGGCGGAGACGGCGGACCCTCGGGAACAGCAGGCGGACCCTCGGGAACAGCAGGTGGAAACGGCAGACCCTCAGGAACAGCAAGTGGAGATGGCGGCCACTCCGGCAACGGCAGTTCCAGCTCCTCTGGTGGCAATGGCTCCAGCCACTCCGGCATCAGCGGGGGTGGCTATGGCCATTCTAGCGGCCTCTGAGGTCGGGCTGGCACCTCCTGCCATCGCAGCCGGGTGCGCCTCCACTGAGCTCCTCTCAGCAACATGTGCAAGGGCTGCTGAGGGGCGTCAGCCTTCTCCACTTCCGGTTCTCTGGTCCGTGGCTCCTCCCCTTCTGGATCTCCGGTCCGTGGCTCCTCCCCTTCCGGCTCTCGGGACGGCGACTCCTCCCCTTCCGGCTCTCGGGACGGCGGCTCCTCCCCTTCCGGCTCTCGGGACGGCAGCTCCTCCCCTTCCGGCTCTCGAGACAGAGGCTCCACCCACTCTGGCTCTCGGGATGGCGGCTCCACCCCCTCTGGCTCTCGGGACAGTGGCTCCACCCCCTCTGGTTCTCGAACGACTGGGGCCTCTCCCATGTCTTCGGCCAGATACCATAAAACCATCAGGGCGATTTCTTGGATGGACGCCGGGTGGTGTTGCCTTTCCCATTCATCCCACCTCCCCCCATCTCGGCACCACAGGGCGTTGATGGCTAGGGGGAGGTCATTGAAGAGGTCCCCCTTTGGGTGTACCAACCAGTCCCAAATCTCCCGGGTTGGTGGTGAACCTGGTGGCAGTGGAGGTAGAGGGGTGGACACTGGTACCTGGGGTGGCAGTTGCTCCTCTTCCTGGGCCTGGGCATAGGAGCATCCTGCCCAGTTGTGGCCGTATTCCTCGTAGCGCCCACTACAGTCTCTTGGTGGCACCTCTGGGCAGGATCTCCAGTGGTGGTCCTCCTTCTCACACCAGGAACACCAGGGAAAAAGGCTAGCTGGTTCCTCCAGCTGGGGTGGCAGCAACTTTTGTTGCTGCTGTCGGTGCTGTCACTGCCTGCTTCTTCTGCCCATCTTTCTCTTTTTTTTTCAACTGAAAAAACACTCACAAAAAATATTCTATTTTCACAAAAAAAAAAAAAAATCCTGCAGTACTGCTGTGAGCCTCCCGGAGGCGCTATATCCCACTCTAACACCACATGTGACAGGATGGCGCAAGGGATGTGGCCCAGAGACAGACTGCAGTTCAAACAAAATACTTTTATTAAATAAAAAACACAAATTAAACAGGCACAAGGGCCAAACAAAAGGTTTTTAAAACTCAAACAATAAACACAAAGTAAAACTTACAGAAAATAAATCTTCCAGGCGGAGCTTTGCCTTCACTGGACTGCAAAAATTCAAAAACAGCACACAAAGAAAAAAAACAGCAAGCAACAAAAAAAACCTGCTTGCTTCCTCAGCTACCTCTCTCTAATGAGGAGCTGAGGCCTCCTTTTATGTCAGGTGGCTGGGTGCTAATTGATTGTTAAATGATTCCCACCTGACACAATAAACCTGGGCAGGGAGGAGAATTTAACCCCATCCCTGCCAATATTTACAAGGGCAGAGCCCTGCTCTGCCACACCGTTTTATAAAGGGTGCTCGGCAGTTGCGACCTCCTATAAAGGACGGCCTCCCTGAATGGAGTCTTGACGTGGTACTGGAGGCTCTCACAAAGGCCCTGTTGGAGCCCATAGATACCATAGAGTTGAAAATATCTGTTTGAAGACAGCCTTTCTGTTAGTTATTACCTCTGCTAAGTAGGTCAGTGAGCTACAGGCACTGTCCGTGCACAGTTCCTGTATTTGTGTTTGGGACGATGGAAACAAGGTATTGTTGCACACGAACCCTGCTTTCCTCCCTAAGGTGATTACAGCATTTCACTTGAATCAATCAGTAGAACTAGAGGCTTTCCATCTCCTTCCCTTTGCGGAGTCGGATAGAGATTAAATTCCCTCTGAGCATTGAGATGCTATGTGAATAGAACGAGAGTGCTGCGTCAGTCTGACCAGCTCTTTGTTTGTCATGGTGAACGGACCCAAGGTCAAGCCCTCTCTAAGCAGTGACTGTATTTTTGTGTTTTATGTTGTATGTTGCGTGTGTTAATGTTGGTGTATTGTAGTTGGTACACGGATATAATGTGGGTAATGTGTTTAAAATGTATAATTGTATTTAGGCACAGGGATTGCACTTCACTTCACGTGCATTTTAAGTATTTAATATGTGAGCACGAGGTTGTACAGAATTAGTTCACGTGCTGGGATTCAAGTGAATAATTAATTAGTAATTGAATCCCGGCACAACAGTATATATACAAGCACAAAGCACTAACTCGGGGTTGTGTGTTCGGTGAGTGGAGAACGGGTGTCGAGAAAGAGTAAATAATGGTAAAATAAAGTAAATCTAAGTTGGTTAGACTCACCGTGTTTGTTTGTCTGTTCATCCACCGTTTAAGTGTTAGTCCGTTTTGTTTGTCTATTTATTTTGGCATAAAGTGGTGTGTGCTGTTTTTGTTTAAATCTTATTTGTTTCATTAAAACACTGAGCACAGCAATTGCATCTCAGTTTCAACTGCAAATACTGCCTGTCTATGTGATTCTTTCTGGCCTGACGTCATCCCTACAGCTAGCCTGTCACACTGTCCCATTGGATTGTGGACACGGTTTCGACTGTGTATATTAATTCCAGTTTACCTCCACCTGGGAATGTGGCCACACACTCAACCAGAGGTGTGGCTACGTCATGGGCCCTCTTCAGAGGTGCATCGTTAACCGATATATGTATAGCGGCTAGCTGGACTACCCTGCATATGTTTACCATGTTCTACCGACTTAATGTCGTAGATTCCTCTATGCCTTTAATAGGCACTAGGGTCCTTAAGGTTGCACGCTCACACCACCAACAATAGATGGCGATAGCGAGATATCCCTCAGATGCTGTCCGCTCATTCTCCCTCACGACAGCTCTGGTATACTTTCCCAAAAGTATTCAGTTTGGTGGTCATCTTTGAATTGAAAGAGAATGAGAAAGGTTACGGATTTAACCCCGGTTCCCTGAAAGAGAAGATGACCACCAACCTTGTGAGGTCACATCACTCGCATTTGCGGGTTCAATGCAAAAGAAAATTCTCTGCTCGGTGACTATTTATTACCTCGGTGAGGCGGGACAGAGGACGTCGCTCCGCAGAGGGGCCTATCGGCAGCTTTGATATAAAATGCTCAGCGAATACCTGACAAGCAGGCATATCCCAAAAGTATTCAATTTGGCGGTCATCTTCTCTTTCAGGGAACAGTGTTACATCCAGGGCAGTGGTTCTCAACCGGGGGTACATGAAGCATTTAGATAATTAAGATAAGTGATAATAATAAAATAAAAAAAATAAAACAGAAATGGTATCATAAATTTTCCCAGTAAGGACTCGAGTGTGATGTTTTCTCGTTATTTATACGGCTCTAGTCTATACCATTGTTGAGGATACAATTTTGGTACTGTGATTTTTTGTACATTTCTGAGGAAAAAACAAGAATTCATGGAAAGGTCACAGAAAGGCCAACAAATAATCAACATACACACGAGCTTTTAAATAGTGCACCAAAACCAATAATATAAAGACTATTGCCTTTGACTGCTGGCAAGTTTTAATGTTACTTTAGAGTACAAAACTTAGATAAAGTTCCTTTCACACCAACGTAACTTTCTTTTTTTTTAAATACTGTACGATGCAGGCTTTCACACTGGCTGTGTAGCGAAACAGATGGGGTCTGAAATAAATGGTGTTCCTATTTCTCGTGCGCGTCCGGCATAAATGTACATATACAAAATCAGCATGTCAAATATTTATTTTTATTCCTGTGTAAATAATGAAACAGTTTCTGAGTAGCCTAGAGAGCATTGAAAAGAGTTGAAAAGTCAAATCTCACAGGCAGGCACTGTGTCCAAGAAGCGGGGCATCACAAAGATCAGAAAAAAAGACTACAAAACAGATAAACCTCTTGTTTTTTCTAGTTTGTAGGAAATAAAAAAAGGTGTTCAGTGGCAGTCTGAAGTATTTTGTTTAGCAATGTTTAGTTTTAGAGAAAGTGAGTATTTATTTTCAACAGACTACTTCGGTACACTACATTGTATGAAAAAAGTTGCAAGAAATAAAATGTAAGTATTAATTTATATTTTTTAAAGCTGAAAGCCCAGTTTTTTGTTTAAAAAAATAAATTAACAAGCGCTGTATGTGAAGATCACAACCGAGAGTTTACAGTACCATACGATCTGTGTTCATTTACATGCTCGCTCAGCTACACAATACAAATCATGACATCAGGGCCAGCACAAGGATTTTTGCTGCCCTCGGCAAACAAAATTTTCTGCCCTCCCTTTTCACTCCTTTTTAACAAAGTGTCATCCACAGCAGGATGGATGACACTGGAGACAAGGTGTGCAGGGCTAAATGACAGTAGTTTATTGTTTTTAACTTTGTTTAGAACTGAAGGAGGCTGTGTGGTCCAGTGGTTAAAGGAAAGGGCTTGTAACCAGGAGGTCTCCGGTTCAAATCCCACCTCAGCCACTGACTCATTGTGTGACCCTGAGCAAATCACTTAACCTCCTTGTGCTCCGTCTTTCGGGTGAGACGTAGTTGTAAGTGACTCTGCAGCTGATGCGTACTTCACACACCCTAGCCTCTGTAAGTTGCCTTGGATAAAGGCGTCTGCTAAATAAACAAATAATAATAGAAGGAAATTCATTATGACATACAGCATAAATATGCAATGGTTAAACTGAACAAACTCCCCTGTCGCTAACTACTGTAAATTGTAGTAGTGTGTTCCCCCACCCCCGTTCCTTACGCGCTCCCGACCTTAACACAGACCCCCAGCTTCTCTCTGATTTGTCACACCGCAGGTTATGTAATCTCAGACTCACTATGTTGCTCTGTCAGTCAATGTTGTTATCTGTCTCTCACACTATCTCGCCCACTCTCCCTCACCCCGGTTTCGCGCATCCCAGGTATTTATACCTATGCTGCTCCCGCGTCCTTGTCCGGTCCGGCCAATCGCAGCTCTCCCTTGCATGCACACACGCACTCACACACAAGCACACACACTCACACTCACACGCACGCACACACACAATCCATATCTAGGTGGTGTGGTCTGAACCCTAACAATACACAAAACACCAAAGCACAGGACACACAAACAGGACAAACAACCAGGACAAAACAAAAGTCCAACAAGGTCCCCTTCAGTTGGCCGGGTCTCAACACAGCACACCACCCCCTTAGTTCCTTCATCCCCAAGGGAACACAAGTCTCGGAAGCGACCTGACTGTCTACGTTGTCTTCCAGGCCGCTGGAGGGCTTCCGCCTGCCTCAGGAGTGGGCAGGGATACTGGGCTAGTTGGCTAGAATGAGGGGACAGGACTGGCTGGCTGGGACGAGGGCAGGGCAGGTAAGTGTGAAAGGGGACCATTGGCCGGCACCTCAGGCGCAGGTTGACTGGAATGACGCCCCAAGTAGGGAGTCTCAGTGCAGAACCACTTTTCTTCCCCTACGTGGCAGCTGGATCCGGTAGACCACCTCTCCCAGGCGTGCCAGGACCTCGCAATGTCCAATCCAGTGGCTCTCCAGCTTCGGGCAATGGCCCTTTTTCTGTTGAGGGCTATACACCCACACCTGCTCTCCGGTGATGAAGTGGCACCCCTGGCCCGGAGGACGTAATTCCTCCACTGCCAGACTCCAGCGGCCTGCAGCTGCTCCCATGCAAACTTATGCGCTGTCTCCATGCGGTCCTGCTCGTCGGGTGTACTCCGGACCTGGGGGTGCAGCAGGGGTGTCTGGGAACTCACCAAACATCAGCTCCATCGGGGTGCGAAGGTCCTGTCCGAGCATGGTGGTGGATTCCTGGACGACAGTGCAGCAGGCCATCAGCACCAGGGGCGGATGGATGTCTGTGACAGGATGCGAGTGACGTGGTGCAATAAATACAATGTCCAAACCAGATTCTCCCAAAATATCTGTGATTTATTTAAAATAGAATAATAATAATAATAATAACAAAAGAAAAGCGCTCCTTGTCCACAAAGCTGTGAAAACTGCTCTTCTCCAGGGATTGTAGTGAGTGATCGGTGCTGTGCTGTGAGGGAAGTGCTCCAGGGATTGTGCTGGCTCCGTGGCTGCAGCCCCTCGCTCCTACTCCTCCACTGTGAAGACACAAAACACAGACAGCACGCAACACAAAAACAAAATGAGAACAACTCCGGCTGGTGGCTTATTCTCTCAGCGCAAAGGTAGGTACTGACGTAGCTGCTTCCCCTTTCTACGATTTCCATTACATGAGAGTAGATGTTAAAACTTCATGCTGATTTGAACTTGGCTCTCGCCAAGATAAGCACCAACTAAGACGTAGCTTCACAGTAAACTAATGTGATCCATATGTGTCTCCATCCATTTGCGCTTCCTTCCATATGATGATGTAGATATCCTTCTGTCTGGTGTTGATGGCTGAAGTGTAATGCTGGCTCCAGGGATCAGCTTATTTTGCCTCCCTAGCGCATCAGCACACACAACGGCTGCGATGCTGGCTCCGGGATCAACCATAGTGCGGTCTCCCCAGCGCATCAGCATGACAACCGTCTGGATTGAGCTAAGTAGGGTACATCTCTGGGGTCTTCAAGTGGGCACCTTCCATCCTCGGTATTTCGTCGACCAGCCCACGACACCTCAAGAGGGCTCGACGGTGATTCTGGCGTCCCAGCATCACCCCCTCCGTCCCCACTCAACTCAGCCCAGCTTACTTACCTGTACATCAGCCTTTCTTTCTTTCTATTGTGCTTGAGATCCCCAGCCAGAATCTTTCCGTCTCAACCACAGCCAGTTGCTGCTCCTCTCTGCTGCTTCAGATAAGTTCTTCACTGTGCGACGCAACTCTTGGCCATTGAATCCGACATCTCTGAGAAACCGGGTTGTAGAGTGTGCCACAAATCCTCGACATCCCACTTCCACTGGGTAAACCCAGACTCTCCATCCTCGCTGTTCCGCTTCAGTGGCTAGTTGAGCATACCGCAGTTTCTTCCTCTCATACGCCTCATCTACAGCATCCTCCCATGGCACTGTTAACTCTACCAGGTGAACAAGGCGTGCTGATCCAGACCACAGGACAATATCTGGTCGAAGGTTTGTGGTGGCAATTTCAGGTGGAAAAATAAGCCGCTGACCAACATCTGCCAGCATTTTCCAGTCTCTAGCAGCTTCCAATTGTCCTGGGCGAGGATTGGTTTTAACACCTTTTCTTGGTGGTTGCTCTCCAGGGCGGAGAAATGTTGTCTTTTGTGTGTAATGTTTTGATGGAACAGGTGGCAACTTATTGGTCATGTTACGCTTGTCTTCCAATGCTAAGGCCAAACATCGCAGCACCTGGTCATGGCGCCAAGTAAACCGTCCTTGGCTAAGAGCCACCTTACATCCTGTCAAAATGTGCCTTAATGTTGCAGGTGATGAACACAAAGGACATGAGGGATCCTCTCCTACCCAGAGGTTTAGGTTCTGTGGTGATGGGAGAACATCATATGTTGACCTTATAAGGAAACTGATCCTGCTCTGTTCCATTGACCATAGGTCTTGCCAGCCAATCTTGCGTTGTTCCACACTCTCCCATCTCATCCATTCTCCTGCTTGCCCTGGGAAATGGCCTTTATACACCTCATCCTCTCCTCCTGCTTTTGCACCTCGTTGACTACAAGCTTCCTCCGTTGCGCTGGGGCTGCCTTGTGCCATGTAGGAGGAGCTGAACTGAGACCAAGACCCCTCTTCCATGCTGAACTTGCCCCATGATATCACCAATTCGAAGGGCAGCCTTTGCATCCTCCACAGCTTTCTTTGCCACCCACTTTCTTCCAGTTTTCAACACAGGTGCTGCCTCCCTTACGCATTTGTCGCGTGACTCTACTAATGTCATTTCCAGTCGGACCTTGGCGCACTTAAACTCCTCGGTTAGAGCAGAGACAGGTAGCTGCAGTCTTCCTTTACCATAAAGTCCCACTCTGCTGAGGCAGCGTGGAACTCCCAACCATTTCCTGATGTGTGAACTGATTAAAGCTTCCAGCTTCTCTACTGTTGTCAAAGAAACCTCGTACACAGTCAGTGGCCACAGCAACCTTGGCAGTAGGCCAAACTGAAAGCACCAGAGTTTTAGTTTGCCTGGTAAAGCGCTGCTGTCTATGCTCTTCAACCCTTCCACAGCTTGTTGTCTAACTTCTCCCACACGAACTGTATCCTTTAGATCCCCGTCGTACCATCTCCCAAGGCTCTTCACTGGCTTCTCAGACACTGTTGGTATTGCCTCACCATTAATGAAGAACGTTTTATCTACTACTTTACCTTTAATTATAGAGATGCTCCTTGATTTAGTGGGCTTGAATTGCATTCGTGCCCATTCAATGTTATTGGTTAATTTGCCCAATAACCGATTAGTGCAGGCTAATGTTGTAGTCATGGTTGTCATGTCATCCATGTATGCTCGAATTGGTGGTAGTCGTATTCCAGAAGCCAAGCTCTCCTCCCACTACCCATTTTGATGCCCTAATGATTACTTCCATTGCCATGGTAAAAGCCAGTGGAGAAATGGTGCATCCTGCCATTATTCCAACTTCTAGGCATTGCCATGTAGTGCTGAATTCTGAAGTTGAAAACTAAATTGCAAATCTCCAAAGTAGGCTTTCACTAGATTTGTTATTGTCATTGGTACACTGAAAAATCAAATGCTGCCCAAAGAAGTTCATGTGGCACTGAACCATATGCATTAGCCAAATCCAGGAATGTCACATGGAGCTCCTTCCTCTCCTTTTAGCTGATTGAATTTGTTGCCAGATCACATTGATGTGTTCTAAGCATCCTGGGAAACCTGGAATGCCCGCTTTTGTATTGAAGTGTCAATGAAGCAGTTCTTTAATAGGTAAGTTGACAATCTCTGAGCAATAATGCTGAAGAAAATCTTGCCTTCTACGCTTAATAGGGAAATAGGGCTTAAACTGACTGATGCTGCTAGAATCTTTTTCTTTAGGTATAAAGACTCCACCTGCTCGGCGCCATGCTCTTGGTACAACCTGTTTTTTCCATGCTACTTTCATCAGTTTCCACAGGATTCGTAGAACTCCTGAAGCACTCTTGTACACTCTGTAATGGAACTCCATTAGGCCCTGGAGATGATGAAGCCCTTGCTTTTTCACAGCTTGCTCTACTTCTTTCCACTTAGGTGCACAGTCCTCCATTTGGTATTCTGGTGGATTGATAGGTGGGATGTCTGAAGGAATTGACATAGGCTCCTGCCTTTTGAATCTGTATGCTTCCTCCAAATATCTCTCCAACTCAAACTTAGATGCTTTTAGTGTGCCATTCTTCTCACTGGTGAATAACTTCTTTACAAATTTGAATGGGTCTTTATAAAGTTAGTTCTCGCACGCTCCTTCTTTTTGTAGCGCTTACGTAGGGCTCAGCTCTGCTAATGTTGCAAGCTTATGTTTTATGACCCTTTGTAAGAGATTGAGTCCCTCCTTCTGACTTTCTTCTGCTCTTCTCCATTGCTTCCTCAGCTGTCTCCTTTCTCTAACTAAGCGCTCAATCTCCTGCTGCCGCCTAGACTTTCCAGGAATAGTTTGTACTTTTTCCTTCCTTTTTCAACTCCAAACCTCTCGCTTCCATATGTAGATGATGTCGCCAAATTTATCCAGTTTCTTTTCAACTGTTCCACTTAACCTTTCCAATGCAAAGCAGAGATCTGTGTTTACTGTGTCCCATGCAGTTTTCTCACAAGCTCTTGGCCATTTAACTCCAGGCTTGTGCCCGTTGAGGTTCTTTTCTCTCTTACGCTGGTTTGTCTGCCCGGGTTCACAAGGATCATTAGGTTCATCACTAACTGTGTCCATGCAAGTCCTCCTCACATCTATGACAGGGGTGCTGATATCCTGCGAACTGTGGTTTGCTTCCTGTCGCTGGATTTCATTCGACTGACTTGACTGACTTCGTAAGAAGTACTGATCAATGCGAGGCCCTTGTCCCTTCTCCCTCAAGCATTTCATTCTCCCTTGATGAATCTTCAAACCCCTGACCGTTGTCGCCTTGCTCCAGCCGCAGACACAAACCTGGAGTTCCATGTCTTTGCTAACTGCAGATCTTGAACTAGTCTTTTGTGAAGTACTCTCCATACTCATATCCGTTTCGCTCCTAAGTCCTTAACCGTGTTGTCCAACGTTGAGTCATCTTCGCCCGCTCTCGCAGACTCTAGGGTATTTTTCTGTTTAATTTCTTTGAAGCCTTGGGTGGGTGTCTCCAGCATCCTGTAAACACAGAGCTGGATACTGCCGACAAGGGTAGCTAACCCTGCCAGCCCCAATGGGGTCTCTTTCCTCCAGTCAGCTGTCTCTCCAGGCTGTCACGAGGTCTTTCCCTTGTTGCCAGCTGCACTATTCACAGCAGTCACTGGACGTATCCAGATCTTCATGATTTCCATTACATGAGAGTAGATGTTAAAACTTCATGCTGATTTGAACTTGGCTCTCGCCAAGATAAGCACCAACTAAGACGTAGCTTCACAGTAAACTAATGTGATCCATATGTGTCTCCATCCATTTGCGCTTCCTTCCATATGATGATGTAGATATCCTTCTGTCTGGTGTTGATGGCTGAAGTGTAATGCTGGCTCCAGGGATCAGCTTATTTTGCCTCCCTAGCGCATCAGCACACACACCAACCAAACTCCTCCCTGCAATCAACCCGTCACCATGGTTTCTCCAATAAAGGGCCGCCCCACAGCTGATTGCAATGGAGTCGTCCTGAGTACTTGCAACTTCGCGTTCCTCCTAATATGGTCACCTTCCGATTTCCACCTACCATCAAGGTCCATCTAGGAGGCAGCATACCATCACCCTTACACAGCGCCCTTTCTGGTTGGGAGGGAGATTTACAACATTGATCCTTTCTCTCTCTATCACAATGTCCCAGTCCCATTGGTCAGCGGCCGTGGTGAGGGCCAGTTGGACGGCCAAGGTGCGGTTAAACCACTCCACTAACCCATCGCTTTGGGGGTGCAGGGGAGTGGTCTGTATCTTCTGAATACCCAGACGCTGGCACGTCTCACTGAACGCTCTGGACTCTAAGTTCCGCTCCTGGTCTATATGCAGCTCCTGGGGAACCCCAAAGCAGCTGAAGAAACCCTCCAGCAGGGTGTCAGCCACTCAGCCTCCTGGTCAGGTAGTGCATAGGCTTCCGGCCACTTCGTGAAGTAGTCGAGGGCCACCAGGACTAACTGGTTTCCCTATTACATTCACGGCAACCCTCTCCATAGTTTCCCCCGACCTGGTACTGCTGGAGGGACGCGTGGGACCTACCCTGGGGGGCCTTTCCGGGTGGTGCAGGCATCACAACGGTGGCAGAAGTCAGCAACGTCCTGTCGGCAATGCCCCCAATAGAAAGCCTGGCGGAGCGTCTCAGGTTTTTGGGGACCCCAAAATGTTTGACGACTGGACCCCCATGACAGGAGACCAACATTTCCTGGTCCAGAGTTTTCAGGACAACCACCTGCCACCGTGCCTCCCCTGTGGCGATGCAGGATTCTGTCTCTGAGGGCCAGTCTGGACCACTGGGACCAGAGCCCCTTGATGGCTTGTGACAGCAGGGCTACCTCCTCCCACAGCGGTCTCCTCTGCACCTCCAACCACTGCAGGACTGGGTGGCGGTCCGGGTTTTCTGCCTGGCAGTCCCTCCAGTCCGCCCGAACTACTGGCACCACCACCCAGTACGGCACCTCCTCTGGGAGCCCCCGAAGCTCCGCCTCTCTCTCCTCCCTCTGCTCACAGTGTGAACAGCCGTCTGTGGCGCAGGACAGGCGGGTCAGGGCGTCAGCATTCTGGTGCTTCTCCCCGGAGCGATGTTCAATGGTTAGTGAAAAGCTTGGAGCTGTTCTATCCTCCTGGGGTCCTATTCATAAAAGTACTTGCCAACTGCCGTGATAAAACAAATGTTGTTCAAAACTAACAAAATTGTCCATATTGCTATTAATACAATGATCTGAGAATATGGGCAACTGACGCAAAGCACTTTATGAATGGGTATACAGTCGTTCAAGAACGAAAATCCACCTCTTTTTGATTACATCATCAGCATTATTTATGTTCCCTGGCTGGTGTCGGTAGCTGTTGCAAAAAGAAAAACAGAATCCACCAACAGCACTACCGAAAGCCAAGACTGCAGCTGCCAGTCATGGGCAGTTTGGAAAACCTGATTCCGATGCCCCTATCATGTCTGACAAAAAGTTTTTTTAAATACATACTTTGTATTTTCGTTTTGTTTGGCAACGCTCGTAAACACATTTCCATACGCACACATAAGAATTCCATTCTTAACTGCAGGATCAATAAATGGATCGTTTTGTGGTGCGCGAAAAAAAAAAGACTCCCTTTTGAACACTGCTCGAGCCTTGCACTGAGGCTCCATCAGTGTTTTTTGCTATACCAAGCAAGCCCAAATTTCCCACTGACTGCATTAGCAGCACTGGTATACTGTACATTGTAACACTCCATTAAAATAAACAGGTTCAAACAGGCAGTATTCGTCCAAACTGTTAATTGTGAACACAGGTAAAAAAAATAAAAAGAAAAGGACCACTGTCAGCCGCGGATCACGGCAAAGAAATAATAATAATAAAATAAGTTTTTTCTCAGTCTCTGACTTGCTCTCCACTTCACAGCGGTGTTTCAAAATGATTATGCCAGAGAATATGTTCTTGTGTGAGTATATATTTATATTAAACATGTTCCTTCATATAAAGATTTTTTTTTTTTTTTCAAAACAGGCAGTGTTAATCACAGGTTTGTCAAACTGTATAACAGAGCAAGTGCAGTAATAAAATATTCTTTAAAAAAATACTCTGCCGAAGCTGTTGTTAGTTTAGAATTGACTGTAGAAAGGACCAATGAAAACTTTATGCTAATGAGGTAATCGTTAACCTTTCTCTGAATTTGTTAAAAACATGTCTTCAAAGACGAAAATCGTTGGGGCTTAACGACGCATCTGAAATATTGCTTATGAATAGCAACTGATGTTAAATAGGCTGCTATGGACGAAATCTGATCATGTACTCCTGTTTTCTCATTTCGACAGGCGTTAATCCTTTATGAATAGACCCCCTGGCGACCTGCGCCTTGGGTTCCCGGAATGTCATCAGCCACCTCAAGGCCACATGATTGGTACGGATGGTGAAAGGGAGCCCACAGTGATCGTGCCTGAAGTGGCGCACCACTTCTGCAATGGCCAGCAGCTCCCTCCGGGCAACGCAATAGCAGCACTCGGCTTTGCTGAAGGTTCGGCTGAAGTAAGCCACTACCATCTCCCCATCAGGTCCCAATTACGCCAGCACGGCAGCGCTGGCATTGGTGTCAAGGATGAAAAGCAGCTGCACGTTGGGGGCGGTCAACACAGGGGACTGGCAGAGCCTGATCTTCAGCTCGTCGAATGAGCCTTGCCTCTCGGGGGTCCACTGAAAGGGCTAGTCCTTCTTCAGCAGGCCATGCAAAGGGGCAGCGACAGTGGCAAAATCCCACACGAACCTCCGGTAGTAGTATGTAAGCCCCAGGAACCCTCTCACCTGGTGGGGGTTAATGGGGGTAGGCAAGTCACATACGGCAGCAACCTTGTCCTCCTCTGTGTTGATCCCTTCCGCACTCACACAGTGGCCGGAGCAGACGGAGCACAAGGAGGTTAAGTGACTTGCTCAGGGTCACACAATGAGTCAGTGGCTGAGGTGGGATTTGAACCGGGGACCTCCTGGTTACAAGCCCCTTTCTTTAACCACTGGACCACACAGCCTCCTTGCCACTTGCCTTCCTTCTTCATCACCATCACCACAGGGGCAGATCAGGGGCTGTCAGATAGCTCGATGATTCCTGCAGCTCTCATTTCCTCCACGATCTGGTCTGTGGCCCCCTGGCAGGGCAGCGGCATGCGGCGGGGGTGTTGCTGGACATGTCAGACGTTACCGGTCTCAATCTGATGTTGCATCAAGTGTGTCCTCCCCACGTCCTCTGAAGTAGTGGCAAAGCCATGTCGAAACCTGATCAACAGCTCCCACAGCTGGTGCTGCTGCTTCAGGCAAAGCCCCTCACAGTTGTTGCGCCAGACCATGGACACTGTGGCCATGACATGGTCTTCTGCCGTCAGTGGAGTCAGCACCTGGAGGGGGGGCTGGGAACCTGGACGAGAAGAAGAAGAAACAGGGTCAGGTTGGGCCCGGCAGAAGGGGGCCGGGGCCCCATGGTCCCTTGGTGTCAGTGGCCCCGGCTTAGGCTATAGGGCGTTCCCAGGGAGCACTTAGGTCTCCTGGTGACAGTGCGGCGTTCTCTGTGATACATTGGCTGACTCCAGCTCAGGTGAGGGGATAGCCCTGGGGAGGGCTGAGGGCTGTTACATCAGAAAGCGTCCCTCTCCTGATCCCATCGCCCCAGGGTGGACCCCCCCCAGAGTCTAGAGACCCAACTCAGGCACCCCTTTAAATGCAATGTCCCGGACTGCAGGTCTAATTGCCCCCCCCGTGTAGCGGAGGAAGTCCAACCCCAAGATGCATGGGTACTGCACCTCGGCGACCCAGACTGGGTGGTGTATCATTCTCCCTGCCACCTCTATCGCAAACCTCCCCTTTCCCAGCATGGGAGCCACCTCTCCTGTCACGGTGCTCAGGTGCACAGTCATCGGTTCCAGCTTGGCTCCGGCAGGCAACACATCGGGGCGTACTAGCGTGACCGTGGACCCTATGTCAATCAGGGCGTTGCAAGGAACTCCCTCAATCTTGATGAGGGTGTGGCAATAATCTCCCACACAGGTCCTCCCCACTACCAGGGCAGGCCTGTGAGGGTGGCTGTTGGTGGCTCCTGCACGGTCCATGGTCCCGTCCCCTGGGATTGGGTGTTGGACCCCAGTCACAGGCGGATTGCAAGGCCTGGTGGGTGCTGGTGGAACTGTCGGAGGGGCCGACGGCATCCCACTTACGCCAGTCTCTGTTAGTTTCCTTGCCCTAGGAGTTCTGGAATGGAGAAGCAGCCCCAGCTGCGGGGCAGAAGCGTTGAATGTAGCCAGGCTTGCCACAGGCCCAACACAGCCTTGTGTGGTGCTCGTCTTCAAGAGCGTTACCATTTCAGAGGCCCATGCAGGAGTGACCTCATCCTCAGCTCCTTCAGGGCCCCGGGTCTGGCATGCATGGACCTGGGGAAGGCTGGGTTTCTTCTCCACCTTTGGATCCTGGACCCACTTGCACTCCTCTAGCACGGCCTCTATCCTTTGGGCGTGGGCCAGGGTGAGCTCTAAGGAGGTTGGAGCAGCGATCCGGACCTGTTATTATTATTATTATTATTTATTTCTTAGCAGACGCCCTTATCCAGGGCGACTTACAATCGTAAACAAATACATTTCAAGTGTTACAGTACAGGTAATAATAAAATAAGAGCAAGATAAATACAATGACTAGTTCAATTAAGTACAAGTGTGACAAAATACAATTCAATAATACAGCAGATAAAAGTGACAGTGATAGTTACATCAAGATATGATTAAATACCAAATACTACAGTTTAAACACTTGGCAGATTACAGTACTCTGAAGTACAGGATTAAATGCAGTAAAATAGGGGGCAGATAAGAGTAAGTAAAGCATATTTAAGGAAGGGTGAAAGTGTCCCAGGGGAGAAACAGAGGAGTTCTACAGGTAGGAGGGTGTCAGAGGTTAAGCCTTGGATAAAGGCCTCGGTGGCCAGGTCTTCCAGGGCCGCAGGTGCCAAGCTGGGGTATCCCTTCCAGGCAAGATAGCACACGTCCGTGGCCAGCACACCCAGCTTCTCCCCCGGCTGCCGAAAACGAGTTGCCAAGGTTTGGCACAGGGCAACAGCAGGTTCAAACCCTCCATAGTGACGTTCCAGAGCAGTAACAATAGCCTGGTAATCTGTTAGCTCTCCAGCGCTCAGGTCTAGCAAGACCTGTAGCGCCCCACCTTGACCACACTTCCCCCAGTCCCAGGCCTCCTCTCCGGCCCACCTCTCTCATCACTCCACACTCTGTTTTGATTGGCACAACACCCATCTCGGGGTTTAGCTAGGCCTACATTTACACTCAGGTATTCATCCAATTTGCTATTAATTGCACAGTTTTGACCCTATCAGTCCATCCCTCTAAGCTTGCGACTATATTAAACTGCCTTTTAAATGTCTTCCAGTCGGCCTTACCGGAATAATGGGAGGAGTGTGAGTGTAGGCCTGTTTGTTTACATCTTCACCAAGACGGCCGCCGTCCCCAGCAGATCCCCAGCCCAGCTCCATCTTGCTGCTTCTCGCTGGTGTCTTGTCTGAACTCCAGTGTACTTGTCTGAGGCCCTCTCGTAACAGCTCGATTTCCTCCTGAAAGCTGTCTCCCTCTGCCATCTCCCGGCCAGTCCTCCGATGCAGTTGTGATACCAGCTCATCCTGCAGCTGCGGTTTCCCTGTGCTGGCGTCCAGCTCTGCCCGCGCCTCCATCTTGTTGAACAACGTGGATTCTTAATCCCGTTTATGACACCAATGTGACGACTCAAGCTCTCAACAGGATGGATGACACTGGAGACAAGGTGTGCAGTAGTTTATTGTTTTTAACAGGACTCATTACCATCCAGAGTACTTGTTTGGGTCAGGACCATGCCACCAAAATAACAAACTCCCCTGTCGCTAACTAAATTGTAGTTCCCCCTCATTCCTTACAAACTCCTGACTTTAAAACAGACCTCCAGCCAAACAACCAGGACAACACAAAAGTCCAACAAGGTCCCCTTCAGTTGGCCGGGTCGCTACAATCATTACTATATATATATATATATATATATATATATATATATATATATATATATATATATAAATAATGAACCGCTGTGTTGGAAGTGAAACAAGACCGGATTCCAAATTTGCTGCTTTTAATTATTGCACTAAATAAAATAACAGCGAATCTCTGTTTGGGCCGGGGTTCACGCCAAATCTGCTCTTCCTCTTTCTTTCCTCCAACACTCTTTCGTTTTCGTTCTCATTCTCTGTTCTTCCGACTCACTCTGGGCTCTTTCACCACTTCATAGATAGGCACTCTCAGTATTTAGCTCTGTACTTCACAGCCATACTCCAGTCTACACGCATTCTCCCGCTCGTGGCTCACCACCCCCACTTATAACCTTCGGGGAGGGAGCGGAGGAGAGTCCCGCCCACCACACGCACATACACTTCATAAGCACGAACACACATACATACACAAACGGCGCGCCCCGTACCCTTACAATACACAGAACACTAAACGAGACACAACAAACATGACACACAACACAGACACATTGTATTTTCATTGTACCTTATTTGTACAGTAGTGTATTGCATTCCTTAACTACTATAAAACTGGTATCTAACGTGTACGTGATCATATAATCGTGCACAGCAAACCTCCAGTACTTTTTTCAATAGGCAGATTCTTGACTTAAGAATTAACTTTAAATAATTAAAGAATCTTTACCAATGTAAATCTTTAACATTTTGATTATTTAACAAATATATGGCTGCGGCCATTTTAGCCCCGTACCTCCATCTGTCTGTGTACTGCTTCCCTGGTCTGACGACACCACCCACGGCACACAAAGCCATCCTTGTGACATGATTATATTGCTATTGGATTTACATGTACTAGTACCGACCCCCCTCAACCCTTGTGTTTCTTTCGTGGAGAGAAATGATCAAATAACAGCATGAAGCCGGTTCATTTGCAACGACACGAAGACAAAACACACTGTGCATGTTTGTAAGCCAATTCCATTTTTTCAAAAAATGCTTGCAGAGTTTCAGACCTGCCAGATGAAAATGAAAAAAGCTGCAACTATTTCAACAAAAGCACTGGAGGCCTCATATGCAGTCTCCCTTCTTGTAGCGAAGTCAAAGAAGCCACAAACAATTGCAGAAGATCTTATTCTGCCTGTGGCTGCAGCGCTTGCAGAAACCATGCTCAATAAAAAAGCAGCCCATACCATCAAGAAAGTGCTATTATCAAATGACACGGTTTATTGTAGAATTGAATACATGTCTGAGGATATAGTCTCTCAAGTTGTTGAAAAACTTAAGATGGTGAAAACATTTGCACTTCAACTTGATGAATCCAATGATATTAGCAGAGAAGCTCAGCTAATTGCTTTCATTCGATACCCTGACTCTGAAGATCAATGAACACATACTGTTTTGCAAAAGCATGCAGACTACCACAACAGGAGAAGAAATTTTCAAAGTAATTGATCGTTTTTTGTCTGAACATGATTTGAGTTGGAACGTTTGCAAATATGTGCGCACTGACGGGGCTGCTGCAATGACGGGGAATGGCCTTGTTGCTAGAATTAGGAAAGAAAATCGGTGCAGTGGGTGCACTGTATAATTCACATAGAGGCTCTCGCTTCAAAAAAGATGAGTTGTGAGCTGAATGAGGTTTTAAATTAATCTGTTAAAGTTGTCAACTTAATCAAGACCAGGCCACTCAATGCTCATCTGTTTCACGTTCTCAACATAAGGGAATTTTATGCCAGTGCAACAAGTTCAACTGAGGACCAGTATTCAGTCTCCAGTTTTATAACGCTGAGCGGGACTAAATACATATTTTAACAGTAGAAGTTTTAACATCTCTGCTGACAGCGAGTTTAAAACCAGCAATAATGTGTAACTGTCAGTCAGGAAAACTCTTAGAAAAGCAGGTAAAGACAAGGCCAAACACCACCCCCCGAATTACCAGCCTGGATTTTAAGCGTCTGCGGTAAACTGAGGTACTGTCCCCTGACACCGCGGTCAGATTGGTGCGTAAAGTCTGGTTCGATCGTCAACTTAATCTGGCACGACTTGGACGTGAGAGTGCCTGACAACTAACAAAAACACATTTTGAGATCCAAAAGGATGAAAACGTACTAGAATATGTGTGCCTTGCATATAAGGTGTTCACAAACTCACTTCAAGATCCGGCTTCAGTCTCCATCGCAGCTGCTCTCCTTACTTCCTTAGTGTCATTTGAAACTCCGCCCATCATCACAGCTTGTATTGAGTCCTCCAGTTTCTTGTGAGATGGCACTTTCGATGCAGAAATTCACAATAAACAAACATGTGCAATTTATTTTTAATAAGCGAACAATGAATTAAATTAAATTAAATTAAATTTTGGACTATATTAAACTGCAGATGTATACACAATAAAAGCTTCTGGTTTTGTCTTAATTTAAATGTGTTTTAATTATTTGTATTATTTTTCTTCCCACAACTGACAGGTAGCCGTGTTTTAAGCGGTATAAACCACTTCGGGCCATGCGGTTCCGATGATATATACCACTTCTGGGGTGGTTAAAGGCATGGTATATATACCTTACATATACAGTGCTGTGAAAAAGTATTTGCCCCCTGTCTGATTTTTAAATATTTTTGACACTGAATGTTATCAGATCTTTAACCAAAACCTAATGTTCGATAAAAGGGACTCTGAGTGAACAAATAACATAAAAATTTGATACATATTTCATTTATTTATTAAAGAAAGTTATGCAACACCCAATGCCCCCGTGTGAAAAAGTAATCGCCCCCCTTAGACTCAATAACTGGTTACGCCATCTTTAGCAGCAATAACTGCAACCAAACGCTTCCTGTAGTTATTGATTAGTCTCTCACATCGCAGTGGAGGAATTTTGGCCCACTCCTCCATGCAGAACTGCTTCAACTCAGTGACATTTGTGGGTTTTCGAGCAAGAACTGCTCGTTTCAGGTCCTGCCACAACAACTCAATGGGGTTTAGGTCTGGACTTTGACTAGGCCATTCCAAATCTTTAAATTTCTTGTTCTTCAACCATTCTGATGTAGACTTGCTTGTGTGTTTCGGATCATTGTCTTGCTGCATGACCCAGCTGCGCTTCAGCTTCAGCTCATGGACGGATGGCCTGACATTCTCCTGTAGAATTCTCTGATACAGAGCAAAATTCATGGTTCCTTCAATGATGGCAAGGCATCCAGGTCCTGATGCAGCAAAGCATCCCCAAACCATGACACTACCACCACCATGCTTGACCATTGGTATGAGGTTCTTACTGTGGAATGCAGTGTTTGGTTTTTGCCAGACATAACAGGGCCCATGTCGGCCAAAAAGTTCTACTTTTGACTCATCTGTCCATAGAACATTGTTCTATAACTCTTGAGGATCATCCAGGTGCTTTTTGGCAAACCTGAGACAAGCTTTCATGTTCTTCTTACTGAGCAATGGTTTCCGCCTTGCTACTCTGTCATGAATCCCATTTTTGCCCAGTGTCTTTCTGATGGTGGAGTCATAAACACTGATCTTAGTCGAGGTGAGAGAGGTCTGCAGATCCATGGTTGTTGTTCTAGGTTTCTCTGTGACTTCCTGGACAATTTTATGTCTTGCCCTTGGAGAGATTTTGGCAGGACGGCCACTCCTGGGAAGATTCACTGCTGTCCCAAACATTTGGACAATATTGCTCTGACTGTGGTTCGGTGGAGCCCCAGAGCCTTAGAAATGGCTTTGTAACCCTTTCCAAACTGATAGGCATCAACAACTTTTTCCGGATGTCTTCAGGAATTTATTTTGTTCATGGCATGATGTGCCTCTAGAACCTGTGAGCTGACATCTTCACTCTGATGGTAAGGGCCAAAGTTAGTCAGATTTATATCGGGCAGGGCTGGCCCAAATCAGGCCTGGTTGTTAACCAAAGTACTTAAACAGCTGAACCCAATTACCCCTTTAATTGGGTTGAGTTAATTAGGGGTGGCAATAACTTTTTCACACCTGAAGATTGCATGTTTGATTACCTTGCACACCAAACAAATGAAAGAAGCACCAAACTTTGGTGTCACTTTTTCTCTCAGACTCCCTCTATATACTACTACAACCCACAAAAAAAATCTGACCAAATACAATGTGAAAAATGTGCAAAAATGCAGAAAATCAGACAGGGAGCATATATAGTAACAACCCTGGCGATGACATTGTCCTAGACATTGTGTTTGTCTTGTGTGCCTTGTTTGTTGTGTCAAGTTTAGTGTTCTGTGTATTGTAAGGGTACAGGGCACGGCGTTAGTGTGTGTATGTGTGTGCGTTAGAGATTGAAACTGGAATTAAACTTAAATCCTGTAACCTCTCCTGTCCTGTCAAAAATGTTCCTGTCCCATGCCATCCCATGAAAGAGTAATCATTTCCAATCCTGTCCCATCCCGTCCTGTCCCGTAACTTTTTTTTTTTTAATTCCTGTCCATCCTGTCAATAATAAATCATGTCCCATCTCATCCCGTGATAAACAGATATCAACTATTATTTGGAGGTACAGATATTTTCGTATTCATGTATAAAATTAGGGTTTATAGGGTTTTGCATTAAACACTACCGGTATACAGTAATTTGTTTTTAGTTTTTGTTTTTTCAGAAAAAAAATACAGTGCAAGCACAGGGTCTTCATAAGCACAATGTGCAATGTAATGATGTATTATATAAATTCAGTAATATAAAAACAACTGTTTCAGTTTCAGTTTCTAAATCCGTTACTAAGCAACCCGGCTCAGAGATTTTAGTGTGTCAATGCCACAATAAACTATTAGTGAAATACAGTATTTCAAATCATTAATTCATTAAAAAAAAAAAAAACCATGGTATTGAAATAATATTTTATAAACGTTCAGGGAGTATCCATCATGTATTCATTTATTAAAAATTGTAGTATTATACATAGCCCTTCAATGTAGTGCCGAAGCAGTACCTCCAAAAAATAATATCTGCTACAGCCAAATCGTAGCCTTTGACATCTCTGCATTCTGATTTGCACATCCTTAATATACTGTACATATGTATATAGAGAGAGGTATGTTAAATACATGCCAGTAGCAAACCACAGTGTTCGGTTATTCTGCTAGTATCAATAATTCATGTATCAATATTGTTAACTAAAGGACTGACATAACTATACAATTATGGGTAATATGAAATATTTTAAGTATCAATCTATGTTAAACGTAAGGGTTTTCATTAACCATTCCGTGTTGCCAAGACGCTGATTCTCTGCGGACATCTGCCGTCCCACTGGTCCGTCCGCGTTGGTGTTGTCGGAGTCTCTCTCCAAGTTTGAACCTTCTGATTCGGAGGCATACGGCTCGAATTGATACGGGAGACAAGCCCTGTTTTCTCTCTCTACATCAGATCCATCACTACATGATTCACATTCATAAGAGGTGTCTGAAACTGATAACATTAGACTGCTCTCACTGTCGCTGTCGCTATCAGCCATACTGGCAGATGCAAGGAGGTCACAGTCTTCTGGAAGATCGCCCTCTGTGTATTTCCAGGTATAATTTGATTCATTGTAGCGCGATTAAACATAATTTGGTACAATTAATGTGAGTATATGAGACCTGTTAATATTATTTTGTATGTTTATGGTAACAGTCAAGTTCCATGCCATAGGCTCTTACGACTTTAAACAACAAAAAAACTCTTTCTGTCTGCTGGTGACAGAGTAGTCCCGTTCCTTCCCATTCCCGGAAGCTTAAATCCCGTTCTTGCCTGTCCTGAAAGGTTAATTTTTTTTATTTCCCGGTCCCGCCCATTCCCGTGAGCATCACTCCTGTACCATCCTGTCCCGCAAAATTTAACACAATTTTTTTGCAGTACCACGGGAATCCCGTGGGTCCCGTGGGAGTCCCATCTTCAAGCCACTCTCTAGTGTGCGTGTGTATGGAGTGTGTGAGCGTGTGGTGGGCGGAGTGTGTGAGCGTGTGGTGGGCGGGACCCTCCCCCTCCCGGGACCCTCCCCTTCCGCCTCCTGCTCCCCAAGGCTATATGTAGGGGGGGGAGGCGAACTGCGAGCAGGAGAACATGTGTAGACTCAACTGGAGTGAGGCTGTGAGGGACAGGGCTAAATACTGAAAGAGAGTGTCTATCTGTGAAGTGGTGAAAGAGCCCAGAGTTGGAAGTACAGAGAACATAGAATGAGAACAAGAACAAGTGAGAGTGTTGGAAGAAGGAAAGAGGAAGAGCAGATTTGGCGTGAACCCCGACCCAAACAGGGATTCGCTGTTATTTTATTTTATTTAGTACAGTAATTAAAAGCAGCAAATATGGAATCCCATCTGGTCTCCGTGAGTCTTGTTTCACTTCCAACACAGCGGTTCATTACTATATATATATTGTAACGTTCCTGGTTCCCGCAGGCAGCCGAATCACACAGGGCGAGGCAATCCACACACAGGCGGAGGGGGAGTTTGCGACAGGGGAGTTTGTTACTTCGGTGGTGTGGTCCTGGCCCAAACAGGGACTTGGGACGGTACTGAGTTCTAAACAAAGTTATATATAGAATTTTTAAAAAAAGAGTGAAAAGGGTGGGTGGAAAATGTTGTTTGACTAGGGCGGCAAAAATCCTTGCGCTGGCCGTGATGTCATGCACTGAAAATACAAATATGCGAGTGTCTGTAAATTGTTTGGTTGTGTATGCACGCAGCATTTATGTGTAGCTATGTAGGTCAGCGAATGAGATTTGTATTGTGTAACTGAGCGAGCATGTAAATGAACACAGATCGTATGGTACTGTAAACTCTCGGTTGTGATCTTCACATACAGCGCTTGTTAATTTATTTTTTTAAACAAAAAAGTGGGCTTGCAGCTTTAAAAAATATTAATTAATACTTACATTTTATTTCTTGAAACATTTTTCATACAATGTAGTGTACCGAAGTAGTCCGTTGAAAATAAATACTCACTTTCTCTAAAACTAAACATTGCTAAACAAAATACTTCAGACTGCCGTTGAACACCTTTTCTATTTCCTGCAAACTAGATAAAACGAGAGGTTTATCTGTTTGTAGTCATTCTGAACATGGGAATAAAAATAATAATAATAATAATAATACATTTACACTGGACGCGCAGAGACGTGCTACGCGGCCGGTGTGAAAGCCTGCATCGTACAGTATTAGAAAAAAGAAAAATAAAGTTACGTTGTTGTGAAAGGACTGTTGTGTTTGACAAACAACTCAGACACTACGTTTCGATGTTGTGCTGTTTATTAACACTCCACACACTGAGGCAGAACCCCTACCTACTGCCATAACCCTTCCTGCAAAACTATCTCACGTAAAGTCCAGTTCCTTCACACTTTACGGTACCTATCCCAAGTTCCCTTGTTGTTAAACCAGAATGCAACATTACCTGTCGTAATGAACTATAACCATACACAACATTTACAACCCCCACCCTTTTTTTGGAAAATGATTCACTTAAACTGGGAAGTTTGTAACAAAGTCTCTGAATCTCTGTGCGGCCCGTCGAACACTAACAGGTCTATTCAGGACACCACCCTCTGGGCTCTTCTGCTGTTGGTACTGGCACGGGATTGGCATCATCAATCAGTACCGGACCTGTAGACTCCACTGCTCCTCCCACTGGCTCAGCCACCCTGACCAGCCTACTGAAATGCCACCTGGAACCATTCTGTAGCTCATACGTGGCTTCTCCCAGCCTTTTGAGTATTTGCAATGGAGCTGAAAATTGAGACTTCAGTTTATGACCTTTTTGTGGCCTCCTGATTCTCACCCACTGGCCTTCCTTCGATCTGCCCTGTGTGCATGTCGACTGCGATCTGTATATCTCTTTGCTGCTTGTTGTTTCTCAACCACTCTGCTCCTCACTCCAACCGGAACTGCTGAGGGTTGAGGCTGTCAAATCTGATCTAACGGCAACCGAAAGTTTCTACCCACCATCAGCATGGCTGGAGAGACTCCCGTGGTCGCGTGTGGAGTGGCCCTATACTGTTGCAATGTGGTAAACAGAGCTTTTGAGAATGTCTTTCCCTCCAGCATTAAACCGCTCAACACCACCATTAGATTCAGGGTGATAACGTGAAGTAGTGACATGCTCAATAGCTTTACTCCTCAAATACTGCTGAAACAAATGGGAGGTAAACTGGGGTCCGTTATCTGTTATGACGGTTTGCGGCAGTCCCCATCTTGCAAACAAGGCATATAGGTGATTAATGACCACTGTTGAAGTTACCTCGCTTGTTGCAATCACTTCCGGCCATTTGGAATGTAGGTCGTAAACCACCAGACGGAAACGTTGGTGAAATGGTGCTGAGTGGATCTCTCCACATATGTCAAGCTGTAGCTTTTGCCAAGGCCCTGATGGCCAAACTACTGGCTGTAAGGGTGGAGTTTGAGGTTGGACTGATTTGCCACTCAATAAACAGGCTTGACATGTCTTAACTAATGACTCTACTTGTAAGTCTATCCCTGGCCACCACACCAGTCCCAGATATTGCCAGTAACGTAATTAACGGTGGTCTGTACGGAGGGTGAACTGATGTCCGTACAGATAAATGTGCCAACGCTCACATGCCCACACACAAGCCAGAGCCTCTCTTTCCCCGACTGAATACTTCTGTTCCGAGGAGGGCGCCGCGCGGCCATGAAAAGCTACTGCTTGTACCGTAGTTTCATTTTCCTGCAATGTACTCTGTGGTGGTTCAGCTGAAAGTTGTTTTGCTTCTGCTACGGCTGCTTCAATCTGGCATGCTATTTCCAGTTTTCTATCCAGGGTGAGTGTGTCAGGCTCCATGAGCAAACGCTTCCTTATTTTATTATTGGTCGTTTTTTCTATGAATTGGTCATTTGATCATATAGACCTTCAAACTTGCACGTTGCTGCCAATTCCCTAAGATTTGCAATGTATTGGCGAACTGACTCCCCCTGAAACTGTGCATGTGAGTGTTTTTAACCTGTTTGTAAAAATAAATCCAGGGAGGATCCTATTCTAGTTATTTATACTGTGGCAGTATTCAGATCTGCTGCCATTTAGATCAACTCCTTTAGTGGTTGTTCTCTCATGGTTGCATATTACTGATCTTTTGTATAAAAAAACAAGGCAAAGAGGGAAAATTCTGTGGTATGAGACATGTTTCTTATTAAATATACTGAAAACGTGTACTTAGTGTTACAATATATAATCACCAATAATAAAATAGCAGCATCTATGTTATTTTTATTTCTATGGCAACATCCAATTCAACTCTTCAGATAAGCTGTTAAAATGTGTTTCAAAATTAAAAGTTAACATAGAATGTTTACATTAGTTTTTAGTTTGTTGATGCAGTGGCATGTTTGGGATCTGTCCTCCTAAGCTGATTGATTGAATAGCACCACTAAAAGGGGAACAATGTTAAGCATACAGCAGTATATTTTGATTGAATCCACTGTGAGAGGTGCATGGCCTGTGCAACCAGGGTCCTTCATTGTTCAGGACCAGAACACAGGGCCAGGCACTGAAAATTGCATTCAATAATAAGGTGAATGCTTTCAGTTACTGCCACTTGTCTTCCTCTAGTAATCACCACAATCCTGCACCCCAGGTTGCATTTTTACTTGCAAAAGGCGCCGTTAGAGAAAGTCCATTGTTGCCTTTCTTTAAAATCTTTATTTCCATTGAAAGTCCTAACATTTAGTAACACACAGTGCTTAGCTAAACAATGTGGTCAGATTGTAAGAAATGGCACAGGAGACTTTATTCAACTGATGACTAAATGTACTTCAGTGCGATTTTTATTTTGCCTCGGCCTTACTGCCAGGAACTTAATGACTGGCATATGTAGATAGCTTTTAATCCACTGGCCTTGTCCACAAAGTGAGATTATGGTTTATACTAATCTTTATTAGCATAACAAAGGATGTTCTGGAGCAGTGATTAATACAGCAAAGAGATTGTTTAAGTCAAGCCTCTGTTTCAACTCCATGGGCTGATTAATCTTGTCACAATATATATATATATATATATATATATATATATATATATATATATATATATATATATATATATATATATATACAGTACTGTGCAAAAGTTTTAGGCAGGTGTGAAAAATACTGTAAAGTAAGAATGCTTTCAAAAATAGACATGTTAATAGATTATATTTATCAATTAACAAAATGCAAAGTGAGTGAACAGAAGAAAAATCTAAATCAAATCCATATTTGGTGTGACAACCCTTTGCCTTCAAAACAGCATCAATTCTTCTAGGTACACTTGCACAAAGTCAGGGATTTTGTAGGCATATAGTCAGGTGTATGATTAAACAATTATACCAAACAGGTGCTAATGATCATCAATTCAATATGTAGGTTGAAACACAATCATTAACTGAAACAGAAACAGCTCTGTAGGAGGAATAAAACTGGGTGAGGAACAGCCAAACTCAGCTAACAAGGTGAGGTTGCTGAAGACAGTTTGCTGTCAAAAGTCATACACCATGGCAATACTGAGCACAGCAACAAGACACAAGGTAGTTATACTGCATCAGCAAGGTCTCTCCCAGGCAGAAATTTCAAGGCAGACAGGGGTTTCCAGATGTGCTGTCCAAGCTCTTTGAAGAAGCACAAAGAAACGGGCAACATTGAGGACCGTAGACACAGTGGTCGGCCAAGGAAACTTACTGCAGCAGATGAAAGACACATCATGCTTACTTCCCTTCGCAATCGGAAGATGTCCAGCAGTGCCATCAGCTCAGAACTGGCAGAAAACAGTGGGACCCTGGTACGCCCATCTACTGTCCGGAGAAGTCTGGTCAGAAGTGGCCTTCATAGAAGACTTGCGGCCAAAAAGCCATACCTCCGACGTGGAAACAAGGCCAAGCGACTCAACTATGCACGAAAACACAGGAACTGGGGTGCAGAAAAATGGCAGCAGGTGCTCTGGACTGATGAGTCAAAATTTGAATTATTTGGCTGTAGCAGAAGGCAGTTTGTTCGCCGGGGCTGGAGAGCATACACGAATGAGTGTCTGCAGGCAACAGTGAAGCATGGTGGAGGTTCCTTGCAAGTTTGGGGCTGCATTTCTGCAAATGGAGTTGGGGATTTGGTCAGAATTAATGGTCTCCTCAATGCTGAGAAGTACAGGCAGATACTTATCCATCATGCAATACCATCAGGGAGGCATCTGATTGGCCCCAAATTTATTCTGCAGCAGGACAACGACCCCAAACATACCGCGAAAGTCATTAAGAACTATCTTCAGCGTAAAGAAGAACAAGGAGTCCTGGAAGTGATGGTATGGCCCCCACAGAGCCCTGATCTCAACATCATCAAGTCTGTCTGGGATTACATGAAGAGAGAGAAGCAACTGAGGCTGCCTAAATCCACAGAAGAACTGTGGTTAGTTCTCCAAGATGTTTGGGCCAACCTACCTGCCGAGTTCCTTCAAAACTGTGTGCAAGTGTACCTAGAAGAATTGATGCTTGATGCTGTTTTGAAGGCAAAGTGTGGTCACACCAAATATGGATTTGATTTAGATTTTTCTTCTGTTCACTCACTTTGCATTTAGTTAATTGATAAATATAATCTATTAACATGTCTATTTTTGAAAGCATTCTTACTTTACAGCATTTTTCACACCTGCCTAAAACTTTTGCACAGTACTGTATATATATATATATATATATATATATATATATATATATATATATATATATATATATATATAACTTTTCTCTCTAGGCACAGAGAAACAGAATAGTAGTGACCACATTTGAACCTGTGTGTACTTTTACTTCTGCCTGGATTAGTCAATATAAAGCCTCTCAATGGCAAGTTACATTTGGCAGATTGTGAGGAGTGGGGAACATGGGCCTGAGAAAAGGGATGTGGTTCCAGCTATGACCCCCTCTTTGTTTCTACAGAGTGGTCACCTGTCACCATGAACAATAATGAACCTACCCCTTTCAACTGCTTCAGCCTGGCCCCTTAGATCTCATCTGATTGGCTAAAATATATACAGTAGGTTGTTGCCTGGGAAAAATACAACAATTCAACACAGTTCAAATCTGACAAAGAAAGATCAATGTGATGCTAGAGAGGAGTCAAGTTGAAGTTCTATCTATTAACCGCACACCCCAGAACCAAACTGGTCTAGAGCTCCCTACCAATGCAAGGACACATAAATACATTTACTGAGTTACTCAAAAAACATTGGGTGATATCCTAAATATTCAGACTTTTTGGAACTCTCTCCCAGCTTTGGTGTGTGATGCTCCCACTGTCACTCGCTTTAAATCAACTCTCAAGACCCACCTATTCTCTCTTGCTTTCCATGCTCTTTAAGCCTGATACTTGCTATTATCTGTTGTGTTACTGCTACTATTTCATGTATTATGCACTTTCCACTGTATTTACATTGTAATAACACATGTTCTCTTGAGGTGAGATGTATGGAGTGCACTTTATAGAAATCTGCAACCAATTACAATTTGCAAAATGCACACAAAACTCAAATTCAAATTGATTACTTGGTTAATAAAGACTCCTATTCAAAACATTTGTCAATGTTATTTTTGTATTACAGCATATCACATCATTGAGGTGTTTATAGTTATGGATGTACATTCTGAGTACAGGTACTGTATTAACACTATGGAGCAATTCAGTGGAACATTCTTAAGGTAAATAATACCTTCCAATTACAAACGTTAAGTTTGTAATTGGAAGGTATTGTTTACCTTAAGAATTTAAGAAAGTTGCATTAATTATCTTTCTAAAATGCCAGTAACAATAGATATCTAAACACATTTGACTTATTATCATGCACATTGCCCATTTTTGTAATGACATTATTTGTGCTGCTGGATTTGATATTATTTCATACAGGTGTAAACAAATAGGTTCCGGATCTTATAATTAAGGAAGGGAGATAGCATCTTTGTTTCTAGATCTAATGTACTGACCTTGAGTTACAGTAGCTCCCATATATGCTTGTGGATCTGGGTTTCGTGTCTTGTTATTGTTTAAACAATAACAGCAGCGGACCAACTAATCTGAGGAACAGGAGGGAGGACACTGATGTTGTTAAGAGTGCTAGATTGTTTATGTTTTGCTGTTTCGGGTGTAAAAAATGTGTAATTTTCTTACTCGTCACTTCTTAAAATATTTTGTTACAGTTCACTTTTGTTATTCAATTAATGGAACAGGAAAGCATTTTTTTGATTATACATGTTATGTATACAGTGTTCTTTTTTGCAACCATTTTTTTATGTGGTTCATCATTTGAAAACTGTTTAATTGTCGCCTGTCAGACAAAAAGGTACCAGACAGGAAATATGCCCTTGTACATGATGTTGATTTAAGTTTAGTATGATTATGGAATTTGTCATGAATACAAAATTATTTCATTATGATAACCATAGAAATAGTGTCATTCATAATTTCATCTGAATTACTATCACTTATTATAAAGGGTTACTGTGACAAATATATAATTGTTTAAAAGATAAAAGCAAAGTGAAATTCCATAACTGTACATTGGTCCAGCTTAGTTTGGTTTGATGATGATTCACTGGCCAATAGCCTTGTTGAGACTGTGAACTGAGTTTATTACTAACATCTGCTGTGTCTTCTTTACCCTACCCCATGGTGTGCTATTCTGTTCTGACACTGTGGATATTGTCAGGAGTTAAAAGTAGCTCTCAGGAGACCAGGCTTTTCTGAATCTCTTATGGTGAATGTTCCCAGGAGAAGCTCTTGATAATCTAACAGGCTGACAGAAACACAAGGTGGGATGACAGCTAGAGACGCCTATGGAGGCTTGGTCTCTATTTGAAACTATTAGCCAAATAAATGATGGCAGTCAGTAAAGATCCTAAGACTTGTTAGCCATATCTGAAAAGGATGGATATTTTATGGACACCCAATTATAAATAAAAGTTTTATTAATGTGTCATATTTGTTTATTTGTCTGTTTTAGCTGAAAATACAGTTATTTTTGTCTCAGTCTTCTTTTGTAATAGATAAAATGTAATCATGACTTTAATGTTACAAATGTTGTGTTACAATACTCCAGAGTAAAGGAGTAAAAGTTATTACTTAGCTACCAGTACAGCATATCTTAAATTAAAGAATGCAAATGGTAAAGGTTTCTGATTGTGGCAATAACTTCCTTTGCATCGTGGGAACAGACCATGGCAGACAATGATGGAATTGACAATGGTGCTGCATACAAAAGGCCACCTTTGGGAGAAACTATATCGCACAACATGCTGGGAAAAGTGAGAAATAGTCGCAGATGCTGTCTGGACTATAAGCAACAGATGCCTCCTGGCTAGTGTTCAGGCAGCACCAGCAGAACACACATTCATGTGCAGGGTAAAAGGGAACATTTTGAGGGGACAAGGAGGGTAGCACACACAAATATTGAAGAGGAATTAAAAACAGCAGATGGTGGCAGCAGAATTTGATAAGAGCAGGGTCAGCTATTTCTGCACATTTGTTTGCAGCAATAATTATTCCTCCTTTGAGGATTAAGAGAAAGTTGAATATGGTAATGTTGTAAGAGGCAATTCTTTAGTTTATTTTAAATGATTTATAATGTTTATAACTAATTAATTGTTAAGCTTGCATAATCCTGAAAAAATGATCATCATATGTACATCATATGTAACTGATATTTGTTAAGTCATGTAGGTATTTTATAAGTAGCAGTCCATGTTGATTACTCTTGTCTAAGCAATACTAATTCAGCCATGCAGTATTGGTAGTAGAATACAGCCTTGTATTTACAGAAAAAGCTTTCTGTAAATACAAGTCATTCACTGAAAAGTCTTCCTTTCCCTCCCCAAAATACCCCTGGCATCTGTGTGCTGCTGGGCACCCATTTCTTTTAAACTATACTACTGTATAAACTAATTGAGTTGGAAAAAATACAACATGATTATACACAATATAACAATCCATCCCAAGTAAAATATAGGACACTGTAAGTAATACAAGACGTGTTGAACTTGAAGTTAATTTGCTCTTCTTTCAATTAGCCGAAACAGAAAGGGTTGACTTCTCAAAGCAAATGTAAATGACTTTACAGAAGTGTCATAAAAAACCTAAATCTCGTCATGACACAACAAATAAGGAAAGACACAAAGAAAACATAAAGCCAGTGGGGTATTTGTATGCAGCACCCAGAACTCACAATCATTTTGAAAGTTGGTTCCTATTTGTAAACATCTTTTTATTTGAATCACTGACTGCACACTTGTCACCACCAGGCTTAAATAATAGTGATACCAACAACAATGATAAATTAATAAATAATTGCATTAATAAATAATAGTGATGATCATAAATTGAGTTAGAATTTGATGATTGAGGAGTTTAGAGATAATAACAAGGTACAACATGTATTTCCTGCACTTCTCTGTGTGTGAGAATTAAAGTAGCCAACTAATAATTAAACTGAACTTGAATAAATGTGATGAAACCTGTTCATAGTCTTGATAATAATGACAACTGAATGTTAAAGGTTTCAGACAGAATGTGTTATTTTAATGAAAAAAAGTATATGTTGTTTATAAACTTCATTGGGGATATCTAAAGTAAAGACTGCAGGTCTCAGAAAATGCAGTTAATTACAAAATAAGAATTTTTTCTTTATAATCTTGATCCTTTGTTTCGCTTTAGTTTTAATCCAAACACAGAGCAGACCACGTGCATTAATTGTTTGTCCTCCATTCTTTTTAATACTTAATTATTGCAGTTGCCTAATTTAGCCTACAATGTGTTAGTTAAAAGTTATGCTTGTCCTATTGTCTCATCTGCTTTGTCAAAGAGGTCTTGACAAATTCTGTTTTAAAAAAATCTCCTTGATTAAATAAACAAACAAAAACAAAAACGTGGAGTGCATTGAATATGTTTTCATGGAGATGGCTTAACGACTATAATTACAACAGCTGACATAGGGGTAATAGGCAAATGGATTTACAAAGCAGACAAATAGCTTACACGGGTGTTTGAAAATGCTGAATTCCAACAGGCTAGAGACCTTAACGGTACAGGTAAATAATCACTTAAAATCTCGGTCTGAAAAACATAAACATTCACATTTAGAGACTAAATAACAAAGAGAAATTATGGAGTCGCAAGGAATTCAAACGGAAGTGGGTAGCTGCCTCACGGTCACTAAGGAGCAAATGGCAATGCAATGTTAATGAAGGTAAACATGATGGTAATTTTAATGAGGCTTCAGCTGTACCCAAAAGATTGGAATTAGAGAATATGGATGGCAACAGCAGTGAACACAGTGCTTGGGTCAATATTAAAGAGAACTGGGACATAATCGACCAACATGTAACTTTGTCATCACATTCAGAAGATGTAACGTATTAAAAAAGTAACTCATTGTTGGAGGGATTGTCAATGTGGGCACATTATTATTATTATTATTTATTTCTTAGCAGACACCCTTATACACTTACAATTGTTACAAGATATCACATTATTTTTTACATACAATTACATTATTTTTTACACACAATTACCATTTACACAGTTGGGTTTTTACTGGAACAATCTAGGTAAAGTACCTTGCTCAAGGGTACAGCAGCAGTGTCCCCCACCTGGGATTGAACCAACGACCCTCCAGTCAGTCCAGAGCCCAAACCACTACTCCACATTGCTGCCTGGCACTGCTGCCACATGAGTTTCACGTTCAGGAGAATGCAGTAGATATATATATATATATATATATATATATATATATATATATATATATATATATATATATATATATATATATATATATATATATATATATATATATATATATATATATATAGATGGCCTTCCACCTTTTAAAAGCGCAAACAAATCAGTATGGCCAATTTTCTGTGCCAATGTGAACATGGAACCAGTGAGAGTTTTTCCAGTGGCACTAAATTATGGAAAATCTAAGATTTACAGATTTACTGTTTTTGCAAGATTCAAGCAGGGATTTAAATGGCCTTCTTCATCATGGTCTACAGTATGATGATAAAAAAGTAGTATTAATCTAAGATGCATAATTTGTGATGCTCCAGCTAGAGCCATGGTAAAGGCAACCAAGTTGTACTTGGGATATTTTGGTTGTGATAAATGCGATCAGAGTGGTGTGTGGTACAGCAGGATGACATACCAAGAAGTTGCTAACATACAGCTGCACACAGATGTGTCATTTAGAAACCAATCTAATCAATAGCACCATCATGATCTGTCTCCATTTTGTGATCTACCTATTGATATGGTGAAAATGTTTCCAGTTGACTATATGCACCAAGTCTGTCTTGGTGTCATGAAGAGATAGATTCTGGTATAGATAAGAGGGAAAAGAAGAGGAAAAATGTCAGCATGCCAAATTGAAGAAATCAGCAATAGGTTACTACATTTGAAAAGATTCATCCCTGACAGCTTTGCATGTAAACCACGAAGCTTACAGTACATGAGGTTGACTGTTGGAAAGCCACTGAATATAGACAATTCTTGTTGTATAAAGGTAAGATTTATTGAAAGGAATATTGCAATTGTATGACCACTTAATGAGTCTAAGTGTTTCTATCTCAATTCTAATCTGCCCTCAAGTAGCTCAAAGTTACAGAACTTATGTCCATGACTTATATTTTGTTGCTCAAGGTCAGAAATTGTATGGCAATGAGTTCCTGGTGTACAATGTAGACTGTTTGGTCCATTTAGCTGGAGATGTAGAGGAATATGGCTGCTTAGATAGGTGTGGAGCATTTCCATTTGACAATTATATGTAGATGTTAAAGAGAATGGTACAATCAACAAAAACCCCATCACCAAAACAGCCAAAAGACTGACTGAATCAGCACATGTTGATGGAATCGAACATCCACAAATTTCATTATACTTCCTGTATGAGCCAGAGAGGATACAAAATAGTGCCCTTTTATTCAGTTATTCACCCTGTATAATCCCACCCCCCAGCCAATGTCAGCCGATTTGTTCACAGCTGACTCCTGTCAACAAGACATTGCCTGACAGCGTGGGAATACACGGGGTGTCCGAACCCCCTAAGTTTATGCATGCACCTGAATGCCAGTCCAGATCCCTCCCCTCTCACACAGGTGTTTTTCTTTTTTTTTTTAAAGACGCTTTTTTATAGACCTGTATCTCAAAACGCATAGCAAATTAAGGAACCACACTCGGCATACACATAGTCTCGGGGGTGTAAATGTGCAACGGGGTATTCATAATTTTTGGGGGCTCCCAGTTTTACAGAAATTGCTTGGCAGAGGGACTTGCGACCATTCCATTGCACTGAATAGGGAGACATGGAATATATAGTTCAGCACACACGGGTCACATCTGTGTTTCTGTCTGGATTAAAACTGGTAATCAGTGATAATGTTTTTTTGTGTTTGTGCCTTGAAACTAATACTATGTTTTTAATTTAGGAAATGCGATTTTCTTTTTCCCCCTCTCACTTGTGTTGTTATGGTACGGTCGGGAGATCAATGATACCGTTCCATTCCGCAAACAAACCTATGTTGCTGTCAGTATTAAAACTTCTCTGTGCTTTTAAATAATAAAACGTGAAAAATGAAAGTGACCCTGTGTATAGTGTTACTTATTATACAATTAAGATGAAATTAAACTGGTGGGGACGCAACCTCTAGCATGTAGCTAGTACAGCAATTGCAAGCAACGACACGGTTACAGTACAGCATGATGTTCCCCAGCATCGATCTCAACCCGTACAGATTACTATGCAGTGCAGTTTATAATGTAGGGACAGTACAGCAGTATTTTGTTACCCTGCATCGATCTCAAGCAGTACAGATACGATACAGTGCAGTTTATAATTGTACAGACCGGATGAGAAACATCTGCACATACATAGAGATTTCTTTCAGAGGTACGTACGGATGTCCTCATTTTGCTAAGTTTAACAATAACAAAATGTTGTTTGACAACAAGACATAAATGATACATGGTCCTGTTTATAAAAGAATCATCCGAAATGAAAATGATTTTGTAAAGACATGAATGCATTTTATACATTTATTCCTACCAAAAATGACTTACTTGGAATGTCATTTGTGCTGAGTTAGAAAATAAACACACTGGTCTGTGTCACCAGATTTATGTTAAACTCTATGAACCTTTGCAATATGGTTTTCGACAGCTACACGGTACTGAAACTGACCTTGTTAAAGTTACAAACGATATTCTTATGGCAGCTGACTCAGGTGTGTTATTTGAATTCTTTTGGATCTTAGTGCTGCATTCGACACTGTAAATCATGCTATCCTACTTGATAGGTTAGAGAGTTTGTTTGGCATTTCTGGCATTGCACTAAAATGGTTTCAGTCTTATCTTACTGGGCGTCAACACTTTGTCTCTCTTGGCGGTTTTAGTTCTGAGGTTGGGCTGGTAACATCTGGTGTCCCACAAGGTTCAATTTTTGGCCCTCTACTATTTAGTATTCACATGTTTCCCCTTGGTCACTGTGACAGGCTGGCTTGCAGTGGTGACGTCACGGACCAGGAAGTAACTGAGTCAAACAATGGATGGGCGGGTGAAGCTGAGTGCAACGGCACTCAGCTGGATTTATTAATAATTAAACAAAAGATTTAAAAAAAACACAAAACAAAAAGGCACAAGGGCCAAACGAATAAACAAGTGCTGTTTAGCAGTCGTTCTTAAATGTCGTTATTTCTGTTCGATCGCTCTCTCTCTCCGCTCCCCGTACTCTCCTCTGTACACTCTCCTTCCAGCACGGACAGCTGCCGGTTCTTATACTCTGGCCGAGGGGTTAACTAGCTGTTAATTATCTTATTACCCCTCGGCCACAGTCTGCACGCGTTTGGTAAGGATGCATGACTGTCAGCTAGTTAAATAATCAGTAGCTGATCAGTCATGCATCATCACGAGGTTTTTAAATATAAATAATAAAAGACGCAGCGCTTTTATCCGCCGCAAAACAAAAATACAAATAATAATAAATAGGGGCGGACACTCGCCACAGTCACATACTAAGATTACATGGCCTGAATGATCATTTTTATGCAGATGACACCCACATTTATGTGCATACTAAATCTGATGTTGATGTAGCTGCCTCTGTGCTTGCTGATTGCATTTCTGATATTAAGACTTGGATGTCACAAAACTTTCTGAATTGTAACTGTGATAAGACAGAGGTTATGTTGCTAGGTACTGCCCACCAGTTACATAAAACCAATGCTGTAAACTTGTCAGTTGATGGTACTATGCTTGAGTTTAGATCCAAAATGAGAAGTTAGGGAGTTATTTTTGATCCTGGATTAACTTTTGAACCTCATGTACAGAATACTGTTAAGGCATAATTTTTCCACCTTAGAAACATTGCTAGGGTGCGACCTATGCTTTCTGCTTCCTAACAGATTTAGCAATATCCAGCAATCGAGATATGAATGCTCGGCCCGGGGGAATTATTCTGATGGCTTAATTTAAATGACCAGTAAAGATAGCAAATCCCTTTTGGTGCAGGTTGAACGATTTTGAAATTGGGAAATGAGAATTCTGAGGCGATCCAGTTCCTCTTGGGGTAAGCGAGCTTCCATGGCAACAATATCGAGAATGATTCCCAAGATCTCTAGGCAGGTTGAGCCCTTTTTTTCCTACATGATAGTGGAAGCCCTAATGAAGAGAAGGTTGCTTTGAAGGTTGCTGAATCAACATGTTAAACACATGCACGCTGGATCAGCATCTTAAACGCATGTACACTGGATCAGCATGTTAACAAACGCACGCACACTGCATCAACATGTTAACAAACACACACACACACTGCATCAGCATGTTAACAAACACACACACGCTGGATCAGCATGTTAAACGCACGCACACTGGATCAGCATGTTAACAAACACACACGCTAGATCAGCATGTTAACAAACACATACACGCTGAATCAGCATGTTAAACACACACACACACACACTGGATCAGAATGTTAAAAAACACACATGCACACTGGATCAGCATGCTAACAAACACACACACACGTGGATCAGCATGTTAAACACATGCACACTGGATCAGAATGTTAAAAAACACACATGCACACTGGATCAGCTTGTTAACAAACACACACGCTGGATCAGTATGTTAACAAACACACAGGTTTGATCAGCATGTTAACAAACACACACACTGGCTCATCATGTTAAACACACGCACACTGGATCAGCATGTTAACAAACACACACACATGCTGGATCAGCATGTTAAACACACACACTTCATCAGCATGTTAACAAACACACACACACACACACTGCATCAGCATGTTAAAAAACACATGCACACTGGATAATCACGTTAACAAACACACACATGCTGGAACAGCATGTTAAACACACGCACACTGGATCAGCATGTTAACAAACACACACACACACTGCATCAGCATGTTAACAAACACACACACACACACACACTGCATGAGCATGTTAACAAACACACACACACTGCATCAGCATGTTAACAAATACACACACACTGCATCAGCATGTTAAACACACTGTGGCAGTCGAGGGATGCTACATAAATATAGGAGGTTGGGTTTAAAAACCTCGGATCTAGTATAATTTATGGGAATCTAGGTCGGGTGTGGTTTTTTATTTTTATTTTGTATGTCTGCCACTTTTTATTTTCACCACTAATGGCCACTGTGAGAAAATAGGTAGTGGTGAATGAGTGAGCCCCTGAGGCAGCCAGCTAGAGATTGGGCTAGGGGACAGGAAGCCCTCTATGAGAATAAGGAAAGCTGGCAAAGCTCAGGAAGGGGGGGTCAACCAGGAAATGCTGGAGTGGGTGTATGTGTTGCAGAATGACTTACTGTTGAGAAACCTTCAGAAGGATTATATAATTTAATAGATAAGGTGACGATATGGCTCTGTGTTCAGCGGGACAGTTTGTTTATTAAACAATTTTTGAAAAATGAAACAAATTATACAAAACAGAAGCAGTCATCACTAGTGATTACTGGGCTGATTTTTTCTTTGTCACTGTCAAAAAATATTCGTAATTGGTGAGAGTGACGAGTAACAGCGAAAACACTGCATTACAATAAAATATACAATTTATTTTTAATATAGCCCTTCATAAACAAATTAAGCCACACAAATGCAGTCAGAGATGTCACATTTTATTCCCCCAAAGACATGTGTTTAAAACAAAATTAAATATGTATTTACAGTACATTATTGATGTATGCATTATTGGTATAAACAAGATATCTCATTAAAGGCCATGACATACTGCATTTTTATGTTATTGCCACATCTGCCCATGACAGAAATACCGTATGTCGTGGCTTTCCATGACTTATCTCTGTCTGCAGAACACACTCACACAAGCACACCTTTTTATAGCCCCGTCACATCATTTACGGCAAGTCCTAAGTGGTGCAAAGTTAAGCTTGCGCAAGTAATGGAGCGATTAGATACTCACTTTAGTATATATCATTATGGTCTGCATATGTAATCAGGTGCATCTCAGAGGTCAATGAGATGCTAATGATCTATCTCCATATTCCTTGGAGCATCTTGCTGCTGAGGTGTAACGTTGCCCTTACGAATCTGCACATGCATATTTTTTGACATGCACTGGACCTTTCCCTTTCATACATATGTCGCAATTTTGCGCATACGCAAATCATTTTTGTGCCTGAACAAAATCCAACAATGTCTTTCTCGCAGTCATTTAATCCTGCCTTGACAATATTAGTAATATTATAGTTTGAGAAGTTGCTACTCTCGAGTCTCCTTCCACTAGTACTAGGCTGTTTACATTTTTTTGGTTTTCTGTAAACCTTCCTTTCTCAGTCTCTTTCCAGGTCAGACACACACCCTAAAAGTTTAAAAACAAAAAAAATGTCCAAAAATATATATTTAAAACTGTACTGATACTGCACTAATATAGAAATGATAATATTGTATTCCTTATTGATTGTCTTGTTATCGCAATATATAGCATCTTGACTCTCTCAAAACACTGAATATTGTATTTATTATGTAGAATTACCTTCCAAAAATTTGGAGATAGGTAAATTGGTAGGTTAGGTTGAGGGTGGCTAAGACAGTGCTGAGAAATCCTTAGGATCAAGAATCCAGTCGCTTATTCAACATACCACCCCACCACTCCAGTTCCTCTTCTGTTTGAGGGGGTCAACGGGGTGATGGGAGGTCCAGACATGATGGTGGGGTGTCTGGAAGCACAGGCCAAGGGAGCTGACCCATAGTCACCTGTGGCGGAGTGTCCTGGTCCTTTGTTTATTATTTATTTATATTATGATTTATATGTTTATAGGACGGTGAAAGCCAATATTATTTGTTATTGTTTTGTCTTTTGATTATAAAACCTTGTGAGGATGTGTGACTGATCAGCTACTGATTATTTAACTAGCTGACAGTCACGCATCCTTATTAAACTCGTGCAGACTGTGGCCGAGGGGTAATAAGATAATTAATTCATAGCTATTTAACCCCTCGGCCAGAATATAAAAGCCTGCAGCTGTCTGCGCTCAGGGGAGAGTGTCAGAGGCGAGACGTGATTTGTGAAGTAAGAGAAAAACAATTGCTATATACCTATATACTTGTTTCCGTTATTGTTTGTTTATTTGTTTGGCCAACGTGTCCTTTTGTTTAGTGTTTTGTGTTGTTTAAATCTTTTGTTTTGTTTATTATTTAATAAAACACTGAGCGCCGTTGCGCTTCAGTTTTGCCCCGCTACTTCCTGAGTCTGTGTTTCTGGTCTGATGTTACCACTGCAAGCCATCCTTTTCACAGCACCGGATTGGAGAGCAGGCTTCTCTCCTTCCTCATTCTTGGGGTCAGCACTGGCGGCGGTGGTGCAGGGCACTCCAGCAGCGGCGATGCTGGGCACTCCGGCAGGGGCGGCACTGGCAATAGCGGCGCTGGACCCTCTGGACGTGTGGACACTGGACCCTCTGGATGTGTGGACACTGGACCCTCTGGACGTGTGGACACTGGACCATCCGGACGCAGATGTGCGGATGCTGGTTTTCACCATGCTCCCCTCAGCAGCAGGTGTTATGGCTGTTGAGTTTGGCATGGTGGTGGTCCCTCCCCCTTTGGCTCTGGAGATGGCAGCGACTTCTCCCCCTTTTGCACTGGAGACAGCAGAAGCTCCTCCCCCTTTTGCGGTTGAGACGGCAGAGGCTCCTACACCTTTTGCACTGGAGACAACAGAGGCTCCTCCCCCTTTGGATCTGGAGATGGCAGAGGCTCCTCCCCCTTCTGCTCTGAGTCTCTAGAGGACGCTGTCCCACTCTGACACTGCGAACAGGCTGACTGGTGATGACGTTAGGCCAGGAAGTAATGGCAACAGTACTGTGAGAAGATGTGCTGTTGCGGCGGTTTAATAATAAATAAATTAACAAAATAAAAGGTTTAACAAAACAGAACAAACACTGAAGAAATAAAACAAAACGAACACTCAACCAAAAAAGTATCTTACTGGTGTTTGTTATTTCTCTCCTCTCTCTATCCTCCTCACTGTACATCCAACCCTGAGTGAGTGATTTGTGCATCTATATATACAGATGCGCTGGGATTCAATTACTAATTAATCATTCACTTGAATCCCAGCACGCGAACTAATTGTGCACTTCCCGTGCCCCAATACAAATACCCATTTTAATCTGCACGTGAAGCAGTTGTGCATTTCCCTGTGCCTAAATACAAATATACATCATATAACAGACAACATAAAACACAAAATACGCACAGGGGCCGGGCACCCTGCCACAGACACCAACTGTGACAGGATAGCTCCAAAAAAAATACAAAAATCACAGCACTCACCTAAACACCACCTACTCTCTCTCCCAGACAAGGATTTCTCCTTCCTTATATACATGTGGCCACTCCCCAGGTAGTACCAATGGCCACACCTGTGATTGCTGGCATGGATATATCTAACCCCATCCCTGCCAACCTTACATTCCCACACACACACACTCTTTACAGCAGCAGGGCTGCTAGAGAGCTGCTATTACTATTATATTGTATTTTGAAGAAATCTGTTGAATACAAAACATTTGGAAATATCCTAAATCATTTTATAGATAAGTAAATACCTATTGCTATAAATAAGTGATCAGGAATGATAGACACAAGACAGTTCACGGTGAAAAAGCAGCTTTTTATTTGCTGCCAAAGAATAATACCTGGCTCTACACAACGATGTGCATCACTCAGGCAGACCACAGGGTTCAGTCCCGAAATAATAATACACTAAACAAGACACATACAAACACAACATGGTCACAAGTCCAGAGTGAGTGCTCTTAGTGAAAGTGGTGATTTACAGGTTTATTCATGTCCAATGGTGCAGTCCGGGTTTAATTGCTGCCTGTTTAGCTACAGCTTCCGGAGGTTAGCTTTCTGTTCTATGATACGCTTATCACAGTCCGTTTCCTTTCTCGGTCATTCTCATAACCACATCAAATGAACAGATTACATCATCACATCCTCAATTATACGCCCCCTGCGATAGCCAGTTCAATCACGCCTCCTGCAGTCCATGACTGACACATCACATACCGCTTTAGGGCGATGATTTCGGGCATTGTGACTTCGCCCCCTTCCTGGATTGCTGGCTTCCGACTGACCCTGGAACGAACTGCCAAATCACAGCACCCTCACAGGTCGGGAGGGAGATTGTTGAGTAGGATTCATTCGCTCTCTGTCACACTACACCAATTACCATTAAAGATTGTACAATATTGTGGCAATGTGGTTTGCAGTGCTCAGGTGTACAGGTGATTCAGGTGCTCCAGACAAAGGACAAACACAAAGTCCTCAGTTCCAGTTCTTTAATCTCCTTGAAAATAATAAAGCTGGCTCTACCCAGCAATGGGTATTGCCAGCGAAAACTGTATTCAAATAATAAAGCTGACTCTACTCAGCAATGGATATTGCCAGCTCCAAAACAAGGTTGCAGTCCCAAAATAATAATGCGAACACAAAACACGTAACACAAACACATAAACACATCTCCAGACTGTGTGCTCTTGGTGCAGGTGCCGTGCTCAGAGTGGTGGTGATTTGTGCGTTCAGGTTCCGGGTTGGCTTCTGGCTGCAGCTCCCGGCTTCGTATCAGCCGTCTGGCAAAGACAAATACAGGGTTTTTTTTTATCAATGGGCACACTTCATTCACTTTTTCACGTCCTTGTTTCCTCCCATTAACCACAACAAAGGAACCGATTACGGCGTCACGTCTCCCTAAAGTACCCTAAGCCCCGCCCCCTCCGATAGTTAGTTCAATCTCGTCTCCTCCAATTCATAACTGAAAATTCGCTCACCGTACTAGGGCGATGACTCCTGGTACCGTAACGCCGCCCTCTTCCTGAATGGCCGGTTTCCGACTGCCCCTGGAATGAACTGCCCAACCATTCAGTACGAAGCCCGCAGTTCTTGTTGTACAGTGCCCTCACTGGTCGAGAGGGAGATTGTTGATTCAGATTCATTCGCTCTTCGTCACAGGTATTTATTGAGTTTACTCATTACTTCAATGTAATGTTGCATTTTACCACCTTAAAATAAATTTTACGCTCTGTGTTCAATTTAGAGGGTAAGTTACTCCCAGACCCAAAACCTTATCTGCAGCACTGTGCGCGCCATAACGGCATTGTCAACATAACCTCCAGTGTGTCTCCCTGTCTTGTCAGCGGAGAGCCAACACCCCCTATCACAAGTCCCCAAAGGTAGTTTCAGCTATAGGGCTAAGCATCTTCCCATACTGAAACTGCTTGATACTACTACCTCACTCAAATAAGCATACTCCTGCTACTATGTACCACATTAGGACATTATAACTTACATATTTAAACTGTAATAGCTCAGAAAACAAAATATAAATGTTTGTTGAATAATAAGCTTCACACAGCAAACTACCTTTTAAAGGTATTGTGATAGTGTGGGGCAAGGTTATCGAAGGTAAATACATAGGGCCGAGAATAACACACAGTTTTTACCCCCTGTAATGAAGAAGATGAAAAATGTACTCCTGAAGTTTTAAACTCATTCTCTGATGTGGCCCTTGTGACACTGTGTGCTACAAGAATGTTGTGATTTTTGGAAGTCAGCTATGTTACACCAAAATTACCATATGTTCCCTTTCAGATACTCCAGACAAACTATATATATTGGTGCCAAGTTATAATACAGATATTATTATAAACAAAATGCTAATTTTTCATAATTTATTTGATCTACATCCACATTTAGTCCCCAAAAATACTAATGTTTGATGTAAGATTTTAGAAACTTTCAAGCTGCTGGATATGCATATGTCTGTGTGTGCATCTTTTCATTGGCTTGGGGGTTTGTACGTGCTTTAGACTGACATCAAGCCACTTTGAATTATCCACTTTTCCACTTTGAATTATGCAGCCCATGGTGTATATCACCCACCCTAATTTCATGTGCCCAGTGTGCCACCAAAGAATGAGATACCCTGGCACAAGTATACATTTTTTTGAATCTGCACAAAATAAGGATTTTAGAAATAAGTAACTGTGTCGCGGTCGCGGCACATCTCAGATAGTAATGGCAGGGACTTAAACACATAAAGTGGCAAGGGTAAATGCGCTAATGCACAGTTTTAATTAATAAATATATAAAACTAAACAAAAATAAAATAGACAGAACATTTACAAAAACACACTTGTAAAAATAAAAGGCACAAGGGGCCAAAACAGAAGGTTTTACAATAACTCCTGAAAATAAATAAACAGACAGCACAGCATGGAAAATGAAACACAGACCACCACCTCTATCACCAACATCAATTTTAATCCTCCCCTCTTAACACCCATAAACACCTATTTAATACAATTGTCAGCTCTAGCCACATTCCCACATGTTTTGACAGGGAGACATTTAACCCCCTCCTTGCCAACCTAATATTCCCCACACAACACACACCCATGTACTGCCAGGGCTTTCACCCTGCCACACTGCGACAGCAACCTAACATCTCCCTTCAATGGTTTGGTACTCATAATCCTTCTGCAATCTGAGGTAATGTCACTGTATTTAGTAAAAATCACTTGTTTTTCACAATATTTGGACCTGTAAATCGGACAGCTTTAGTTCCACTAAAAGACAGTAGTTTTGAATTACCCTGAGTGTCCCAAGTTCAAAGATACCACATATGTGCATCTTTATGCAGTTTTGCAGGTGTTTGCATGCCCTAGACTGACACCAGGCCACTTTGACCGTTCCACTTCGAATTATGTTAAACCCGTAAAACCCCATTTTGTAAGTGTGTGCCTTTTATTTCTGCGTTTTTCGCACGGAATGAGAATTTGTTAAATTAATGGCCGCCAAAATGGAATTGTCCTAATAATAGTACTGTACTGTAATGCAATATGTAAAAAACAGAAGTCCTCGAATTTTAGATGCAGCCCAAATTTCCAGCCCTCAATTTGAGGAAAAAATAAAACAGCAAATAAATATGCATTTACAAAGAAACAACCTCAATATGGAGGTAGTTTGTGGCAGTCTGCTATTTCACACAGAGTATTTGTGAACTGTGGTATTGCTTGGCATGTCGAAAAATACCTGTTCAGCATTTCCGATCTGTCCAAGCTGGTAGTGTTTTTAAGAAATGCTAAAATTGTAAAAGCTTCTCTTCGAATTCCTTAGGAAGCTAACAACACTTCTTTCAAAATGGCTGCCTGTATGTCACAGATGATTCGAGATCGGGCAGGAACGTTTTGGTTTGTCTTTTCCCAGTAGTAAGTTACATTGCTGTTTGTGTTCTCTGGTAGTCACGTCTTTTGTACACACATACTGTACTTGAATTTAAGACACAGGCTATTTTTGAGAAGCAAAAAATGGTGCAAAAAGTGTTTCTTAAAATCAGAAGTAATTTGATCCCCGATCACCCGACATCAAATATTGCCTTGATAACTGACATGTATAGCTTGCAGTATACTGTACTGTATTATAGTACTTGAGTAATGCAAGTTTTATCGCGTACCTGACTGAGAGAATGCCAGCCTGCCCTGGCAATGTTTTATATTTTTGCCGCACACAGATTCAAATCCTTTCTGAAACGACTGGCCGAAGCTAACATTATACCAGTTTTTGTTCCAGCATCACGTACTGGAGAATTGCAGCCTCTTGATGTCAGTGTAAGCAAAAATGTCAATGAATGGTAATCTAGCATTGTCAAATCTGAATCAGACGAAGGTAAGTTTTAATGGCATTAATGTGGACTTGAGAATATCGGAAGTGAAACTGGCTGATGAAGGTTGTTGCTGAATGTTATGGTACGTGGTGTGGCCCTGCCTGTAAATAGTGTTGGGGGTATGTGTTTTGGTGGTAGTTGGCAGGGATGGGGTTAATTCCTATCCCTGCCTGTGGAAGGGTATGGGAAAACACAAGGCAGACACAAGGCTCAAATATGAAACGCCGGCACAGGCGCCCAGATTTATTAGTCCGTGCTCAGTTGGCAGGTGCTTCTGTGACAGTTCGGGGCACTCTACCAGCAATGGTATTGTGCCCTGTCTTCATACAACACGCACGCAGGTGTGTAAACCAAAAACAAATAAGTAAAAAGGCAAAAGGAAAAAGGAAAACAAAATACTTTAAGGAAAAACTACAAAATAAAGTGTGCAGGTTTTTAACCGCGGTTCGTTGCTCCCTCTAGCAGTGGAAGCCCCGAGAAACAGGCACTGCTAAATCTCCTCTCCTTCACACTGTGAGATGGCACCTGCCCCTGCACATCACCACACCACGTCCCTGCACTGGAGCACCTGCCCCTGCACTGGAGCACCTGCCCCTACCCCTGCACATCACCACACCACGTCCCTGCACTGGAGCACCTGCACTCTCTCAGCACATCAACCTGTGCCGGTGCTGTTGGACAGCATTTTATTTATTTGAGCCTTTAGTTTTGGGACTACAATTCCCACTTCCCAATATCATTGTTGGTAGAAAAAATAAATGGAATGTACCTATATGGTAACAATATCCTGGGAGACAGTCAGCATGGTTTTAGGAAAGGGAGATCGTGTCTAACTAACCTACTTGACTTTTTTGAGGATGCAACATTGACAATGGATAATTGCAAAGCATACAACATGGTTTATTTAGATTTCCAGAAAGCTTTTGACAAAGTCCTGCATAAAAGATTAATTCTCAAACTGAACGCAGTAGGGATTCAAGGAAATGCGTGCACATGGATTAGGGAGTGTTAACATGTAGAAAACAGAAAGTACTGATTAGAGGAGTGTGGCAGGCTGGCTTGCAGTGGTGACGTCACGGACCAGGAAGTAACTGAAACCACAACAATGGATGGGCGGGCGAAACTGAACGCAATGGCGTTCAGTTAATTTTATTAATCAAAATAAACAAAACAAAAGATTTAAACAAAACAGAAAACAAAAAGGCGCGTTGGCCAAACAAATAAACAGACAAACAAGTAAGTGACGTGCTGGCTAAACCAGCACGTTTTAGCAATTGTTTTCTTGTACCTCTCTATCTCCCGTACTTCCTCTCTGCATCCAACACTCAACACCGCAGCACAGACAACTGTCGGTTCTTATACTCTGGCCGAGGGTTAACTAGCTGTTTATCTTATTACCCCTCGGCCACAGTCTGCAGCGTTTGGTAAGGATGCATGACTGTCAGCTAGTTAAATAATCAGTAGCTGATCAGTCATGCATCCTCACGGGGTTTTTAAATATAAATATAAAAGACGCGGCGCTTTTACCCAGCGCCGCAAACAAAAATACAAATAATAATACATAGGGCGGGACACTCCCACACATGCCCCCATGCGCAGCACACATGGCCTTTTCGGCCACCTCCCCCTTATTCCCTAAAGTCCCGGCTAGCAGTCCCGGGCGCAGGAACAGGGGCAGCAACGGGCCAAGGTGGCGGCCACGGTGGGATGTCCTCCTCCCACCCAAACAGCCGTAGCGTTCCAATGGCCCACGCACAGGCGGCTCCTTTGGCCAAAAATTTTTGGGGTGGTCTCCAGACCTGCCCCCTTCTTCATGGCCGGCAGCTCCCCTCCGTGGGGCTCCGGCCACCCTCTCCTGCAGCGAATTGCTGCGGGGAGCTGGTCTCCTGACCTCCCCTTCTTCATGGCTGGCAGCTGCCCTTCATGGGGCTCCAGCCACAGTATTTCCTGCAGCGAAAGTGCGGCTGGGGAGCTGGTCTTCTGACCTCCCCTTCTTCCGTGGCGGCAGCTGCCCTTCATGGGGCTCCAGCCACAATATTTCCTGCAGCGAAAGTGCGGCTGGGGGAGCTGGTCTCCTGACCTCCCCCCTTTTCCGTGGCCGGCAGCTCCCTTCATGGGGCTCCAGCCACAGTATTTCCTGCCGCGAAAGTGCGGCTGGGGAGCTGGTCTCCTGACCTCCCCCTTTTCCGTGGCCGGCAGCTCCCGTTCATGGGGCTCCAGCCACAGTATTTCCTGCCGTATGGCAGGACCCTCGGAGGCGATGGCAGCAGCAGCGGACCCTCGGGAGGCGGCGGCAGCAGCAGCGGACCCCGGGAGGCGGCGGCAGCAGCAGCAGTAGCGGACCCTCGGAGGCGAACTTCGGGAGGGAGCCCCTGGCCATGGAGGCGGCAGCGGGAGCTCCACTTCTCCCTCGTACCCTATAACTGGTGGCTCTCCAGGCGTCGCGGAGCAACAGGCAGCCCCAGGCGATGCGGGGCAACAGGCAGCCCCAGGCGATGCGGAGCAACAGGCAGCCCCAGGCGATGCGGAGCAACAGGCAGCCCCAGGCGATGCGAGACAGGCCTTCTTGGGCGAAGCGAGGCAGGCATCCTTGGGCGAAGTGAGGCAGGCATCCTTGGGCGAAGCGAGGCAGGCATCCTTGGGCGAAGTGAGGCAGGCATCCTTGGGCGAAGTGAGGCAGGCATCCTTGGTAGGTGCGAAGCAACAGGCATCCTTGGGCGATGCGAGGCAGGGCAGGAGCAGTTCTTCCCATGATGGTGGATGTGGAACCAGCAGGTATTCACCCTCTGCTGGTGGAGGTGGAGATGGAACCAGCAGGTATTCACCCTCTGCTGGTGGAGGTGGGAGGGGCAAGCAGTCCTCCCACGGGGTTGAGGCGGAACCAGCAGGTATTCACCCTCTGCTGGTGGAGCTGGGAGCGGCAAGCAGTCCTCCCACGGCGGTTGAGGCGGAACCAGCAGGCATTCACCCTCTGCTGGTGGAGCTGGGAGCGGCAAGCTGTTCTCCCACGGCGGTTGAGGCGGAACCAGCAGGTATTCACCCTCTGCTGGTGGAGGTGGGAGGGTCAAGCAATCCTCCCACAGCGGTTGAGGCGGAACCAGCAGGAATTCACCCTCTGCTGGTGGAGCTGGGAGGCGGTAAGCAGTCCTCCCACGGCTTGAGGCGGAACCAGCAGGCATTCACCCTCTGCTGGTGGAGGTGGGAGGGGCAAGCAGTCCTCCCACGGCGGTTGAGGCAGAACCAGCAGGCATTCACCCTCTGCTGGTGGAGGTGGCGGAGACAGAGGCAGCTCTTGCTGCTCTGCACCTGGCGGTGGTGGAGACAGAAGCAGCTCCTGCTGCTCTGCTCCTGGCGGTGGTGGAGACAGAGGCAGCTCCTGCTGCTCTGCTCCTGGTGGTGGTGGAGACAGAGGCAGCTCCTGCTGCTCTGCTCCTGGTGGTGGTGGAGACAGAGGCAGCTCCTGCTGCTCTGCTCCTGGTGGTGGTGGAGACAGAGGCAGCTCCTGCTGCTCTGCTCCTGGTGGAGACAGAGGCGAGGGCTCCTCACCCTCTAGCGCTGGAGACGGCAGCAATGGCTCCTCTCCCTCTGGCGTTGGAGGCGACAGCGGCGACTCCTCTCCCTCTGGCGTTGGAGACGACAGCGCGACGACTCTCCCTCTGGCGCTGGAGAAGGCAGCGGCGACGACTCTCCCTCTGGCTGGAGAAGGCAGCGGCGACGACTCTCCCTCTGGCTGGAGAAGGCAGCGGCGACTCCTCTCCCTCTGGCTGGAGAAGGCAGCGGCGACTCCTCTCCCTCTGGCTGGAGAAGGCAGCGGCGACTCCTCTCCCTCTGGCGCTGGAGAAGGCAGCGACGACTCCTCTCCCTCTGGCTGGAGAAGGCAGCGGCGACTCCTCTCCCTCTGGGCTGGAGAAGGCAGCAACGACTCCTCTCCCTCTGGCGCTGGAGAAGGCAGCGACGACTCCTCTCCCTCTGGCGCTGGAGAAGGCAGCGACGACTCCTCTCCCTCTGGCGCTGGAGAAGGCAGCGACGACTCCTCTCCCTCTGGCGCTGGAGAAGGCAGCGACGACTCCTCTCCCTCTGGCGCTGGAGAAGGCAGCGACGACTCCTCTCCCTCTGGCGCTGGAGAAGGCAGCGACGACTCCTCTCCTCTGGCGCTGGAGAAGGCAGCGATGACTCCTCTCCCTCTGGCGCTGGAGATGGCAGCGGCTGGGCTTTTCCCGATGGAGCTGGAGATAGCGGTAGCCCTGCCATATCTGCAGCCAGGTAGTGGATTACCATGTCCGCAACCTCCGCGAGGGACACTGGGCAGTGTTGCTTTTCCCAGGCTTCCCATCGCTCTCCATCTCTGGCCCACAGGAGGTTGATCACATCGGGGAGGGCCTCTTCAGCATTCCTCCCAGGCTCCACCAGCCAGCCCCAGATTCCCTCAGAGGAGAGTGAACTCGTCTTAGCCAGCGGGCCCTCTCCCCTGACGCCGGACGCTCAGGCTCCTCCATCTTATGCCATGCGTGGCTCTGGCTGAGTGGAAGATACCTTACCTCGCCACACAGGAAGCACCACCCTTCCTCATCCAGACAGGCAAGGCAAACATCCGGCGTAGTAGAGACGCTGACGGGACCTGTGACCGGGCCCGCGCTGCTCTTGATGCACCACCTGCTGCTGTTGCTGCTTTCTTGGCCGCTTCTTCCCATTTTTTTTTTTTTTTTTTTCAAACACAAAAACACTTTTGAAAAAATAAAAACGCCTTTGTATTCCTGGTCCGGCTGTTGAGGCGTTGTTTGTCCCACGCAGGACACCATATGTGGCAGGCTGGCTTGCAGTGGTGACGTCACGGACCAGGAAGTAACTGAAACCACAACAATGGATGGCGGGCGAAACTGAACGCAATGGCGTTCAGTTAATTTTATTAATCAAAATAAACAAAACAAAAGATTTAAACAAAACAGAAAACAAAAAGCGCGTTGGCCAAACAAATAAACAGACAAACAAGTAAGTGGCGTGCTGGCTAAACCAGCACGTTTTAGCAATTGTTTTCTTGTACCTCTCTATCTCCCCGTACTTCCTCTCTGCATCCAACACTCAACACCGCAGCACAGACAGCTGTCGGTTCTTATACTCTGGCCGAGGGTTAACTAGCTGTTTATCTTATTACCCCTCGGCCACAGTCTGCACGCGTTTGGTAAGGATGCATGACTGTCAGCTAGTTAAATAATCAGTAGCTGATCAGTCATGCATCCTCACGGGGTTTTTAAATATAAATATAAAAAGACGCGGCGCTTTTACCCGCGCCGCAAACAAAAATACAAATAATAATACATAGGGGCGGGACACTCCGCCACAAGGAGAAACCTCAAAATGGAGCGAGGTAACCAGTGGTGTACCACAGGGATCAGTATTAGGTCCTCTGCTATTCCTAATCTACATTAATGATTTAGATTCTGGTATAGTAAGCAAACTTGTTAAATTTGCAGACGACACTAAAATAGGAGGAGTGGCAAACACTGTTGCAGCAGCAAAGGTCATTCAAAATGATCTAGACAGCATTCAGAACTGGGCAGACACATGGCAAATGACATTTAATAGAGAAAAGTGTAAAGTATTGCATGCAGGCAATAAAAATGTGCATTATAAATATCAACTGGGAGATTCTGAAATTGAAGAAGGGAACTATGAAAAAGACCTAGGAGTTTATGTTGACTCAGAAATGTCTTCCTCTAGACAATGTGGGGAAGCTATAAAAAAAGGCCAACAAGATGCTCTGATATATTGTGAGGAGTGTTGAATTTAAATCAAGGGAAGTAATGTTAAAACTTTACAATGCATTAGTAAGACCTCACCTAGAATATTGTGTTCAGTTCTGGTCACCTCGTTACAAAAAGGATATTGCTGCTCTAGAAAGAGTTCAAAGAAGAGCGACCAGAATTAATCCGGGTTTAAAAGGCATGTCGTATGCAGACAGGCTAAAAGAATTGAATCTATTCAGTCTTGAACAAAGAAGACTACGCGGTGATCTGATTGAAGCATTCAAAATCCTAAAAGGTATAGACAATGTCGACCCAGGGGACTTCTTTGACCTGAAAAAAGAAACAAGGACCAGGGGTCACAAATGGAGATAAGATAAAGGGGCATTCAGAACAGAAAATAGGAGGCACTTTTTTACATAGAGAATTGTGAGGGTCTGGAACCAACTCCTCAGCAATGTTGTTGAAGCTGACACCCTGGGATCCTTCAAGAAGCTGCTTGATGAGATTCTGGGATCAATAAGCTACTAACAACCAAACGAGCAAGATGGGCTGAATGGCCTCCTCTCGTTTGTAAACTTCCTTATGTTCTTATGTTCTTTGTAAATAACCCACTGTTTGGACAGTACATCATTCCTGCACCACTCACATCCTGACAGTTAATTCTTGCATTTATACTAGTCCATCCATCCATCCATTATCTGTAACTGCTTAATCCTATAGAGGGTCATGGTGAGCCAGAGCCTAACCCAGCAGTCACAGGGCGCAAGGCAGGACCATACCCTTGATGGGACGAATTTAAAAAAATACACTAAAGTGTTATTGAGTGATTTTTCTTGGGTTTTTTTCTGTACAACGCTTTGGGATGCTTCTCATGAAAAGCGTTTTATAAATTAAATGTTGCTGTTGTTGAATAAACTGAAGTCAATTCATCTGAGTGCACTCCGTGAATATAAAGGGCACTAATATCACATTTGCCGTACCGCTAAATTTTCTGGCCGTGAAAATAAAGGGGTTTACAGTACCCTGGCATAAGTATACATTGTTTGAGTCTGCACAAAATAAGGATTTTAGAAATGGGTAACATAAAATCTCCCTTCAATGGTTTATTACCAATAATCCTTCTACAATCAGAGGTAATGTCATTGTATGTAATAAAAATCACTTGTTTTTCACAATATTTGGACCTGCAAATACGACAACTTTAGTTCCACTGTTGAAAAGACAGTAGATTTGAGTTGCTTCGAGTGTCCCGAGTTCACTGCCCACAGCTGTCTGCGTTGTTCTGGGAAAAGCCCCTCTTCTTCTGGGAAGAGACCATCTTCACTGCCAACTGGGCTCCCAGCTGGGCTAACGGGGTGGCAAGGGTGGGGTGTAGGGTTTGAACTGCTGGCGATTGATGCAGCTCTTGTTGTACTGGGGTGCTAGTCCTCTGGGGTGGGACTGATGGGGTGGCAGAGGTAGGAGCTGCTGTGTTTCCATGGTGCAGGTCGAGTAGGGTCCCCATGCGCTGAAGGAAATCCAAGCCTAAGATGCAAGGGTCTTGTACAGCAGCTCGCCGGTAACTGTTCTCAGTTGTACTGAGGTGGGGTCGACGCGCTCCCTCCAGTCAGTCCTGGCTCTGCGTATCAAATCGGTGTGGATAATCGTGATAGACGACTCAGTATCAATGAGTGTCGTGCATGGTACTACAATGTGAACTGCCCTCTTCCTTCACTGGAGTTGGTCTTGAAGAGCAAGGTACAGTTCGCAGTCGCCGAACCATCGCTACAGTGCTGCTAACAGTGCCCCATATTCGGTCCTCTCCTCTGAGTTCAGGTCCAGTAATACCTTGGATGCGGCTCCTTCTAGTGACTGGCTAGGCAGATGGCTTTCTTGCGCTCCGTCCAGTCATGTTCTGCAGCTGATAGCTCAAGAAGGCCTCCAGCGAGGCTGTGCCATTGAAACGGGGTAGTTTCGGTCTCAGCCATTGCGGTGAGGGGGGTCGGTAGTCTGTGGTAGGTGCTATCTCTCTCCTTCTCGGGTTGTCTCATGCTGCAGACCCCGTCGAGGGTGGGGGTAGTGGTTCCACTGTAGCAGGCGGTGTCTCACTCCTACTTGAGCTGTCCCTTGCTTGTTGGGGGGGCGGGTTGTGTGGTAGTGGTGGGTGACGACTCAGATAGCTCTAAGTGGCTTCTTCGTGGAACAAGGGGGTGGCCTGGTCGTGGGGTTGACGGCGGTCCTGGTTCCGAGTGGCGGGGGTCACGGCATCAGGATCCGCCGTCCGACGGTCCTTCCTTCTCTGTCTCCCTGCCCACTGTCTGCTCCCGAATGGGGTCTCAGGCTGTGGTTCTGCTCCCTCCTGTGGAACTCGTCTGGTGTCTTCAGTGTTCTCCATTTGGATCCCACTTTACTCCTGACACCAGTGTAGCGTTCTGCCTTATGCGGGTTCATAGTGGGAATAAATGAAACACCGGAGACAGCGTATAATCCAAAGCAGTTATAACTGCTTTTTTTATTTATATATCTGATGCTCTTTCAGTGCTCTCTCCTATTCTTTTTAATTCTCTCCTTTCATTCTCATTCCGATTACTCATTCTCACTCCCAGCTGGCAGCGCAGTGCTCATTTCTTTATCTACCGCTTTCCCCCCATGTCTCACACCATCAGTCCATTCAACACACAATATGCAGATGAGCTCTGGTGATTGTTTCCTTCTCCCATTCGCTGACGTGCTGCTTTGCCCCCATTCACAAAAGTAGGCCGAGCGGGCCAATCGAGACATCACCCACGTAAAAGAGAGAGAGCAGCACGCACTCGCCACACATTCTAGTAGAGACACACACTCACATTTATGCAGGGCATAATCCCACAATCCCATCCCTCTCCTGTCTCTGATGCAGTCCATGTTGCCCGTGTCTGGGCGTGGCTGCCCCTGTCGCTACAATATATATATATATATATATATATATATATATATATATATATATATATATATATACAGTACTGTGCAAAATTTTTAGGCAGGTGTGAAAAAGTGCTGTAAAGTAAGAATGCTTTCAAAAATAGACATGTTAATAGATTATATTTATCAATTAACTAAATGCAAAGTGAGTGAACAGAAGAAAATCTAAATCAAATCCATATTTGGTGTGACCACCCTTGCCTTCAAAACAGCATCAATTCTTCTAGGTACACTTGCACAAAGTCAGGGATTTTGTAGGCATATAGTCAGGTGTATGATTAAACAATTATACCAAACAGGTGCTAATGATCATCAATTCAATATGTAGGTTGAAACACAATAATTAACTGAAACAGAAACAGCTGTGTAGGAGGAATAAAACTGGGTGAGGAACAGCCAAACTCAGCTAACAAGGTGAGGTTGCTGAAGACAGTTTACTTTCAAAAGTCATACACCATGGCAAGACTGAGCACAGCAACAAGACACAAGGTAGTTATACTGCATCAGCAAGGTCTCCCCTAGGCAGAAATTTCAAGGCAGACAGGGGTTTCCAGATGTGCTGTCCAAGCTCTTTTGAAGAAGCACAAAGAAACGGGCAACGTTGAGGACCGTAGACGCAGTGGTCGGCCAAGGAAACTTACTGCAGCAGATGAAAGACACATCATGCTTACTTCCCTTCACAATCGGAAGATGTCCAGCAGTGCCATCAGTTCAGAATTGGCAGAAAACAGTGGGACCCTGGTACACCCATCTACTGTCCGGAGAAGTCTGGTCAGAAGTGGCCTTCATGGAAGACTTGCGGCCAAAAAGCCATACCTCCGACGTGGAAACAAGGCCAAGCGACTCAACTATGCACGAAAACACAGGAACTGGGGTGCAGAAAAATGGCAGCGGGTGGTCTGGACTGATGAGTCAAAATTTGAAATACTTGGCTGTAGCAGAAGGCAGTTTGTTCGCCGGGGCTGGAGAGCGTACACGAATGAGTGTCTGCAGGCAACAGTGAAGCATGGTGGAGGTTCCTTGCAAGTTTGGGGCTGCATTTCTGCAAATGGAGTTGGGGATTTGGTCAGAATTAATGGTCTCCTCAATGCTGAGAAGTACAGGCAGATACTTATCCATCATGCAATACCATCAGGGAGGCATCTGATTGGCCCCAAATTTATTCTGCAGCATGACAACGGCCCCAAACATACAGCGAAAGTCATTAAGAACTATCTTCAGCGTAAAGAAGAACAAGGAGTCCTGGAAGTGATGGTATGGCCCCCACAGAGCCCTGATCTCAACATCATCGAGTCTGTCTGGGATTACATGAAGAGAGAGAAGCAACTGAGGCTGCCTAAATCCTAGATGTTTGGACCAACCTACCTGCCAAGTTCCTTCAAAAACTGTGCAAGTTTACCTAGAAGAATTGATGCTGTTTTGAAGGCAAAGGGTGGTCACACCAAATATTGATTTGATGTAGATTTTTCTTCTGTTCACTCACTTTGCATTTTGTTAATTGATAAATATAAACTATTAACATGTCTATTTTTGATTTTTGATTTTTCTATTTTTATACTTTACAGCATTTTTTCACACCTGCCTAAAACTTTTGCACAGTACTGTATATATATATATATATATATATATATATATATATATATATATATATATATATATATATATATATATATATATATATATGTAATAAGTAGGTGTATAATCACTAATGTTACAAATATAGAACAGTGGGGGTGTCTTATATTGTAATATAAAGAATTATAATACTTAGTTGATATGTGTTTTAACCTGAAACAGATGTAACTGTTATAAAATTATGGTTTGTTGTAACGGCAATGGCGTGACCACTTTTGATGGGTGGCGCTGTTTCAGATAGAGCTATGGGAAATGATAGACCTATCTAGGAAGAGAAAGAGAACTCTGTGATTGACCTGTGACCCGGATCTGAAGGGTGGCCATCTTTAAGAGGGGCAAGGGGAGAAGTGGTTGGAGTTAGTGAAGAGTGAGAGGGGGTTTGCAGACAAGAGTTTAAACAAAAGGAAATTTGTTTGGTCAAAAAGTGTCTTTTTGGACATAAAACAAAGCCTGGACCTTTGAGTGTGGAGTCTAGCCTCTAAGTCCAGTTAAACCAAACTCTGTTGGAAAAGCTGACTGGCCATGTGCTCAGTGCAGGAGTAACCGGAACAAGGGAACCAGAATGGAATAAAGGTTTCCTTGGAAGACAGTAAGTGAAGCAAATAAGTACTTACTATGGTTTAAACAAAGCAACGGAGTAGTTGCAAAGAGACTGCAAAACCCCACTCAAGAGTAGACCAACCAAGTGCATGTCAGGTATACACTGCCGAATGTATATAGTGTAAATAGTGGTCTGTGTGAATTGAGTAATAAAGGATATGGTACACCAGAGTCTTATACAACTACCATTGTAGGTAAGGGTACTCTGGTGGAGGTAATGGTGTCAGACTGGCAGTGATAAATTTACACACAGACAGTTTAAAGGCTACCACTGGTTGGTAGTGAAGATTTGAGTTGTTTCCTTTCTGTTACCTTCACCTTCTAACAAAATAAATATTGCCAGCAGCTGATGTACAGCAATTACTGTTGTGGACATTGTCCAGTCACAATATATAAAAGACTAGAAAAAAAGACTAGAAAACAGTTTGCAGGAATAAAAAATTATGTTCAACGGCAGCCTGAAGTATTTTATTTAGCAATGTTTATTTTTGGAGAAAGTGGGTATTTATTTTCAACAGACTACTTGGGAACATGGCAGTGTGTGAAAAAGTTTCAAGAAATAAAATGTAAGTGTGTGCAAGCAAGCTCAGTGTGTATATGAAGATCACAACTGGGAGTTTACAGTATATGATCTGTGTTCAGAATTTCAACAGTCGATTAGCACGTAGAACACAAACAATTTTATAATTAATTGTAAAATCAAGTCATTGTTGTGCATGTATATCTATGTGCTAAATGGGAAGGCACTTAACATTCAACAGTGAAGACATACAGAAAGACTGCTTTACACACTCAAAACAGCAGGCTAACAAAATGTACGCAAACTTGTGTGTAAAACATTACACACAAAAGACAACATTCCTCCGCCCAGGAGAGCAACCACCAAGAAAAGGTGTTAAAACCAATCCTCGCCCAGGACAACTGGAAGACTGGAAAATGCTGGCAGATGTTGGTCAACGGCTTATTTTTCCACCTGAGATTGCCACCACAAACCTTCGACCAGATATTGTCTTGTGGTCTGGATCAGCACGTCTTGTTCACCTGGTAGAGTTAACAGTGCCATGGGAGGATGCTGTAGATGAGGCGTATGAGAGGAAGAAAATGCGGTATGCTCAACTAGCCACTGAAGCGGAACAGCGAGGATGGAGAGTCTGGGCTTACCCAGTGGAAGTGGGTTGTCGAGGATTTGTGGCACACTCTACAACCCAGTTTCTCAGAGATGTCGGATTCAATGGCCAAGAGTTGCGTCGCACAGTGAAGAACTTATCTGAAGCAGCAGAGAGGAGCAGCAACTGGCTGTGGTTGAGACGGAAAGATTCTGGCTGGGGATCTCAAGCACAATAGAAAGAAAGAAACGCTGATGTACAGGTAAGTAAGGTGGGCTGAGTTGAGTGGGGGACGGAGGGGGGTGATGCTGGGACGCCAGAATCACCGTCGAGCCCTCTTGAGGTGTCGTGGGCTAGTCGACGAAACACCGAGGATGGAAGGTGCCCACTTGAAGACCCCAGAGATGTACCCTACTTAGCTCAATCCAGACGGTTGTCATGCTGATGCGCTGGGGAGACCGCACTATGGTTGATCCCCAGAGCCAGCATCGCAGCCGTTGTGTGTGCTGATGCGCTAGGGAGGCAATAAACTGATCCCTGGAGCCAGCATTACACTTCAGCCATCAACACCAGACAGAAGGATATCTACATCATCATATGGAAGGAAGCGCAAATGGATGGAGACACATATGGATCACATTAGTTTACTGTGAAGCTACGTCTTAGTTGGTGCTTATCTTGGCGAGAGCCAAGTTCAAATCAGCATGAAGTTTTAACATCTACTCTCATGTAATGGAAATCAATCCATAACATATTCCCATTTGTATAATTTTTTTTCTTCATAAGACAAAGAACATTATCATTTAGTTTTCATGAGATAGTATTTATATTACAGTACTTAGTGCTGAAAGACATAAAAATATAATTGTGTACTTTAAGGGAAATGCTGAGTTCAGTGACAGGGCTTCAGATTGATTGACGCCTTTGATATGAAAACAACACTGATACTTTGATGCAACGCCCTTGGTGTGAAAATACCTTAATCAAAAAACAATAATTTCATAGTATGTAAAATGCAAGCACCGAAACCGACAACAGTAATCAGGGCCACAGGGTTACCAACACAGGTATATACAGTATATGCAGGTTCGTGCAGGCGCACTCACAGGTGCTCAAAAATAATAATGAAAACCAAAGGCAAAATGAAAAGGGAAAATAAAACACAGTAATAAAACTACAAAACAAAAGTGCTGCTTACGCAGTGCCCCCACTGCCGCTCTGCCGGTCAGCTTGGGTCTCCGTCTTACGCTTCGCTGTGCACTATACACTGGGGTAGCCAAGGTTCCACTATCACTACACATGTCCCCTCGGGTACGTAACCATATTTTAATAATTGGTTTATTTAAGGCTGGCTGTCTTCCTCAGTCATGCTTGCTTGATTTTATTCTCTCGCTCCCACCACTGGCATTCCTGCCTGGTGTTTATTTACACTCGCCTCCTCAGCTAGCGTCACTGGGTTTCCCCGGTCATGGCCACCCGAATGCACAACTAAGCGTAGTTCTTATGGGCCGAGCAACCCCCCAAGGCCCCCCTCTCAACCACTCAGAGAGAGGGAAATCCAACACACCTTCCTCCCAACATCTTCGTGTCATTACCATGATTGACAGGCGGATCTTACCAGGCTGGTGCCCCCTTCCTGCAGAACCACGCATGCGCCAGAAAGTCAGCACAGAGCTCCCCTGTTACAACACCAAACTCCAAAATAGATAAAAATAAGCTCCAAAAAATTTAATTAATAAAAAATGAAAAACAGAAGCCCTAGTTATATACCAGGGGTGGCCAAACCGCAGCTCCTGGTGAAATGCTGGGTGACGCACACTTTGCGGCTTGAATGAACTGAACAAAGAATAATAAATGAAAAGAAAAGAGAAAGTAAAAAAGCAAAACACATTTATTATTTTTATTCTCTATATTCATTTGTGTTTGTTATTCATTCTTCTCTCCCCTTCTGTCTCTCCCCTTCTGTTTCTTTGAGCCTGCATGTTCACTGCAAGGACATTTCGTCACTCGATGACCTTCGATACTGCGCGCTGGCGCATGCTTATTTCGATCACCTTGAAAGCCGGATGTGCAATTGAAAGTGAATTTCATAATTTTTAATTAAGTGCTTGTTCGTTTCGTGGAGACAATAGTATTGAGCAAACCATCCATGAGTAATAAACGAAAGTATGATGCTTTAAGACAAAATGAGAGGAAGAGTTTGCTTTCACTGAAAACCATGGTAAACCTGTGTCTCATCTGCAAGTCTGTACAAGGCGAGCAACCTCAAATGTCATTTTGAAACAAACACAACACATTTTCATCTGAATATGCTCCTGGGTCAGACTTGAGAAAAACAAGCTAGCCTCTCTAAAAGCACGCCTCAGCAGTCAGCAGGTGCTCCTTTTGCCGTTCAGTATAGAAGCTGATGTAACGACTCAATTATTCTGTATGGTATGGATAGGGCTCTTTGTTTTCATTTTTTTTATTTTTGGTCACGTGAGGCCCCTTTTAAAGTTTAAAGTTATATTGAGACTACTCTGTTTCTTAATTAAACTCTTGGAAAAGGTTTGATTTGTGAAACAAGTTCACTTTTGTTTTTTCTCCCGTAACTTCAATGAGACTGATTCTGTTTCATTGATAATGTTTAAAAAAGGCAGCTCCTTATTTTTAATTCAAACCGAACACAAAAAGCGAGTTCAGTTGAATTGATTTTCCAGGATTTAAAATCTTAATGACTCATTGCAGTTTACTCATTGCAAGTTATAACCTGTTTTGCAAATAATAGTTTCCTGTTATTTAATTTAATCAATTTAACTTCACTCACTGTTTGCGTTTGATTTGAATAAAAAATATGGAGCCTTTTTTTACATTATCAATGAAACAGAATCACAGTCTCAATCAAGTTACAGGAGAAAAAAAACTAAGGGGAACTTGTTTCGCAATCAACACTTTTCCAAGAGTTTAATTGAACGGAGTCAGCGAAAAAAAAAAAAAAGAGGGACATCAGTAATTTGATAATCTTTAGCTGACTGCGAGTTGTGTTGGAATGTAGCAGCAAAGCTGATCGTTGATGTAAGATGGACCCGGGCTAGTCAAGACCTTGAAGATCAACAGCAAGATCTTAAAAAACAATTCTATATTTAACTGGTAATCAGTGGAGAGATGCTAAAACTGGTGTTATATGCTCATGCTTTCTTTTTCTTGCTAAAACTTGAGCAGCAGAATTATGAATGTATTGCAACCTATTAAGAACATTAGTGGAAATAATGCATTACAGTAGTCTTGTATAGTAGTGTATTTAATACACGCAGCAGTCATACAAAAAAAAGCGTATTTTTAATTTTTTTTTTAAGCGAGCAATCAGATCTTCAAGGGAAGACAGCATGTGAAGCGACAGCGTGGGAGAAGTACGAGTGGACAAGTACATCACAGTTAGAAGCAGTAAGGAGGAATTACATCTTTAAATTACATCTTGAATTGCTTTAATCAGAAAACACAGCAGCTTAAAATCTAACAGCTGCGTGTCTTTTTCTGATAACAAGCTTAAATTTTGAGCAGCTGATTCAAATTCCCCGCCGTTCTGAGACACAGGGGAGGGACGGAGCCCGCAGCACAACGCAGAAAGTTGAGATGAGATCCTCCCAATAGTACTCAAAGAAATGAAAGAAGTTATTTACAAACCGCTAACCAAGATCATGCAACAGTCTCTTGACAGAGGGGTTGTACCGACAGACTGGAAAATTGCAAACGTAATACCGATCCACAAAAAGGGAGACAAAACCGAACCAGGTAACTACAGACCAATAAGCCTGACTTCTATTATATGTAAACTTATGGAAACTATAATAAGATCTAAAATGGAAAATTACCTATATGGTAACAATATCCTGGGAGACAGTCAGCATGTTTTTAGGAAAGGGAGATCGTGTCTAACTAACCTGCTTGACTTTTTTGAGGATGCAACATTGACAATGGATAATTGCAAAGCATACAACATGGTTTATTTAGACTTCCAGAAAGCTTTTGACAAAGTCCTGCATAAAAGATTAATACTCAAACTGAACGCAGTAGGGATTCAAGGAAATGATTGCACATGGATTAGGGAGTGGTTAACATGTAGAAAACAGAAAGTACTGACTAGAGGAGGAACCTCAAAATGGAGCGAGGTAACCAGTGGTGTACCACAGGGATCAGTATTAGGTCCTCTGCAATTCCTAATCTACATTAATGATTTAGATTCTGCTATAGTAAGCAAACTTGTTAAATTTGCAGACGACACAAAAATAGGAGGAGTGGCAAACACTGTTGCAGCAGCAAAGGTCATTCAAAATAATCTAGACAGCATTTAGAACTGGGCAAACACATGGCAAATGACATTTAATAGAGAAAAGCGTAAAGTATTGCATGCAGGCAATAAAAATGTGCATTATAAATATCAACTGGGAGATTCTGAAATTGAAGAAGGGAACTATGAAAAAGACCTAGGAGTTTATGTTGACTCAGAAATGTCTTCATCTAGACAATGTGGGGAAGTTATAAAAAAGGCCAACAAAATGCTCGGATATATTGTGAGAAGTGTTGAATTTAAATCAAGGGAAGTAATGTTAAAACTTTACAATGCATTAGTAAGACCTCACCTAGAATATTGTGTTCAGTTCTGGTCACCTCGTTACAAAAAGGATATTGCTGCTCTAGAAAGAGTTCAAAGAAGAGCGACCAGAATTAATCCGGGTTTAAAAGGCATGTTGTATGCAGACAGGCTAAAAGAATTGAATCTATTCAGTCTTGAACAAAGAAGACTACGCGGTGATCTGATTGAAGCATTCAAAATCCTAAAAGGTATAGACAATGTCGACCCAGGGGACTTCTTTGACCTGAAAAAAGAAACAAGGACCAGGGGTCACAAATGGAGATAAGATAAAGGGGCATTCAGAACAGAAAATAGGAGGCACTTTTTTACATAGAGAATTGTGAGGGTCTGGAACCAACTCCTCAGCAATGTTGTTGAAGCTGACACCCTGGGATCCTTCAAGAAGCTGCTTGATGAGATTCTGGGATCAATAAGCTACTAACAACAAAACGAGCAAGATGGGTCGAATGGCCTCCTCTCGTTTGCAAACTTTCTTATGTTCTTATGACAAGCTCCGTAGTCATGGCTATGACCCACACTTTAAAAAAAAAATTGCTGGTTGGACGGCTTTTGTTACGATGACGTGTTTTGTCATCGTAACAAAAGTTACGAAATTACAGCGCTTCGGCATCAAAGGGTTAAAAGGGAAATATGATTGACTGCTTTCCAACACTGCAAGAATTTCTTGCAACAAATGATAATATGCAGTTAGATAAGAGTGTCAAAGCTGACATCATGGAGCACTTGCAACAACTTAGCCAGCAACTTTGAAAATATTTTCCCAAAATGGACAATGCAAACGCCTGGATACGCAATCCATTTCAGGTGTCTGAATCTCTCCCAGTTGAATGTGCGAGCAGGATAACCTTTTGGATATCTCTGCTGACTGTGGGCTTAAATACTGTGGGCAAAACAAGCTGTCAAGTTTATGATGCCCTTCTCCACAACATACCTTTGGAAGACTGGAATATCTGCCCTTATGGCAATCAAGTACCGTCAGAGATGCCGAAAACGACTTGCGACTGAAGTTCTCTAATTTTCCTTGCCATTACTGAAATGTCTGATTCACAGGGTGTGAGCAAGGCCCCCAAGGTGATGTTTAGGTACGTGGAGTTAGTAACAGATGAAACATGTAAAGAGAGAGGCTGCGCCTTTTTGAAAGGCCCAACACATAGAAGGGGGGTTCCGACATATGAAGAGACTCGTGAACCAGAAAGTAAAACATTAATAAGTAATATTAATACATGAGAGGTTCTGGATCTTCAAATGGCCCGACATATGCAGTAGGGGGGTTCCGTCGCTGAGGAAACCTAACAAACAGAAGGGAGACCATCGTCTTTTAGGTGAGTGTGAGGGCGCTAAGCAGCGAAAGGAGAAGTCTTTGGACGGGCTGGCTTGACAGTTCTTTCCCCGGGCCGGGAAGTTGGTCAGTCTGTAAGAAGGCGATACTCAGTTGCAGGAACGTATTGACCCGGAAGGGAAACAACGTAGCAGCTGCAGATAGTAGAGACAGCTCACTTGTTTACCAAGGGGTCATGCGTGATAGCATAAAGAGGACGGAGAATCGCAATTTTCTCCTTTGCTTGGTTCGAGAGACAAGGAACTGGAAGGACTGGGAGAAAACCCCTAAAATTAAAAAAAAGAGTTTGTGAGTATTTTGTTTGTTTTGTCGCTGTTAGTAGTTGTCTTGTTTTTGTATCACTAGACGGCTAACACGTCTCCGGAGCTGTCGTCTTGGGTCAGCACTACCCGAAACAACACTACACCACAGTCACTGTTTAATTGTTATCACCCACCACGAGCACTACTGCACGCACCTGGACTGGTGACCGTGTATTGTATTATTGTGGGGCGGATAACGTGTGTTTATTATTTGGACTGCAATCCATTTATTATTGTTTCTTCCGTGCTTTACACATCGGTGTGTATTTGCCGGAGGTTTATTGTTTGGTCACCAGACCGGGAGTTATAGAATAAAGACCCCTTTTCCAAATGGATTACAGTTTCCTGGTGTGTGATTATTTCTGCACTGCATCACCTCTGCACCTGTTTCCAATCACCAGCCACAGTAACCTGACATACAAAGAGGGGCACCATCTCTGAGGTAACCCGACATACAAAGAGGCTCACGATCAGGAAAGAGAAACATGGAGTTAGTAGTTATCAGAACATACAGAGCGGGGTGTTCCTCCTCTTCAAAAGCCCAACATAATAGAAGCGCGGGGTCCGTCTTTTAGGAGACCCAACAAACAGGAGAGGGGTCACCGTCTTTGAGGAGACCTGACAAACAAGAACCATCGCTTAGGGGCCCACACATAAATAGAGGCATCAGAACCTGAAAGAGAAGACAAGGGGTCATGCATGCTAAAGGAGGGGGTTGGCCGGGGGTCCCCTCTGACTCATGGAGAACCTTTAGTTGAATAGATTATTTGATTGCAGAGCTTCCAGAGGAGTTGGATGAGCTGCAGACTTTATGATAGAATCTGAATATCTGTATCCGAGCTAAAGCATCGTCTGTGTTATTGTGAGTATTGGGAAAGTGGTGTCTTGAATAATAAATGATTAGAGACTGAAATCCATATTAGAAGACAGAGAAGTTACATGACCAGTGACAAAGAGGACCGGTCAAGAGGGCTAAAGCGTGATATATTCTGTGATATATAATGGCGAGAAAGTAAACAGAATTGGTGATGTGATGTTTAGGGAATGTGAATCCCAACCAGTATAGAGAGGGTTTCGTAGTGTAGTAGGCTCCTGCAGCGGGATAGGTAAGTGTTTCTGCTTCAAGTAACTTTTAAATTAACTACATTAAGTAACATTGTAAGGTGGTGTGTGAGTGGTACCAGGTGAGTGTACACCATTTCTGCCCTCTCTCCGCCACTGCTCCTCCAACCCCTCTAACCTCATCCCTCTGCCTCTCCCCCCCTCTCACCCTCTCCCCCCTCACACTCTCTCTGGTGCACTCTGGAACTGTCACTCTTCTGATAACAAAGCTGACTTCATCTCTGCCTTTGCCTCCCACATCTCTCTCGATTTCCTTGCTCTCACTGAAACCTGGCTCTACCCTGATAACACTGTAACTCCTGCCACCCTGTCCTCACCTCAAGACTCCTCTCTCCCTCCTTACTCTTTTCTGTTCCCTCCGACCTCTCCTCACTCTCTGTTAACACCTTTGAATTTCATGCTGTCCAACTAACCTCTCCCTGTCAACTCCTGCTAATTGTACTGTACCGTCCCCCTGGACCTCTCGCTCACTTTCTCGATGAACTCGACTATCTACTCTCCTCCCTCCCCTCTCTGTCTACCCCAACTGTCCTGTTAGGTGATTTCAATATCCATCTCTCCAAATCCAGTCACTCTGCCGGATTCCTCCCTCTCCTTCACTCCTTCGACTTCTGTCTCTCTCCATCCCCCCTACCCACAAAGCTGGCTGTCAACTGGACCTCACCTTCTCCAGGGCCTCCACCCTCTCTGTCACCCCCTGGACCTCCCTGATCACTATTTCATCTCTTTTTCTCTGTCTCTCCCCTCTCTCCCTGCTCCTCCTACCCCCACTGTCACCTCTCGCTGTAACCTCCACTCTCTCTCCCCCTCTGTCCTTGCCTCCACCACTCTCTCTCACCTCCCTGCTATCGACTCCTTCTCCCAACTCAATGTAGACTCTGCTACCTCCACCCTCTTCTCCTCCCTCACCTCCTCCCTCGAATCCCTCTGTCCCCTCACCTCCCCAACCCTGGCTATCCTCTGTGCTCCGCTCAGCAAGAACCACACTGCGATCTGCTGAAAAGAAATGGAAGAGAACCAAACTCCCTGCTGCCCTAGACCTCTACTGCTCTCCTCTCCTCCTTCTCCTCTACTCTCTCTTCTGCTAAATGTTCTTATTTCCAATCTATAATCCAAGCCTCCACTAACAACCCACGTAAACTATTCTCTACCTTCTCCTCCCTCCTTAACCCTCCCCCTCCTCTATCTCCTCTGATGACTTTGCCTCTTTCTTCTCTTCTGAAATCTCAGATATCCACAAACTCTTTAACACCTCTCCCTCCCCCCACCCCTTCCCGCTCCAACCCCTACACCCACTGCATCCCCTACTAACTCACCCTCCTTCTCCACCTTCTCTCCCCTCTCAGACTCTGACCTCTCCTCCCTGCTCCAGGGTCACAAACCCACCACGTGTGCCCTGGACCCCCTCCCCACTTACCTCTTTCAAGCTGCTGCTCCTACTCTACTTCCCTTCATCTCCTCCCTTCTCAACACCTCTCTCCTTTCTGTTCTCTTTCCCTCTGCCTTCAAAAAAGCCTCTATCACTCTCCTCAAAAAACTCGACCCTCGACCCCACCTCCCTCCAGTGCTATCGTCCTGTCTCCCTCCTACCCTTCCTCTCCAAAACCCTCTCTGCCAGCTCTCTGCTTTCCTGTCCAACCACTCTCTGCTTGACCCTCTCCAATCTGGCTTCCGCTCTGCTCACTCCACTGAAACCGCCCTCCTGTCTGTCACTAACTCACTAAACTCTGCCCGAGCTGCCTCTCTCTCCTCTGTCCTAATTCTCCTCGACCTCTCTGCTTCCTTTGACACTGTCGATCACTCTATTCTACTGTCCTCTCTCGCTGACCTGGGAATCTCTGGCACTGCTCTGGCCTCGTTCTCCTCCTACCTCTCCAACCGCACTTACCAGGTAACCTGACGTGGAGCAACCTCCACACCTCACCCTCTCTCAACAGGAGTCCCCCAAGGGTCAGTCTTGGGTCCTCTTCTGTTCTCTCTCTACACCCGCTCCCTGGGCCCCCTCATCGCATCCTATGGTTTCTCATACCATTTCTATGCTGATGATGCTCAGATTTTCCTTTCCTTCCCCACCTCTGACTCCTCCATCCCCTCCCGTATCTCTACCTGTCTGTCTGCTATCTCCTCCTGGATGCACTCGCATCGCCTCAAACTCAACCTCTCTAAATCTGACCTCCTTTTCTTTCCCTCCTCCTCTTCCCCCTCCTCTGATCTATCTCCATTCCAGCTAAGAACCTAGGAGTCACCCTGGACCACTGCCTCTCTTATTCCCAACACATCTCCACTCCACTCGCCGATTCTTCCTGAGCAACATACGAAGAATCCGAGCCTTCCTCACCAACTACGCCACCCAGCTCCTGGTCCAGGCCCTGGTACTCTCCCGCCTAGACTACTGCAACTCCCTCCTGCCTGGCCTCCCTGCGTCCACCACCCGTCCGCTCCAGCTCATCCAGAACTCCGTTGCTCGCCTGATGTTCTCTCTGCCTTGCTTCTCCCACGCAACTCCACTGCTCCACTCACTCCACTGGCTCCCGATCACCGCTCGCATCCAGATCAAGACTCTTGTACTTGCCTACAGATGCCTTGACCAGACTGCACCCAGCTACCTCCATACCCTAATCTCTTCCTACACCCCCACTCGACCTCTCCGCTCCCCCTGCACTAGAAGACTGGTTGTACCTCCTCTACGCTCCCCTGCCTCCAGAGCCCGCTCCTTCTCCACCCTCGCCCCTCAGTGGTGGAATGACCTTCCTACAGATGTCAGGACTGTCCAGTCCCTGACCACATTCCGGCGCCTCCTCAAGACTCTCCTCTTCAGACAGCACCTGTAGAACTCCTCTTTTCCCTCTGGACACTTATCACGCTTCCTTACATGTGCTTTACTTGCTCTTTTCTGCTCCCTATTTTACTGCATTTAATCCTGTACTTTAGAGTACTGTTATCTGTCACAAGTGTTATTTAAATCTGTAGTATTTTGTATTGAAAAGCCACATTTTTAACTGTATGTAAATGGAAAAACAATGTATACTATAGTTGTAGAAACAGCACACTAGAATACACGTCTTGATTCATTACAGTTGTAACACACACCTGAACTATCCAATGGAATATGTGCCTATCTTCTTCACCACACCCACTGAATATACCGGGGGTTCTAAAAGATATTTCCTGAGTTGAGAGGTAGCAGGTCTTGTGGTCCATCAGGTTATTTCTCCTATTTGGTTTAATCTTCAATGGTTCATAATAGTTCAGTGCCTCCACCTGGAAAGACTTGCACACCTACCAGAATGCCCAGGAATGCTCTCCAGGAAACACATTTTTAAATACCCAGCAGTGCAATAGTACTAATAATCCAGAATGGAGTCAAGAACATGAAATAAACAAACTTTAAATGAAAATATCCAGGACTTGCTTAAACTAGTAAGTATGCTACAAATGGAGCTGGAGGAAAATAGACAGCAACAGGAGCTTGAGGAGCTGGCACACCCACAATTCATGGAAGTCAGAACCCCTAGCAGACTGAAAGCCACCAAGGAGATGGAAGAGGGTCAAAACAGCTGGATTCAGGTAGGCAGAAGCAAGGAAGAAAAGAAACTTTGTCAAACACAACCACCAGAAATCAAAACATCCAACAAATTTGAGCCACTTCAACATTTAGATGATCAAAACCAACATCAAGAGAACGAAAGGAACAACATCCAGGACCCTATAAACAGTGCTGGCCAGGCAGCAAAAAGAAGGGAGGTCATGATTGTTGGGGACTCCATATTGAGAAACACAGCAAGTTCAGTTTGCAGTTTGGTCCCCCTTACTATAACGGTGTGCTGCCTTCCAGGAGCCTCTGTCAAGCACATCACTGAGAACGTGGACAGGCTCCTAGAACGAACAGGAGACAACCCAATAGTAGTCGTCCACAGGTAAAAACAACATTGGAAGAGACCAAGAGGCCAAGATCCCTGCAAAACAAATTCAGAGAGCTAGGAAGGAAATTAAAAGACAAGACCAAAACTGTGGTATTTTCTGGAATACTGCCGGCACCTTGCAAAGGAGCATACAGCTGGAAATACATAATCAAAATGCATGGATGAAATTGTGGTCCACACAGGAAGGCTTCACCTTTCTTGAACATTGGAGCACATTCTACAACAAGGACTATCTATATAGACGTGATGGACTGCATTTAACCCTTTGCGGTCCTATGTCAGACATGGTCCGACATTGCAATTTTCCCTTTCTGGTCCAATGTCGGACCCTGTCCGACATCATCAAAAAGACATAAAAAACAGGTCTCTAGTCATTTTTTTCTCCAGAAAAAGCAGAGAAAACCATTCAATGGCCGAGTGAGGCTGAGAGAAGCCGAAAAACAAAAAAAATGGGCGTATCTCATGAATTCAGATAGCCCCGGGACCACATAGATAACACGGACATAAACAAACAAGATAGCTGCTTCTGCATCCAGCGCTCAAAGAATATCACAGACATTTACAGAGCTTTTTGAGATGTTATAGTAATAAAATAATGACTTGGATTGCATTATTGAGGAGTTTGGTGATAAAATGAGTGATCAGGAGATGATTTATCAGTATGCACGACTATGAACAGGTACATGATAAATATAGTGAACAAGGGGTGGGGCGGGGCTGGAGATGCAGTACTGAGTGTCCTGTTGATATACAGTGCCTTTTAAACCTGTTTTACTTTGAATAAAATTACTTTTAAATAGCGCTAGAAATGCTAGCAATTTATCCTGAAAAACAGTAGGTTCAGCCTGCATCTTAACAAAAGCCTTAATTGGTTTCCGCACGTTCCAAGGTCCACCTTCTTGTGGCAAGCCCACTTGAACTGGGACCTGATGTGGATCCAAACTCGCACTGCACTCCACCAGGATAATAAGCTGCTCAGTAGTCTCATCAAACTGGCATATTCTTATGCAGTGCTCTGCCAATGGGGGCATTATCAGTATTTTCATCGACTCCAATAAGCAACAGTGCATGGTCAGGGCTATTTTTTCACCTCTGCACCAAGAGAGAAACCTGGCATACTCCATTTCTAATGTAGTATATGGGCAATTTAACACAAAAATACTGGGAAAAAATAAACACTGGATTTTATTTTATTACACAGCTGGAGCTTTAAATTGGATCCCAGCGGGGCCTCCAAAATGTAACCCCCACCTGAGCTATCCAATGGAATATGTGCCTATCTTCTTCAGCACACCCATTGAATATATCGGGGGTTCTAAAAGATGTTTCCTGAGTTGAGAGGTAGCAGATCTTGTGGTCCACCAGGTTATTTCTCCTATTTGGTTTAATCTTCAATGGTTCATAATAGCGCGGTGCCTCCAGCTGGAAAGACTGTGCACACCTACCAGAATGCCCAGGAATGCTCTCCAGGAAACACAATTTTAAATACCCAGCATTGCAATAGTAATAATAATCCAGAATGGAGTCAAGAACATGAAATAAACAAACTTTAAATGAAAATAAATGTATTTTAATAGAAATGGTAAGCCCAGCCTGCAATACTCAGATGCCTACCACTAGGTGGCTCCATAATGTGTACCCAACCCAGTACAGTGAACTCACTTGAATAGTTAACACAAGAAGGACCTGAGATATACTCATACCTAGAAGCCCTGCATCAGTCTGACTGCTATATTCAAAATGCTGTAAATAGTATAACAAAAGGAGAAAGGGTCAGATGCAATTATTTATTTATTTATTTATTATTTTTGCATACGTCACATAAACATCTGAACAACCGAAGCATATATATATATGACATTTTTTTTTACAAATCAAAACACCAAAATGTAAATAAACATCTGAACAGACATCGGTTTACAACATGCATATTTATAAAACTGAAACAACGGCAATACATTTTTCTTAAATAAATTTAGTCGTTGCCAATTAGTTTTTATTATTTTCTCCCCAATTTGAAATGCCCAATTATTTTTAGGCTCAGCTCACCGCCACCACCCCTGCGCTGACTCGGTAGGGGCGAAGATGAACACACGCTGTCCTCCGAAGCGTGTGCCGTCAGCCGCCCGCTTCTTTACACTCTGCAGACTCACCGTGCAGCCGCCTCAGAGCTACAGCGTCGGAGGACAACGCAGCTCTGGGCAGCTTACAGGCAAGCCCGCAGGGGCGTGGTGAGCCGAGGACATCCTGGCCGACCTAACCCTCCCTCCCCCCGGACGACGCTCGGCCAATTGAGCGCCGCCCCCTGGGAGCTCCCGTCCACGGTCAGCTGTGGAATAGCCTGGACTCGAACCGGCGACGTCCAGACTATAGAGCGCATCCTGCACTCTACGTGAGTAGACGGCAATGGCAATACATTTAACTTTTCAACAGCAATCGGGTTATTATCAGATGAGCAAAAGCAACAGCACAAGAAGTTATAAAAAAGGTCTAATTTCTTTCTTTTTGTCAACAAAAGGGTATTCCTTTACCTTGAGTCTAAGGCTGTTCATAATCAACACAGATAATGCACTTTTCCACGTCGCCTTTCTGCACAGAGCACAGTTGTCCTAAGTTTTATTTTTATTGCAGTTGCCAACCTGGCATTGGTGTCTCTTGTGGCTCTCAGCAGGGTTGCCGGCTTCAGCTGTGGGTACACTCTTGGCAGTCTCCCTTTGTTCCAAATGCTTCTTGCGAAGTTGCTGTGCTAACTGTAAAATATATTCCCTCCTTGGTAAATTCTTCTGTGTGCATCCTTTGAAAAATACCCAGGAGTTCATTGCTGCTAGGTCCAATACATTGTAAAACACCTGAACAGACCACCATCGGGAGCCAGCTTTCCACGGAATACTTCCGTGCCATCTGATCCAAAACATCAACTCCATATTTTGTTGCGTTGTAAAACTCTACGGTCTCTGGTATTTATTTTCACTAGTCCCGATGCTAATTGACTGACCAAAGCAGCGCAGCTGGCAGAGAGTAGAGACTTATCTGATTACAGATAAACACATTGCAGACTGGTAAATAAAAATAATAAAGTAGAATACCGTTCTGTATAATAAAAATATAATTGTTTTCTGTGTGACAGAAAGGTACACGAACGCACAGCCCCATATGTGTTACATGACTGGAGAAAATGACATTTTAAAACCAAAAACCGCCAAAATGACTGCCGCGGGGCTTCTAGTGTTAATTTCTGGAAGTAGGTTTGCCACTTCCCAGGAATCAGAAACTCAGCAACTGAAAGCTGAGCTAACGACACAACTGTGTTTCGTTTAAAAAAACAACACTCTTGCTGACGAGTGTCTCTTTTCGACTACATTGCAGTTTTAAAAATAAATAAAAAAACTGTGTGCTTCATCCATTAGGCATTGGCCTTACAGTTAAGCAGACCGCGTGCATCACCACTCACCCATAAGGTGTGTTAGTGTGTAAAAAAAAAGGGGAACAGGTGTGTTTTCTTTTTCTTTCTTCTGTCTCTTCTCCAGGTTTGTGACTGCACTACCCCGCTGCAAGCTATGCACTGCACCAGTTGACGGCTCCACGCTGTCCGGATGCCATCTTGGGTGCACCTCTCCACTGCAAGCTTCGCGCTGCACTGGTTGTGTGACTGCACTGCAACTGCAGGCTACGCTCCACACCGTTGCAAGCTACGCGCTGTTCCTTGTTGTGTGACTACAAGCAGCCTAGACACAGACACGCAGCCCAGTACCTTGGTGCTTTGCCCTCGTGCTTTGGCACCCCCGTGTCTAGGCCCCTATGCCCGCGGTACCCTTGGGTCCTTGGGGCCTCGTTCCTTTGGCATCCTTGGCACACATGCCTCTGCGCTTCAACGCCTCAAGGACTTTCGAGCCCGTGCCGCGCGCCTCGGTGGCCTCGGTGCCCCGACACTCCACAACCTTGGTGCCTCGGTGCTTTGGCACCTCGGCGTTTGTTGTGTTGTAAAACTCTACGGTCTCTGGTATTTATTTTTACTAGTCCCGATGCTAATTGACTGACCAAAGCAGCGCAGCTGGCAAGCAGGTGCCAGCCTTCGAAAGGCTGATTGAAAACAATAGGCTGTCAGTCATTCACTCAGGCAGAGAGTAGAGACTAATCTGATTACAGATAAACACATTGTGGACTGGTAAATAAAAATAATAAAGTAGAATACCGTTCTGTATAATAAAAATATAATTGTTTTCTGTGTGACAGAAAGGTACACGAATGCACAGCCCCATATGTGTTACACGACTAGAGAAAATAACATTTTAAAACCAAAAACCACCAAAATGACTGCCACAGGGCTTCTAGTGTTAATTGAAGGAAATAGGTTTGCCACTTCCCAGGAATCAGAAACTCGGCAACTGAAAGCTGAGCTAACGACGCAACTGTGTTTCATTTAAAAAAAAAAAAAAAAAAAAAGACAACACTCTTGCTGTCGAGTGTCTCTTTTCGACTACATTGCTAAAAAAAGTTATTTGTTTAAAATTTTTTTTTTTCTCTAATTATGGATGAGAGCCTTTATAACATTTTTGGGACTATTTCCCTAAAACTTTTCTCAGCAGAAGGGTACCTGACAAATCATTACAAGTTCAATGTAAATGTAGGTAAAGTGTTTGTTTTTTTTAAGAAAATAATGAGAAAATTGTTTTCTAATAGCGATAGTGCCCTCCAGTAAAATTAAATGCTTATTTTAAGTTTTTTTTCTTTAATTAAACTTGAAAATAATTGACTGTAAAGTTAACAGGGAAAAAAATTCTGTGATTACCAGATTCTTCCGAGTCAAATCTCCAGTTTGAATGATCAACCCCCTCCCCCATCCCAACTTTTAGCTGAAAGTAAACTTTTCACCATTCATTTCTGTTTGTTAATAGTCATGCACAGATAATGCCTGAGGGGAAACTGCCTAGAAGTAGTTTCTCTGTAAATTAATGATTTAGATAATTGGTTGCATCATCAAGGATGAAGGTTCAGAAGATGAAGGCATGGAATTTGGCGGTTTCGGATCAGATGATACAGACTCCGCAGTCTGATTGATTACACTTTCCTGTCAAATCCATATTTTTAATTTTTATAGACACTGCAAGAGCTTGTAACTTGTATTGAACATTTTAATGCTATAGTGCTACTTTGGATGCTACGTTCATGTATTATTTTGTGTTGTGTTTTCACACTGGACACAGCAATTTCTTACTTAAAGAGATTATGTAAAGCCATTTATTTTAGTGGACAGAAAATTTCACATGTTTATATATTTTTTGAAATGTAGTGACTTTTTATTCTAGCGTTTTTCACCTACAAATGTGTTTGCTGACTACACTGTAGCTTTCAAGTTGAATGTTTGTTTTGTGAAAATATTTGAAATGACAAAACCATTGACATACTGCAGCAACTTTGAATTGTATTTCACCAGTCAATAAATATGTTAACTGCACTTCTTGATTCTTTAGCATGACTGTGTGCTGTGCTCTACCTTTTGAATTTTAAGCATGCCTAATTGTAAACATAATCTATCTACCTAATGTTAATAATGCCTGGAATTTCACCCCTGCCTGAGTCAACACACACACACACACACACACATACACACACACACACACACACACACACACACACACATACCCCTCCCAACATCCCCCTCCCCGCACACACTTACTTTTGCCTTAACGAGAACTTTACGCATCCTGGGCGTTGACTCTGCCGAATCCGGTATTATCCTTTGGTAAATGGAGATTAATGTCTTGCTAAACATTTTTCATGGTGACCGAAAACAGCAATTAGGGATAAATTAAGGTCCTGGTAATGCTTCCTGTTTTGAAGGATGCAGCAGTGGGTAACAAATGGTTGTTCACCGGGAGGTGAACTGTCTCTGGGAGCTCAGTCTTACAGAACTGTAACAGCTCCTCTCAGTTGTCAGTTACAAGAACATTTTTTTAAGAAAAGTTTGATAAACTGAATCGAGTTTCTTATTCACATCTTCACATGGGTTCCCTGTTTACACCTTCAGAAGGTTGCTCTCTTTCAAAATGCATTCTAATATCATTGGCTTTTTCTTCTGTGTATTTTCTTTTCTAATTCCTCATACAATCTGGTCAATATTTTGTAACTACTGGCTATAACTGTATATGGGAAGCAGTAGTGGGATAGTAATATTTTTTGTGCATTTGAACATCCTTTGTCTAATTTTTTGTCTAACTTTTGATTATTTCAATGACTAACTCTGTATATGTATAAACCAATGCTCTCTCTCTCTCTCTCTCTCTCTCTCTCTCTCTCTCTCTATATATATATATATATATATATATATATATATATATATATATATATATATATATACACTGAGTGTACAAAACATTAGGAACACCTGCTCTTTCCATGAACTAGACTGACGAGGTGAATCCAGGTGAAAACTATGATCCCTTATTGATGTACACTCAGAGATGGTGGAAATGACAAATGACTGCTTCCTAAGGCAATTTGTCAAGGCACTGACTAGAGGGGAGGCATGCCTTGATTTAGTCTTTTCAAATAACCAAGACAAAATAACAAAAACAGAGGTCAGACAGCCATTGGCAAACTCAGACCACAACATGGTCTCATTTGAAGTGTTTTTGAAAACCCCCAAAGTAATGACTAAAGCTAAGGTTTACAATTTTAGAAAAGCAAACTATGAAGGTATGAAACAGAGTCTGGAGTAAAATAGAGAAAACATCCACAGAAAAAAGGATGCCTGTTTTTTATAGTAGTACTATATAGTACTAGAGGCGCAAAACAATTACATCCCAAAAGTAGACACGTCTAAATCTAAAACAAAATGGCCAAAATGGTTTAATAGATCAATTAAAAAAAAAATATTCAGCGAAAAAAGGCACTTTACAGAGCGTTTAAAAGGTACCAAAAACAAAGTACTTGGAACTGCAATCACAAGTCAAAAAGGAAGTTAGAAAGGCCAAGAGAGAGATAGAAATCAATATTGCTAAGGGGGCTAAAATTTCAAAATGTTTTTCCAATATTATAACAGCAAGATAACATTCAAAGAGGAGGTTAAATGTCTAAGAGGCACAAATGGCCAAATCATAGACGAAGAAAAAAATAGCAAATATATTAAATGATTACTTTTCACAGGTTTTTATAAAGGAGGACACGGACAACATGCCCCACATGTCGACCTGTTCCTATCCAGTTATAAATAACTTTAGCATAACAGAGGCAGAAGTGTTAAAGGGACTAGGAGCTCTTAAAATAAACAAATCCCCTGGGCCGGATGAGATCCTCCCAATAATACTCAAAGAAATGAAAGAAGTTATTTACAAACCACTAACCAAGATCATGCAACAGTCTCTTGACACAGGGGTTGTACCGACAGACTGGAAAATTGCAAATGTAATACCGATCCACAAAAAGGAGACAAAACCGAACCAGGTAACTACAGATCAATGAGCCTGACTTCTATTATATGTAAACTTATGGAAACTATAATAAGATCTAAAATGGAAAATTACCTATATGGTAACAATATCCTGGGAGACAGTCAGCATGGTTTTAGGAAAGGGAGATCGTGTCTAACCAACCTGCTTGATTTTTTTGAGGCTGCAACATCGACAATGGATAATTGCAAAGCATACAACATGGGTTACTTAGATTTCCAGAAAGCTTTTGACAAAGTCCCGCATAAAAGATTAATTCTCAAACTGAACACAGTAGGGATTCAAGGAAATGCATGCACATGGATTAGGGAGTGGTTAACAGGTAGAAAACAGAAAGTACAGATTAGAGGAGAAACCTCGAAATGGAGCACGCAGGCAATAAAAATGTGCATTATAAATATCATATGGGAGATACTGAAATTGAAGAAGGGAACTATGAAAAAGACCTAGGAGTTTATGTTGACTCAGAAATGTCTTCATCTAGACAATGTGGGGAATCTATAAAAAAGGCCAACAAGATGCTCGGATATATTGTGAGAAGTGTTGAATTTAAATCAAGGGAAGTAATGTTAAAACTTAACAATGCATTATTTATTTATTATTTGTTTATTTAGCAGACGCCTTTACCCAAGGCGACTTACAGAGACAAGGGTGTGTGAACTATGCATCAGCCGCAGAGTCACTTACAATTACGTCTCACCCGAAAGACGAAGCACAAGGAGGTTAGTCACACAATGAGTCAGTGGCTGAGGTGGGATTTGAACCAGGGACCTCCTGGTTACAAGCCCTTTTTTTAACCACTGGACCACACTGCATTAGTAAGACCTCACCTAGAATATTGTGTTCAGTTCTGGTCACCTTATTACAAAAAGGATATTGCTGCAATAGAAAGAGTGCAAAGAAGAGCAACCAGAATTATCCCGGGTTTAAAAGGCATGTCGTATGCAGACAGACTAAAAGAATTGAATCTATTCAGTCTTGAACAAAGAAGACTACGCGGCGATCTGATTCAAACATTCAAAAACCTAAAAGGTATAGACAATGTCGACCCAGGGGACTTCTTTGACCTGAAAAAAGAAACAAGGTCCAGGGGTCACAAATGGAGAATAGATAAAGGGGCTTTCAGAACAGAAAATAGGAGGCACTTTTTTACACAGAGAATTGTGAGGGTCTGGAACCAACTCCCCAGTAATGTTGTTGAAGCTGACACCCTGGGATCCTTCAAGAAGCTGCTTGATGAGATTCTGGGATCAATAAGCTACTAATAACCAAACGAGCAAGATGGGCTGAATGGCCTCCTCTCGTTTGTAAACTTTCTTATGTTCTTCTTCTTATGTTCTTATGATACAATAACACTGGTTTTTGAAAATCCTGCCCTCATTTTCCTGGATCGGACTTAAGGCAGATGCTCCTTTCAGCATTCAGTAAAGAAACTGATTTAACGACTCAAGCGAGTTTTGTATACCAAGCATAGAATATTGCTCGTGCCAAATGTCCTTATTGATATGAATGGATTATAAAATTGGAGTGTTGGCGCTAGACTAGAGCGTGCAGGTCTAAAATACATATCTAACATCTCTTCATGAGCAGATACTATAATCCATTTCAAAATAAATACAGTGCATTTGTCATCCACAAGCTCTCAAAAGTATTTAATACACACAGCAGTAAAACACGCAGCAGCAATTATTTTTTTTTTAAACCCAGCATTTAGATCTTCAAGGGAAGAGCTTGTCAAAGCGAATCCTTATGTGGTGTTGTTGGTGAAATCAGGTCAGTTATTGTATTTTGCTTCATAATAACTGAATATATTTTATTTAACGTGATTAATACATACACTATAAACAGAAATAATGGAAAAAAATACCAGTGTATTACATTTAAAGTTTAACACTATAGATCTACAGTACAATACATATTGCACAGAAACTGTAGGTCCTGCAATGTTCTATCCATTGTTCTTGTGTATTTTGCTGCCATCAAGAGAGCAGCAACTATTGTACTGCACAACAATGCTAGTATTTAACATGTCTTGTTCGCAAACATTCATGTTTTACAGTACATGTCTTGCGGCTGTCGACCATATGGAAATTTTGATATGCGGCTCATAGGGTCAGGAAGTTTGGCCTCCCTGCCATAGACATATGTAACAAAATCAGCCAAAGTGTATTTAAAGTAAGAGCCAGCACCATCTTGTGATGAGCCACTGTGGGTGTAGTTTCCTTTTGTCTGACAATACACAGATCTATTAGGTGGTGCTGTACTTATTAACAGGGCTCTCCAAAACCTTTTTCCATTTAGGGTCCAGGAAATTTTGGGGGTCCAAGTGAAAATGTATACAAATCTTCTTTTATTAAAGTTTTCACCATTGTTTTAACAATGAGAAACAAACACTAAAATAACAAAGAATTAAACTGTGATCTTTGAATAGCAGTCATATAGCAATGGCATGTCCTAATTTCCCAGCAGTACCCACTGCAACCTTTCACAAGAGTATTAGGATCATTAAGAATACATAATCTAAGTGTTCTAATTGTTTATTTATTATACAATTAAATATTGAATATTGTCTGGAGAGATTAACATGGCCAAAACTGAGAATTTTAATCTTAAGAAAAACTGTAAAAGAAACTTTTTTTTTCATATTCATGTTTTCAAGAGAGCTGTGTTTTCTCCTTTTTTGCAATGCAGCAACCCAAAGTTGTGGGAAAGGGTTGGATTTTGAGTGTTGCCCTGCCCATCTGATTAGTTAGGAACAGAAAACAATTTCCTTCAAATCTGTGCCCATTTCCTCTTTGAATGAGCTGTGAACTAGTGTTTCCTTACTGCCGTCATGTCCCACCCATATCCTGAGACCACCCTTCCAATCTTAAACACAGAGTTAACTTAAAAACCAAAAGCAGTGGTTTTGCTTGGAGTTTGATTTATTAAAAAAAAAAAAAAAAAACTTGTTCCTTCTAAATTACTGGTTTTGTTCTACAGGTGGTGGTTGAAAACATTTAATTAAGTAAACTTGTGAACCTGATGTAAGAATCATCAAACTTTTAATACACTCTAAAATGTGTTTTCAAAAGTGGGTTTACATTAAAGTAATTATGGTTTAACACAATTTTATTTTTTACCTGGAAATACTATTTTTAAAACAAGTAGTTTACAGATCTTATATGAAATCAGTCAACATTTGGGATATACTATTGTTTATACATGTTTGAAGAATAGCCTGTCTAGCACACATACCATTTTCAAAGGAGATTGAATGATAAGATTTTTTTCAAGAACAAGAAAAAACATGTAACTATAATTGGCTTGGTTTACATGTAGTTTAGAAACTTTAAATTCTCTCTTCATTGTCGTGAGAATATTGTGATGACCCTGTGAAACAGGGGAGGAGGAGTTTGTTGTCTTGCCATGTTCATGGGGGTGGGGGGTTTAGGAGAGGGCGTGCAAGGTGAGTGGTTGAGTTGTGGGGTGCGTGGGGGAGGGCATGCAAGATTAGTGGTTGAGTTGTGGGGAGCGTGAGTGAGTGCGGGGGTTGGGGGATGCTCCAATTGGTGTAAGCGGTGGGATGGAGGCAAACAAGCTGGAGAAGTTGGCTCCAGCCTGGACGGGAGACGCACAGTCCCCTGAAAGCAAGGAGAAAACAAGAAAACTCCGACCCCGGAGCGCAGCAATGTCAGGACACTAGACAGAAGATCAGGAAGACGTACTCACCTGGGCTGAGCAGCGGAGATGACAGTTGCTACAGCGGCAGTGAGTGTGGACAGAGGTGGCGGAAAAGAACCGGCTCGGTGCAGCACCATATGGGTGAGCTGAGGCGCCTAGTTCACCACCAGTGTGCGGCGGCTGCACGGCAAATAAGATAGATCCTACGGGTGCTTTCCATGTCTGAAATCCCTGGAGAAGACTGCGAGCCAGCTGAAACCTCCCACTTGAGGCCGAGGATTGCGGTGACGTCATCACCCTGCATCAAGGTCAACAGGTTCGATGGGCGGGGTAGCTTGGAAGCTTTCCACAGCGCCTTTGAAGCAATCACGGAAGTAAACTGATGGTTGGAGAGAGAAAAAGGAAGACCCTTGATTGCTTTGCATGATGTTGATGCTCAGAGCTGCACCCTCATCTAACTGTCGGAAGAAAGGACTGATTACAGAGCACTAGCAGTGGCAATATAACAGCAATTTGGACAAGCTGCATCCAGTTTCACCCACATAACATGGCTAAAGGAGCGGTGGAGAGAACCAGGTGAGTAAATAGGGGCCTTGGGGAATGATATAACAATGTTAATTCAGCAAGCTTGATGCATTTATAGGGGCCATAATGCTGTGCGACTTACAGCGGCAGGTTTTACTAAAAGAAACTAAACCCCCCCTGCACACCTGCGAGCAGCCCTCAAAGGCTTTGATGGTTGTATGTTAGCTCATGCCAACCCCAATACATATGAAAACCCCTGCAATGCAGTTGTTTACCGAGCCTGGTCTGAAGGGCCGATGCCAGTGACTATGTTTGACCACCACGTGTGTTGGAATTATGGCGTTCAAGTTCACATTCAAGCACACTTCCCTCACCCCCATCAGGCCACTGCTGCTCAAGCCCATATGTGGTAAAAGACAACGGGCAGGTTTAAAAAGTGGGGGAAGCCGGCCCGCAGCTCCCACAATTCCTCTGTGAACTCTATGATGGTGGGGTGGATTGGCCAGTGTAACCACATACATGTACCTTGCACCGTTGGCAGTGTTCAATGCAGAGCCCTGTTTGATACTGGCACCACCATCACCCTCTGGCCAGGCGTGCTTCCCTTGCGAGGAGATGCCAGTGAAGCTTCGTGTATCCCCACTGATGTTTGTTTGAATGTGTCTGGCCAGAGTGCTCCCATGTGGAGCCAACAGGAACTTAAAGTTGGGCTGGGAGACACCACTCTTCAGCATCCAGTCTGGCTGGCTGACATCGGAGAAGAATGCATTCTAGGGGCTGACGTCCTAATAGCTCTGGGGGTCAAGCTTGATCTGATCTGTTAAAAAGTCTTTTGGGAATCTGTAACAAGGATTGAATGATTCTTGGTGTTAGATCTCCCTCCTGACCTGTGAGGGCACTGTATAAAGGGAACAGAGTATAAATTTAGTCGTTGCCAATTATTTTTATTATTTTCTCCCAATTTAGAATGGCCAATTATTTTTTAAGCTCAGCTCACCACTACCACCCCTGCACTGACTCGGGAGGGCGAAGACGAGCACACACTGTCCTCTGAAGAGTGTGCCGTCAGCCGACCGCTTTTTTTCACACTGAAGACTCACCATGCAGTCACCCAAGAGCTACAGCATCGGAGGACAACGCAGCTCTTGGGTCGCTGCTGCGCGGTGAGCCGAGGACACCCTGGCCAACCTAACCCTCCCTCCCCCCGGGCGACACTCGGCCAATTGTGCGCCACCCCTGGGAGCTCCGTCTCACGGTCGGCTGTGGAATAGCCTGGAATCGAACCGGCGACGTCCAGGCTATAGAGTGAATCCTGCACTCCACGTGGAGCGGCTTTACCGGATGCGCCACTCGGGAGCCTCGACATTGTAAACTCATTCAATAAACACCCTTGCACCTGAAAATCATTGTCTGTTTTGTATGCGCTCTGCACTACACTCACCTGTATTCACTCACCACGCTTGTCACAGAACTCCACTCGGGAAAACAGCTTTACCAATTCATTGGCCACCGACTGTGCAGTAATGGTTCGCAACGGCACTGCCTTGGGATATCGAATAGCATAATCCACAATGATAAGAATATGATGGTATCCCAATGCAGTGCTATCCAAAGGGCCCACAATATCCATTCGAGTCTTTTCAAAATGGGTCGTAATTACTGGACGTGATATCAGCGGAGCAGGCCAAGTTCTTTTCAGTGCCACAAATTGACACTGGGCAAGAAGCACAGTATCTTCTCACATCCCCATAAATCCCAAGCCAGTAAGATCTTCCTTAAATTCGTTCCTCAGTCTTTTCACACTTCAGATGTCCCAAGAAGGGTATATCATGGGCAGCGTTCTTTGACTGAGAAAGGGTAAATTATCAGTGAGAAACCTTCGGCCACGCATTAACCCTTTTAATGTATTATTTTTGTTGCATTATACAATTTTGAAACAATATTCCAACACAAGTATCTCAATAATTTTTAAATTTAAACAAGACAACTATATATTTATAATACATGGATGAAGGCTATATTTGCATCCTGAGCCATTCGAAAAAAAAGGCATAATACTGCAGTAGTGACGTCAAAATGGCATATTCTTCTAGATTATACTTGACCTTTGACCCATATTTGACTCCTGTGCACCCCAACCACTTTCAAATAAAATGTCTTGTTTTAAGTCACTCGACAACACCCATAATCCGTGGTTTTTAGGCACTTTTAACATAGCTGTCTCTGTGAAAATTTACAATCATCCTTCACCAACCAACTAAGAGAACGAGACAAATAATCTTCGACTCTTGACAACGATAGAAATAAAATAAAAAGCATACCCCATTGAAACACCTTTTTCCTTAAAAATAAGTTATTTTTTGCATTTCAATATCTACCCAGCTTAATTCACCATTTGGTTTATTAAAATGGTTTAATAGATCAATTAAAAAAAAATATTCAGCGAAAAAAGGCACTTTACACAGCGTTTAAAAGGGACGTGTCACAGATAGCTGAGTTGGGTGGAGGTGTAAAAATAATAAAATCCAGACAATGGTGTGATATTCCACAAGTTTTCTTTTCCCTTTATTCTTTTCCACTGACAGTGGCAATCAGGACAGGACAATAAACAAAAGAAAATGTCCAAACAAAGGAGAAACGCTAACAGAAATGTGGAGAGACAAAAACAAATAAACAACAAAGTAAAATTATCCAGGCACTGGGTGGCTGTCCTCGCCTTCCGCCTTTCTGGCCGTTCTGGTATCCGCCCCCCTGGTTGGTTGTCTCTCTTTTAAAGTAGTTTGTTTAGCTCTGCCAAAGAATCACAGTTAGCATTTGTTTGTCTTCTTCGTGCTTTCAGATACCAGCCCCGACTGCTACAACACGGCCCCCTTTTATGTGCCGCGGAACGCCCCCTAATCAGCGGAACACCAATCAGGATCAGCATTTTAATCGCCTCCCAATTCTGGGACTTTTCAGCACATTCCGTGTTGTTGCCCTCAACAAAGATGGCGACCATCCTTTTGGGACTTCCGCCCCAAAGGTGGAACTGCCACATCACACCATCTCTGTTGGGGCCTTCTAGGCTCGCTCACAGCCCCCTGTGACTGGGAGGGTGGATTACAGCACTGGATTACTTTACCTCATCACAGGACCAAAAACAAAGTACACAGAGTACTTGGAAATGCAAACGCAAGTCAAAAAGGAAGTTAGAAAGGCCAAGAGAGAGACATAAATGCACATTGCTAAGGGGGTTAAAACCAATTCCAAAATGTTTTTCCAATATTATAACAGCAAGAGAACATTCAAAGAGGAGGTTAAATGTCTAAGAGACACAAATGGCAAAATCATAGACGAAGAAAAAAAATAGCAAATATATTGCACTATTGGTACTAGTTTTTACAAAGGAGAATACAGACAACATGCCCCACAGTCGACCTGTTCCTATCCATTTTTAAATAACTTTAGCATAACAGAGGCAGAAGTGTTAAAGGGACTAGGAGCTCTTAAAATAAACAAATCCCCTGGCTGGATGAGATCCTCCCAATAGTACTCAAAGAAATGAAAGAAGTTATTTACAAACCGCTAACCAAGATCATGGTCTCTTGACACAAGGGTTGTACCGACAGACTGGAGAATTGCAAACATAATACCGATCCACTAAAAGGGAGACAAAACCGAACCAGATAACTACAGACCAATAAGCCAAATTTCTATTATATGTAAACTTATGGAAACTATAATAAGATCGAAAATGGAAAATTACCTATATGGTAACAGTATCCTGGGAGACAGTCAGAATGGACTCCTCTCGTTTGTAAACTTTCTTATGTTACATAAGAACATAAGAACATAAGAAAGTTTACAAACGAGAGGAGGCCATTCAGCCCATCTTGCTCGTTTGGTTGTTAGTAGCTTATTGATCCCAGAATCTAATCAAGCAGCTTCTTGAAGGATCCCAGGGTGCTTCAACAACATTACTGGGGAGTTGGTTGGTTCCAGACCCTCACAATTCTCTGTGTAAAAAAGTGCCTCCTATTTTCTGTTCTGAATGCCCCTTTATCTAATCTCCATTTGTGACCCCTGGTCCTTGTTTCTTTTTTCAGGTCAAAAAAGTCCCCTGGGTCGACATTGTCTATACCTTTTAGGATTTTGAATGCTTGAATCAGATCACCGCGTAGTCTTCTTTGTTCAAGACTGAATAGATTCAGTTCTTTTAGCCTGTCTGCATACGACATACCTTTTAAACCCGGGATAATTCTGTTTGCTCTTCTTTGCACTCTTTCAAGAGAAGCAACATCCTTTTTGTAACGAGGTGACCAGAACTGAACACAATATCCTAGGCCTGTTGGCCTTTTTTATAGCTTCCCCACATTCTCTAGATAAAGACATTTCTGAGTCAATATAAACTCCTAGGTCTTTTTCATAGATTCCTTCTTCAATTTCAGTATCTCCCATATGATATTTATAATGCACATTTTTATTGCCTGAGTGCAGTACCTTACACTTTTTCTCTTTTAAATGTCATTTGCCATGTGTCTGCCCAGTTCTGAATGCTGTCTAGATCATTTTGAATGACCTTTGCTGCTGCAACAGTGTTTGCCACTCCTCCTATTCTTGTGTCGTCTGCAAATTTAACAAGTTTGCTTACTATACTAGATTCTAAATCATTAATGTAGATTAGGAATAGCAGAGGACCTAATGCTGATCCCTGTGGTACACCACTGGTTACCTCGCTCCATTTTGAGGTTTCTCCTCTAATCAGTACTTTCTGTTTTCTACATGTTAACCACTCCCTAATCCATATGCATGCATTTCCTTGAATCCCTACTGCGTTCAGTTTGAGAATTTATCTTTTATGCAGGACTTTGTCAAAAGTTTTCCTGGAAATCTAAATAAACCATGTTGTATGTTTTGCAGTTGTCCATTTTCAATGTTGCATCCTCAAAAAAGTCAAGTAGGTTAGTTAGACACGATCTCCCTTTCCTAAAACCATGCTGGCTGTCTCCCAGGATATTGTTACCATATAGGTAATTTTCCATTTTGGATCTTATTATAGTTTCCATAAGTTTACATATAATAGAAGTCAGGCTTATTGGTCTGTAGTTACCTGGTTCGGTTTTGTCTCCCTTTTTGTGGATCGGTATTACGTTTGCTATTTTCCAGTCTGTCGGTACAACCCCTGTGTCAAGTGACTGTCAATGTTGCATCCTCAAAAAAATCAAGCAGGTTAGTTAGACACAATCCCCCTTTCCCTAAACCATGCTGACTGTCTCCCAGGATATTGTTACCATATAGATGGTTTTCCATTTTGGATCTTATTATAGTTTCCATAAGTTTACTTATGTTCTTATATGTTGTGCCTCTCTAAATTGTAAACCAATGTTTTAGAATGTATTTCCCAGTAAACTTCAAATTTGTTAATATTGCAGTCATTTGTACCCAATGTTTTTTTACCTTTCTATTATCTTCAGTAGCAATGGATCAATGATAATAAATAGGTTGAGTCATCTGGTGCATTATGGGAACCATACAAAAATGTACGCATTTTGTGAAGTTTGTTATTTCAATGATAATTTGTAGTATTCTTACTGCAACTCTAATATAATAATGTATACTACCAATTAGTACCACAAGCACCATTGAGCATTATTCTAAAAGGGCTACATTGATATAACTCATAATATGCAAGTCTGTATTCAGTGAGGTGTGATGTGGTGGCACATCAGTACAAAACAAAACATCTGTTTTTCCAGCTCTAGGGTGCCCAAACAATCCAAAAAGGTCTGGTTGAAACGTTCACACATCCCATCTCCCTGAGGATGGTTCGGCTTTTCCAGCAACCATAATACTTGCACAACTTCTGGATCAATGTCGACTTGAAGTTAGGATCCTGGTCCGAATGGAAGCGTCCTGGGCAGCTGAATGGCTGAATCACATAATTCCAAACAGAACATGCAGTTGTCTGTGCTGTCTGACCTTTAGTGGGAATTGCCCTTGCAAACCTTGTAAAAAAGTCAGTAACCACCACAATATTTTGATAACGATCTATGGTCCGGCTTAATGTCAAGAAGTCCAAGGCCACTATTTCTAATGGTGCCCTAGTTACAATGGAATCTTTACCTTTAGGCTTAGCCTTCCTTATGACACAACACTCGTTTGTGGCCAACCATGGCAGTACTCCTGCCTCCACCCCTGACCAATAGAAGCTTCTGCGGAGGGTGGAAAGGGTCTTGTCCACACCTAGGTGCCCCAAGTGAACATGGTATTCTTCCCATAATGTATTTTGTTGGTCCTGGGGGATGAGAATTTGGTAATACAGCTTACCCACCTTGGGATCTTGTATAAGTTGTACCAAAACACCATCATGTAGCTCTAAACGAACCCAATGTCGAAGCCACTTCACCACTTCCATCCTTTCCTGCTTTTGGTTCTCAGCTGAGGGTGGCTGTCCTTCTTCCTCATACTTTTGGACTCGGCACAATACCTCATCTTGTCTCTGCAGGGCCTCCCACTTCTTGGGGTCCCACCCTCACCGGACATCCGCTGGGTCTCTGCCCATGGTTACCGTCTCCACTGGGGCAGGTAACGTGGAGCCACCTGGTCTGTCTCGTCTCTCTCCTCTCCCTGTGGCAACCTAGACAGCATTTGCATGCCCAGGACAGTACTTGATTATGTAGTAAAACCTTTCCAACTGCGACGCCCAGCACTGTTCTATCGCACCGAGACTGGTTGTGTGCAGATGTACTACAGGATTGTTGTCAGTAAATATATGAAATTCAGCCCCCTACAAGTAATCTTTAAACTGCTATGTGACTGCTCACTTCAGAGCTAAGAACTCCAGCTTGAACAAGCTGTGCAAGCTGCGACTAACGTAGGCAATTACCTTTTCCTGGCCATCTTGAATTTGAGAATACTGCGCCAAACTCCCCACAACTAGTGTCAGTATAAAGCCGAAATGGCTGAGAGAATTCAGCAAACGTTAAGCTAAGTGCCTGAGGCAAATTCTGCTTCACCTGCTGAAAAGCCTCCTCACATTCATTAGTCCACTCAAACAATGCAGACTTTTGTCACCCTTGGTGCATGCTGCCAACTAAGGGCATGTATTGGGTGTGCCACCTTTGCAAAATCAGAAATAAATTGACGGTAATAGCCATTATTATTATTATTATTATTATTATTATTATTATTATTATTATTATTATTATTATTATATTATTGCTTAGCAGACACCCTTATCCAGGGCGATTTACAGTCGTAAACAAAAATACATTTCAAGAATCACAGTACAAGTATTAATACAATTAAGAGCAAGATAAAATACAGACTTCGGTTCTAACAAGTACTAGTATATGACAAAATACCATTCTATAACGGAGCAGATAACAGTGTCAGTGATAGTTATATCAGGATATAATTAAATACAAAATACTACAGATTAAATAACACATGTGACAGATTACAGTACTCTAAAGTACAGGATTAAATGCAGTAAAATACAGAGCAGATAAAAGCAAGTAAAGCACATTAAGGAAGAGTGATAAAGTGTCCAGAGGGAAAAGAGGCGTTCTACGGGTGCTGTCTGAAGAGGTGAGTCTTGAGGAGGTGCCGGAAGGTGGTCAGGGACTGGGGAGTCCTGACATCTGTAGGAAGGTCATTCCACCACTGCAAGGCGAAGGTGGAGAAGGAGCGGGCTCTGGAGGCTGGGGAGCGTAGAGGAGGTACAGCCAGTCTTCTAGTGCAGGAGGAGCGGAGAGGTCGAGTGGGGGTGTAGGGAGAGATGAGGTCTGGAGGTAGCTGGGTGCAGTCTGGTCAAGGCATCTGTAGGCGAGTACAAGAGTCTTGAACTGGATGCGAGCAGTGATTGGGAGCCAGTGGAGTGAGCGGAGCAGTGGAGTTGGGAGAAGCAAGGCAGAGAGAACACCAGGTGAGCACCGGAGTTCTGGATGAGCTGGAGCGGATGGGTGGCAGTCGCAGGGAGGCCAGCCAGAAGGGAGTTGCAGTAGTCTAGGCGGGACAGTACCAGGGCCTGGACCAGGAGCTGGGTGGCGTAGTTGGTGAGGAAGGGTCGGATTCTTCGTATGTTCCTCAGGAAGAATCGGCAAGTGCGTGCCACAGTGGTGATGTGCTGGGAATAAGGGAGGCAGGGGTCCAGGGTGACTCTGAGGTTCTTAGCTGAGGAGGAGGGAGAGAGTGTGGTAGATTCCAGAGGAATGGAGACAGAGAGATCAGAGGAGGAGGGAAAAAAAGGAGGTCAGATTTAGAGAGGTCGAGTTTGAGGTGATGCGAGTGCATCCAGGAGGAGATAGCAGACAGACAGGTAGAGATACGGGAGAGGATGGTGGAGTCAGAGGTGGGGAAGGAGAGGAAAATCTGAGCATCATCAGCATAGAAATGGTATGAGAAACCATAGGATGCAATTAGGGGGCCCAGGGAGTGGGTGTAGAGAGAGAACAGAAGAGGTCCCAAGACTGACCCCTGGGGGACTCCTGTTGAGAGAGGGCGAGGTGTGGAGGTTGATCCACGCCAGGTTACCTGGTAAGTGTGGTTAGAGAGTTAGGAGGAGAACCAGGCCAGAGCAGTGCCAGAGATTCCCAGGTCAGCGAGAGAGGATAGTAGAATAGAGTAATCGACAGTGTCAAAGGCAGCAGAGAGGTCAAGGAGAATTAGGACAGAGGAGAGAGAGTCAGCTCGGGCAGAGTTTAGTGAGTTAGTGACAGACAGGAGGGTGGTTTCAGTGAGGTGAGCAGAGCAGAAGCCAGATTGGAGAGGGTCGAGCAGAGAGTGGTTGGACAGGAAAGCAGAGAGCTGGCGGTGTACAGCCCGCTTGAGGGTTTTGGAGAGGAAGGGTAGGAGGGAGACAGGATGGTAGCTCTGAAGGGAGGTTGGGTCGAGGGTAGGTTCTTTGAGGAGGGGAGTGATAGAGGCTTGTTTGAAGGTAGAGGGAAAGAGACCAAAAATAACCAAAAATGACCACACTTGCCTTACTGTCCTGGGGGTAGGCCACTCTCTTATGGTCAGGGGCGACTTCTTGGCCGCTCACCAGATGCCCTAGGAACTGAACTTCTTTTTGGAACAGCTTACACTTCTCGGGTCTCAAATTGAGGCCATACTGTCGTAGTTTTCCAAACACCTCTTCCAGGTCACTCAGATGCATCTCAAAATCTGCTGAAAACACAATTATATCATCAAGATAAATAAGCAATGATTCTGAAGCGAGTCCCCCCAGACAACGCTGCATCAACCTTTGAAATGTTGCAGGGGCATTACAAAGCCCAAACGGCACGCACTCATACTCATAAAGTTCCATTGGTGTACTGAAGTATTTTCCTCGTCCTGGGGATTTACTTCAACCTGCCAATATCCACCAGCCAAATCCAGCGTGGCGTACCATTGGGCATGGGTAAGGCTGATTAAAGCTTCCTCTATCCGGGAGAGTGAAAAGGCATCCTTACGAGTAACTGCGTTTAGCTCTATGATAGTCCACACAGAATCTCAATGCCCCATCCTTTTTCTCAACCAGCACCACTGGAGCAGCCCATGGACTACTGCACTCATGGATTACCCCAACATGTTCTGTAGCAAAACCTCACCTTTGGGAATTTGATGCTGTACAATCCCCATTCATCCATAGTTATCTTCGTGGGCGGCAAACACATCCGTCCACTTGGACAAGAGGGTTTGTAACTGGGCTTGCTCCTGCGTCGAGAGCCCTTCCCCTTGTAAGGGTGAATTTGGTGGCTCCACAGACCCCCGCCAGGCACTTCTAAGTCAATATAAGCCCCACTTCCACTACCGCAGGACCAACTTCACTTAACGTGGGGCCAGTTGCGTCCTGCATGTCCAGGGGGTCGATTACTAAAACAGTTTGCAGGCTAGGGAGTGGTCATACAATGGATGTTGGGGACTCCATATTGAGAAACACAGCAAGTTCAGTTCGCAGTTTGGACCCCCTTACTACAATAGTGTGCTGCCTTCCAGGAGCCTCTGTCAAGCACATCACTGATAACATGGACAGGCTCCTAGAACGAACAGGAGACGACCCGGTAGTAGTCGTCCACATCGGTACAAACAACATTGGAAGAGACAGGCCAAGATTCCTGCAAAACAAATTCAGAGAGCTAGGAAGGAAATTAAAAGACAAGACCAAAACTGTGGTATTTTCTGGGATACTGCAAAGGACCATATGGACAGCTGGAAATACAAAATCAATATGCATGGCTGAAATCGTGGTGCACACAGGAAGGCTTCATCTTTCTTGAACATTGGAGCACATTCTACAACAAGGACTATCTATATAGGTGGGACGGACTGCACTTAAACAAAAAGGGAACCAATCTACTCGGAGAAAGGATCCTTGAGGAGGTCCAGAAGCATTTAAACTAGAAAGGAAGGGGGGAGAAAACAAAAAAACAGGAGACCACACCAAAACAAAGGCAACAACTCAGGTAAGACAGCCATTAAATGTATTTATCTTAATGCTAGAAGTCTCAGAAACAAAATGTTAGAAATTGAAGCTACTGAACTAACAAGTAATTGTCTGAGAGTGATGGAGACGAATATAATATTAGTGGGTACACACTGTATAGGAAAGACAAGCAGGACAGAAGAGGTGGAGGAGTAGCGCTATACATAAGAAATAGTCTTGAAGCCCAGGTGTTCAATCTGGACAAAGAAAACAACACCGAATCAATATGGGTCAGAATAATGGACAAAAGTTCAAAGGGCATAATAATAGGAGCATGCTATAGACCGCCAAATTCAGACGCCGAGCAAAATAATCTGTTATACAATGACATTAGAAATGCATGTAGCAAAAGAGAAGCCATTTAGTCTTTTCAAATAACGGAGACAGAATAACTAAAACAGAGGTCAGAGAGCCATTGGTGTCATTTGAAGTGTTTTTTAAAACCCAAAAAGTAATGACTAAAGCTAAGGTTTACAATTTTAGAAAAGCAAACTATGAAGGTATGAAACAGAGACTAACAGAAGTAGATTGGAGTAAAATAGAAAACATCCACAGAAAATGGATGGCTGTTTTTCAAAAATGTAGTACTAGAGGCACAAAACAATAACATCCCAAAAGTAGACAAAGATAACTCTAAAACAAAATGGCAAAAATGGTTTAATAGATCAATTAAAAAAAATATTCAGCGAAAAAAGGCACTTTACAGAGCGTTTAAAAGGGAACAAAAACAAAGTACAGAGAAAGAGTACTTGGAACTGCAAACACAAGTCAAAAAGGAAGTTAGAAAGGCCAAGAGAGAGATAGAAATCAATATTGCTAAGGGGGCTAAAACCAATTCCAAAATGTTTTTCCAATAGTATAACAGCAAGAGAACATTCAAAGAGGAGGTTTGTGATGGGGTACTAGTTCGCCCCTATAATTTGTGTTGTTTTTGTTATTATTATTTTTACTGTTGTTTTCATTATGTTTTTTATTATAATTCGTGTTTGGTTTGGATCGGCAGGGATGGGGTTAAATTCCTCCCTGTGAAAATGTGGCTGGAGCCTTAAGTGCTTAATTGTTAATTATTAGTTAATTGGGCTCCAGCCACAGAGCATAAAAGACAGCTGAAACCATTTGTTGGGAGCGTGGTTTGGAGTGCTTTTGTTTGAAGACACAGAGTAAGTGTTGTCTGTAGAAATACTTGTTTAATTTGATTTATTTTGTTCCAGTGTTTTTTGAAACCTTTTGTTTAGTGTTTATACCTTTTGTTTGGCCCTTGTGCCTGTTTATTTGTGTTTTTTGTCAATTAAAGTATTTTTGCTTCACTGCATTTTCTGTCTCTGATTCTTCCCTCTGCGGCTATCCTGTCACAGGTGGTGTCAGACTCAGAGCGGAAGTGCAGTTTTTTGTTTGTTTAATTTTTGGGGAAAAAAATGGGCAAGAAGAGCAGGCAGCAGCAGAAGCTGCAACAGCAACAGCTGGAGGACCCAGCCAGCTTGTTCCCGTGGTGCTCCTGTTGTGGGAAGGAAGACCATCGCTGACGGGCATGTCCAGAGGAGCCACCGGCTGACTGGTGTGGTCGCTGCGAGGAGGATGGGCACAACTGGGCTGGATGTCCCTATGCGCCGGCCCAGGCATCAGCAGCAACACCGGTAGCTCCAGCGCCACCGGGTTCATCCTCGTCCCAGGAAATCTGGGAATGGCTGATGGACGCGGAGGGGGACCTCTGCAGCGACCTCCCACTTGCTATCAACGCGTTGAGATGGGGAGCAATGGGAGGCCAGGGAAAGACAGCACCACCCAGCGTCCCTTCATGAGACTACAGCCATGGTGCTCTGTGGTGAGTGTCCCGGCCCTATTTATTATTATTTGTGTTTTGTTTGCGTCGCAGTTAAAAGCGCCGCGTCTTTTGTTATTTATAATTTAAAAACCCTGTGAGGATGCATGACTGATCAGCTACTGATTATTTAACTAGTTGACAGTCGTGCATCCTTACCAAACGCGTGCAGACTGTGGCCGAGGGGTAATAAGATAATTAACAGCTAGTTAACCCCTCGGCCAGAGTATAAGAACCTGCAGCTGTCCGTACTGGGTTGTTGAGTGTTGGAGTGTAGAAAGTACGGGAGAGCGGAGAGAGAGCACGTAGAAGACATAGAAACAATTGCTAAAACGTGCTGGTTTAGCCAGCACGCCACTTACTTGTTTGTCTGTTTATTCGTTTGGCCCTCGTGCCCTTTGGTTTCTGTTTTGTTTGTTTAAATCTTTTGTTTTGTTTATTAATAAATACGCTGAGTGCCGTAGCATTCAGCTTCACCCGCCCATCCACTGTTTTGATTCAGTTACTTTCTGGTCCATGACGTCACCACACCTCACCACTGCGAGCCAGCCTGTCACATGCTCCTTTACCTGGCTGAAGATATGGAGATACCAGCATTTCAGGTACCGGAGTGGGTGGAGCTGCCATCCTGCGAGCCAGAGGGGGTGGTCTACAGAGCCAGAATGGGAGGATCCAACGCTGCAGTCTCCAGAGTTGGAAGAGGAGGAGCCACCATCTAAAGAGCTGGAAGGGGAGGAGTTACAGGCTCAACCCCCTGTTTTTTCTGGGGGGAGGAATGGAAGGACAACCCTCCATTGCTGTCGGAGGAGCCAGCAGCCTTTCCCCTGCTGTCGGAGGAGCCGGCAGCCTTTCCCCTGCTGTCGGAGGAACCAGCAGCCTTTCCCCTGCTGCCGGATGAGTCGGCAGCACTACCCGCACTGCCTGGGGATTCCTGTATTGGATCACCTGGGGGTCATTTGTTGTTGACCTCTGGGGAGTTGCTGGGGCTGGAGGAGCCAGCCATGAAGTTGCCAGCCTTTTCACTGCTGCCGGAGGAACCGGCAGCAACACCAGCCCCACCGCCCATGGATGTCTGCCTCGCTCCGCCCATGGATGCCTGCCTCGCTCCGCCCAAGGATGCCTGCCTCGCTCCGCCCAAGGATGCCTGCCTCGCTCCGCCCAAGGATGCCTACCTCGCACTGCCCAAGGATGCCTGCCTCACACCGCCCAAGGATGCCTGCCTCGCACGTCTCCGGGATACCACCGCTCCGGGATACCACGTCTGGATCGCCTGGGGTGGCCTGCTGCTCCGCATCGCCTGGGGTTGCCTGCTGCTCCGCATCGCCTTGGGTTGCCTGCTGCTCCACATCGCCTGGGGTTGCCTGCTGCTCCGTATCGCCTGGGGTTGCCTGCTGCTCCGCATCGTCTGGGGTTGCCTGCTGCTCTGCATCGCCTTGGGAGCCACCAGTTACAGAGAACGAGGGTGAAGTGGAGCTCCTGCTGCCGCCTTCATGGCCAGGGTCTCCCTTCCCGAGTTCGCCTTCCGAGGGTCCTGCTTCACCTGGGGTCGCCGAGGGTCCTGCTTCGCCTGAGGTTGCCTGTTGCTCTGCATTGCCTGGGGAGCCACCAGTTACAGAGTACGAGGGAGAAGTGGAGCTCCCGTTGCCGCTGTCGCCTCCCGAGGGTCCGCTGCCGCCGTCGCCTCCCGAGGGTCCGCTGCCGCCGTCGCCTCCCGAAGATCCTGCTTCTCCTGGGGTCGCTGCCAGTCCTGAATGGCAGCAGGAAGTACTGTGGCCGGAGCCTCACAAAGGGGAGCTGCCGGCCACGAAGAAGGGGAGGAGGTGAGGAGACCACCTCCACCACAACCCCGACCGCCACCCCTGTGCCACAGCCCGGCGCCTGGGAGTTGGATCCCTCGGCCTGTGCTCCCGGACACCCATGCTCCATGTCTGGACCTTTGGTCACTGGGCCTGACTCCCAGGTTGCAGCACCACCAGGCAAAGGAGGTCGCCTGGTATCCTGCTCCGCTCCCCGTGGTTGCCCAGACGTCGCTCCACTGTCGCCTGGGCTCGCACCTCCTCCTGGGGCTGCAGCCGACCGGTCGCCTGCCTGCGCTCCCGACGCCCCATCCAAGGCACCTGTTCCCTTTCGCCAGGTTCTGTTTTGCTGGCCACTGCTCTTCTGATGTCGGGCGGAGCAATGCCAGACAGCATATACAAATTGTTAAGGTTGGTACGCTCTAGGCATCCTGCGATCCATCGGCAACTAGCATTCAGGATGTGGTCCAGCCGTTTGGCATGTACAGGTCTCTTCCATATGAAACATGCATACTAGGTGGTGGACTAGCTAAGAGCCAAGGCAGTGGTTCGAATGGTTAAGGGGCTGGCTCCCCATTTCGAGTAGGTGAGCTTGTATAAATGTTATTACAGGTGTTCACCTTTGCTTTTGTCTTCGTGATGTGTGCTTTGTATGAGAGGCTTTGATCAAGAGTAACTCCAAGGTAGACTGGAGTCCTAGACCTTGTGACGTTGAGCCGACGGTTGGCCTTATGATTTTTCAGGTGGAAGGCACAGATGTGTTTTTGTTGGGTTGGCGTGTAATTCTTTTTTATCGTAGTATGAAGTTAGTCTGGTTAGCGCCTCAGTTAGAGTTGTTTCAACATAATCAAAGTCAGTGTTTTGGGTTGTTATGCACAGATTGTATGTATAAATTAAACGTTTTGTTATTGAGTCAGCTGGTTGGTCATTTATGTAGATGTTATATAGCAGCGGTGCAAGTACACTTCCTTGTGGGAGGCAGTTTAGCTGTCGCCGCCATCGGCTTCACTTCCCGTCCAACTCAACAAAGAAACGTGTTTTTGAGAAGGGTTCATAAGCTTTGTAGAGGAGTTGATGGTGGTTGACAGTATCTAGGCGGCTGTTAGGTCGACGAACACAGCTCCGGTGATTTGACCTCTTTCAAATCCATCGTCAATATGTTGGGTTAAGTTGAGCAGCTGGCTTGTTGTTGATTTTCCAGGACAAAAACCCCCATCTTCGGGGATTAGGTGTTTAAAGTGTTAAACACTATATGTCCACAAGCAGTAGTGCAATATGTAAAGTCTGATGTGCAACTTGAGCAGTCCACCGTCTTCCTTCTCCGAGTTCCAGAAAAGTGGAGTTTGGCAGATTGCCCAAGTCAGTGTTACCCGCCCTACAAAACATAAAGAAAACTAAATGACAGAAGTGATGCACTCAATTTCAAATAAAATTCTTCCCCCTCAAAGGAATTAAGTCCCTCCCTTTGTCTCCATTAAAATCACTAAAATCGACAAAAAAAACCTGCAACAGAGCTGATCTTCAGCGGCATGCAGTATGTGGGCAGACACTAGATGCGTCGTTCCAGTCGGCAGCTCGATTTGTTCCACTTCCTTTCAGTACCAGCCTCCAAGTCCTGACAGCAGCAATCAGCAATCTCTGTCCACCTTCAATCCGTCTTGTTCCTCCGAGCACGACCATCGTTCAGCTCTCCTTCTGCCCTGCAGTGGCCACTTCTTGCTTATTCCTGGCTCGCTCACTTGCTTGCTTGCTTCCTTGCTTCCCCTGCTCGCTCTCTGCACTCCCTGCTCATGTTCTGCTCATTCTCTGTGCTCCCTTCTGAAAAATTAAACCCAGTTTAATAGGGGGAAAGGATAAACAAGGTGCAAACAATAAAGAAATCCATCCAATAGGGCGCATATCAATTACACATCTACCGGGTCTTGAAACTAACAGGATTGCTCCTAGACAATTCCTTGACAGAAGACAAGCGCGTTGAATAAAAGGTGGTAATTATTAAATGAAGATGGCAGCCGGCATGGTAATTCTCTTCACCGTCTGCAATTTAACAGTACATCCAGGCAAACATACACAAAAGTGCATAAAACATGTGAAAACCTTAACTCACCCCTATTGTGCCTATGCATCTGTGACAGGATGATGAGTGGTGACGGGAGGCCAGAAAGCAGGAAGAAACCAAACAAAGTAACTGTGGTGTAAAGAGACGCGGTGTGTGCCTTTTATTTCAAAAACAAAAATTAAATAAATATTTAAAACTCAAACAGTTCTCACAGAGCAAAATAAAAGTTTAAACAAAATAATCACAAACACAAACAAAAATACGATCCTAGGTCAGGCTGGGCAGTTGCTGTCACTGTTCCTAGAATCTTTGCTTTTTGTTATTTCCTGTCTCCTCTTGCTCTCCTGTACTCTCCTCTATACTCCTCACCCCGAGTGCCGAGAGCTGCAATCTTTTATATTAGTGACCGAGGGATTAACTACCTATCAATTATTTATTAATCCCTCGGTCACATTCTGCACGAGTTTTCTAATGTGGACGGGGCTTCTCATCCACGCTGCTAAACAAAACAATAACAAATGGTGCTTTGCCATCACATATACAATAAATCATAACACAAACAAATACAATAATAATAATAATAATAATAATAATAATAATAATAATAATAATAATAATAATAATAATAATAATACAATAAAACAAATAATGCTTTATACAAATATACTTTTATACTTTCTTTATACAAATATACTTTTATACTTTTTTTATACTTTAAACAAATATACTTTTATACTTTCGTTTTATACTTGAGGGTGTACAATACAATGTCATTTTGTTATTCTGTTAATTAGTTCCCACTGACACACAACCTTTTAACAAAGTTGCTGGAATGTTTAAATTGAGTTCTTCTTCTTCTTCTTCTTATTATTATTATTATTATTATTATTATTATTATTATTATTATTATTTATTAGCAGGCGCCCTTACCCAGGGCAACTTACAGTCATAAACAAAAAATACATTTCAAGAATCACAGTACAAGTATTAATACAATTAAGAGCAAGATAAAATACAATGACTTAAGTTCTAGTAAGTACAAGTATATGACAAAATACGATTCAATATCGGAACAGATAACAGTGTCAGTGATAGTTACATCATACAATTAAATGCAAAATACTACAGATTGAATATGTTGCTACAAGATTGTGTTTAGCGGCTTCTCAGTGACCGCATGAAGCATGTGAAGCTAGTGATCTAATATAAACGCCGGTCTCAAATAATCGGCAGTCTCTAATAGGCGCCGGGTCTGCTGGCAAATATTGTAAATAAACGCCAGAGGTGTTTAATTGAAGTTTTACAGTCCCTACTTCCTAATCCCTACTGCCTGACGGCAATATCCCATACTTGATGGTTATTTTCGACTTGAAAGGGAACTCCAGTTAAATGCAGGCGTGGAAGGCAGAATCGGGATATACTTTCAGTTACAAGAGGACACGAGTTGAAATGCTTGGTAGGTGTAATCAGAGGAGCTTTATATGTTGCTACCTAGTTGTGTCTAAACCACTTTTGTTGTGTAAGGTGTGGTGTAAAATTAAATTATTGTAGAATACCATATAGAATAGATCAATTTTATTACTTAATTTACCCCCCCCCCCCAAGAAAAAATATGTTGATTGTTTTTACACTAAAATATCAGATATATGCAAAATGTGTTTTATATGAAAAATACATTTGCTAAATGTTCTTAAATCGAATTATTTAAAAATAACTGAATTAAATTTGTTTTTTAGCTACAATGAGAAAAAGAAAGACACCTTTGCAGATGAAGAAAAAAAATGTTATGAAAGACCGCACACATGTGACTGTAGAACTATTTAACTGTGCAGGAACAGAAATGAAGTGTAAAAGAAGTTAACACATGCGCTGAAGTACCTCATCCCTGTCCTTCCACAGAAGCTACCAGCACCTGATGAGCCGTTAATAATTCAAGGAAATGCATTTTCAGTTTTAGACCTTGGTACGTTAAAGAGGGGTGGATGGCTCAATGACAAATTAAGTATTGGTAAATATAAATTCTTAAGTTTGTGGTTGTAGGTATTTATTGATAGCTAAACCATTTATAGTCTTTCACCTGCAATCCAGTCAGTACCATAGAATATGTGACAAAAAAGGTCTATTAAGGGAGGCATACTTTACACTGACTGAAGAGGAAGTAAACATTTCAAAGCCAGAATATGTGTCTGTTGCAAGCAAGATAAGTTGCATAAAAATGTTACAAGTACCTTAATAAAAACACCTGTTTAGTTTTTATCATGAAACATGATGATGATGCATAATATTTGGTTATTCATTTTTTTTAAGATGTGTTACTGTGTGTTATTAACAGATTGTTCATGCTTACCTTAGATTGCTTGCTGAAGAATGCAAGAAACGTGTTTATGTCCTGCAATATTTCCTGGCACTCTTTTGGAAGGAATAAAACTACACGTCTTGGCTTTATACAAAAGTAAGATAAGTTAGTAAACCCCAGCACACACAAGGAAGCCTGCTTTCCTGGAAATAAAATTGCTTTGTGTATTCTGGATTTTTTAGTGTTTCCAAAAACCAGGTTTCCTTCTGTATTTTGATTAAGAATTAAGAATTGTGCCTTTTGCCAGTCAGAAGACTTTTTTTAGAATATGACTGAGATCATATAACTTTGCAAAATGCAAACAGCGAGTTTTTCACTACTGCTACAAAATATACATATAATGTATGTACAGTCGCAGACTAATATCTTGGCACCCTTCATTTTAAATAATGTTATTTGCTAATTTATTTTGTTTATTTAGTTTAGTTTAATACATATTGTTTATTAAACTATACTTATTTTGCAATTATATGTTTTTGAAGTTTATTGAAAACTCAGTCATCCAGTGATTGAACACTTATTCATTGCATGATTGTTTAATGGGGTAATGAGATTGTTGTGGGTGAGGCAGATATAAGGGGGGGCAGGACATTTTAAAGAAGGAGGACAGTGAATGCTAGCGAAGGCATTATTGTACAAAAGTGAAAATAAGAAAGAAAAAAGAAACAAAACCCTGGAAGTATCTATTGCGGGTAGATGTCGTAAAAAATAAGTAATCATGTATTGAAATGTTACATTGTATTGCCTTTCCTTTTGTTTTGAGCAGCGAGTCATTTTATTTTGTTATGTAGATTTCTGTTTGTTTTGAACTGTCGCTGTTTCTGTTGCACTGTGGAAAAGAAAACAAATAAAGAACAAATGACTTTTTTTTTTTAATTGTAATATAATGCTTTGCAGGTTGTATGACATGCTGACAAAAATGTTTTTCCTGAATAGGTACAGTTTCTGGACTGGCTTCTATTGCCTGTCTGCAGTGATTCACATTGGTTTCTCCTGGATCATCAAGGAGAGGAGGTATTTAATAGTTTTACAGCATTGTAATGCACTGTAAGTCTAGTTTGACTGAAATTTAGATTGGCACAGGGTAAAAAAATATGTAAAGACTGACTCCAATTCTTAGCTGATGAAGTGAAATGTAACCTTTTATTTTGGTAGGATGTTTATGAGGCATGGCAGTCAGGTCACATATGAGAGTTTTGAAGCGTGGACAGCAGACAGAATAGATGTCAGCATGCAAGAGGATGGAAATAGCTGTGGCACGTTTCTCCTGATGGCAAGTTCCTGCTTTCTTACAATCTCCAATTGGGTTACATATCCACTAGTGGAAGACAATAACGTAACAATGCGTTATTTACTTAAGACTGGCTCCATCAAAGAAAACAAAAATACAAATTTGCGTGTCCAGTACAAAAATAAGAGAAACTCGCAACACCAACTATATTTTATTTATTGTGCTTTGTTTTGTATCCCACCCCCTTAGAATGCTGAGGCCTTGCTAAATGGAGCTGCACCTTGTGATATTGAGCAACGATATGTACCAGCCTACAGAAAGTACATTCAAGATCGTTTGATCAGTTCTTCCAGAATTAACCAGAAGACTGTGTGCGATTTGCCATGCTGCAGCCTTCCAAAGAACAGGAAACGAGAAAAGACCTTATGCATTTGTTGCGAAAAATGTAAATCCTGGATTCATTATTTCTGTGTAGGACTTGAAGTTGCTCCAGACGTATTCTGCTGTCCAAAATGTGGTGTCTATGGAGTGTCAGACATAAGTCTTGGCACCCCCTGTCTTAACCCAGTTAAATCAACTGGAATCTATGTCATAACAAAACATTTTATTTGGTGTATAATGCAGAAGACTTTGCACCAGATGTACACACACCTTCAAAAAGCCACCAAATCAATGCATTTAAAAATTAAAACCGCTATTATCAAGATTTGTGTATCTTCATTCTTGTCTTTTGAAATGGGTGTCAGTAACATTTTTGTCAATAGCATCTTCCTGTAAATAATCATTTTAGGCTTATTATTTGAAATGTTTCACCATTATTTATAGCTGCTCTGGCGCACAGTCTCTCAGCTTAAGTGTACATGTAGGTTTTAAATACTCGTTCACCTTCTATCACTGACTGACACGGTTTTTATTATTTATTTACTTACTCTACAGTACAATATAATGCTTTGTTATGCTTGTGAAAAGCTTGAAATGTTAGCTACGATCAGCCATTCGTTGTGCATTCTGGTAGCTGTAGTTCAAACTGGAGAGCGTTCCTAAGTGATTGTATTGTTACAGGTCCAGTCAGAACTACACAAAAATGGTTACCACATTGTACACCCGCGCATGCATAGCATTCGTTTTTAAAAGTACTTTTTATATTAAAATACACATTTTAAACCTCCCCACCAACAAAAGGCACTAAAGACTACTTAGACTCAGCAACTTGCCAAATGGGAGTAGTAACTGTCCAATAGTTTGTTTTTTTTTTAACCTACAGGTGAATAATAAAAAATGCTCTCCCAGCACCAAACTTACACGAAAAACCACCAGTTTTTAAAAAGTGTTGTAGCTCAAAAATTACCAGACAAAATAACACAAAAATTGTAGAAAAAATTCAGCCTACCTGAAATCCAAAACGGCAGGCAGATTGATTGAACTTAACCCCACTATAATGGAAAGAACATTGCAACCATAACTATAGCAGGACTACCATCTTGCCATAATAAATTATTATTTATTATTATTATTATTTATTTCTTAGCAGACGCCCTTATCCAGGGCGACTTACAGTCGTAAACAAAAATACATCTCAAGAATCACAGTACAAGTAATAATACAATTAAGAGCAAGATAAATACAATGACTTTGGTTCTAGCAAATACAAGTATGACAAAATACGATTCAATAACGGAGCAGATAACAGTTACATCAGGATATAATTAAATACAAAATACTACAGATTAAATAACACTTGACAGATTACAGTACTCTAAAGTACAGGATTAAATGCAGTAAAATAGGGGGCAGATAAGAGCAAGTAAAGCGCATTTAAGGAAGAGTGATAATTGTCCAGAGGGAAAAAAAGAGGAGTTCTATAGGTGCTGTCTGAAGAGGTGAGTGTTGAGGAGGGGCCGGAAGGTGGTCAGGGACTGGGCAGTCATGACATCTGTAGGAAGGTCATTCCACCACTGCGGTTTTCACTTTTTTTCCTTTGTTAAATATTAACAAAGGAAAAAAGTGAAATACACACAATCAAAGTGATTAAACCAACACTCCTTGTAAATGTGATTCATATAAAGTCAAATAAAAAATGCATGGCCTGCTGGATGTATATGGAGTTTGTCACCCCATGTGACTTTTAGCACAGGATTCTATTTCAAATGTCAAGCTGATGCGACGGTTTTTATTTTGTAAATCCAAAAAAATATTGTAATGGATTTTTGATTGACAGTGAAAGTGAAAAAAAATCAACATAGAAATAGTGTGGACAGCCATTCTCCTAGTATGTAAACACAGTAAAAATATGACCTTTTTTGTTTAATAAACATGTTATAAGAGAGGCTGAAGGCATATGCAGCTCTTGTATTTCTGAGACTGTGAATAGATTGTAAACACAAAAAGGAGACTTACTGAGCTGAAAGAACAAACTCTCTGGACCTGTCTGACACATGGGTCCGGAGGTCATTCTAAGCTGGTGTATGCAGCTTAGTAGACTCTGGGCTCTCAGTGCCTCTCCAACATCATTTAGATAAACAAGCAGATGGCAGGTGTCAACAATGACAAAGAGCCATCTGTGCATCGAGGAGCATCTCCCCATACTCTCTCAGGCTACTTCATTAAACTTTACACTTCACAAAGTGACTGAGCTGCCACCTCCAACCTGTGGGGCCCACTGTCAAGTTACACTGACTGGACTAAACAGAGAGGGGAGGTCGGAGTTATATTTTTATGTTTAAAATCTCAAGGTTCCAGCAACAGGACATTAACCTAATCAACCAATTTTGTCATAAGATAATATAAACCCAGTGGAGTGGAGTCACATTGAAGGGAGTGATTTTAGTTTGGTTGGCTGCCTATATCTGAAATGCTTCACAAGCTGAGCTATCAAGTATATTAAAAAAAACAAAAGGCTTAATAGCAGGTAGGGTTAACAGAGAAAATAGAGGAAGAATAATTTATTACTAAGACTGGAGTGCAGTCCTAAATAGCATCTATAATACGACTACAATAACATTGTACTATCCAGTTCACATGCAAAAATATAGGTAAAAATAAAAAAGGTCAACATTACAAACATATTTTGGCTAAATGGATCCATCCTTTGCCCATTTTATTGGAATTGAAGATGAATTGTTTATAATTAACTATTAATACTATGGACTTCTTTTAAATAATTACAAAGTGTAAATGTGTTTTACTTTCAGTTTGTTCTAGCTGTTCTAAGTATGTTTTTCTTTTAAAAATGTTCCTAACTATTTGTTTGTTTGTTTATTTAATGAAAACCGCAAGCAGCATTAACAAACATCAAAAACAATTCTGAATAAGAGTGTAAATCAAATCTAAGGCATCCTCTTTGTAATTCGGTTGACATTTTACATCTGCTTCAAATCCCCACTCCAGCCTGGGTATAGGGCTTCTTAAGAGCACATCCATAAGTGAAAAAGAAAGAAAGAAAGAAATAATTAGGTTATTATCATAACCCTGGTTCCCTGAAAAAGAAATGTAACCATTACGGTTTGGGCATTTACCTCCTAAAGACCCAAAACCTGAATATTGTAAGAAAAGTCAAAAGTCATGATCAAGGCATTTTTTGAATAGAGCATATATGGATTCCTATATGTGTTCCATAGTAACCATAACCGTATTTACACTCTATAAGGAGTTATAAGCTAGTTTTACATTTGACCTTAAGGAGAGATCAAAGGCCACGATCAAGGTGATTTTTGGAAAGAGCATATATGGGTTCCTATCTGCACTCCATAGTAACCATGACTCTATCTGCACTCTGTAAGGGCTTATAAATTAGGGTTTCTGATTTTCGGTTTTAACTGATAAAACCCGATAAAACACCCGATACAAAAAAAATTAAATCGGTGGCTAGCCAATAAACACTGTAAAACACCGTAAAAACTGTGGAAATGGTTAATCTATTCACGTTTACAAAAAAATAATAAAAACATTTCTCTGTACTGCTGGGCAATGTCCCGCCTTCCTGACTTGTATCTATCATTGATTAGTTCTGAATACTTTAAACCCGCCCCAACTACTGAGTGACAGCACATTCCTACATTTCTATTGGAGACTCCGCTTGCAAGATTTAAAACGAGATTACAATCAGGATGAAGGCTTGTTAGCAGGATTTAAAGCTGTATTACAGTTAAGACACAGAGGATTTAAAACGGAATTGTGGCGAAAAGTACAAAAATGCCTACACACAAAAACCCCTGAAGAATGTACCTGAGACCATAGGGATTTTGTTTTGGAAGACAGCAAAGGAAAGAAGGTACAACTTGTGTGCAAGTACTGTCGAGTTGACACACACACACATACACAAAAAAAACCCGCTAATTTCATACAGTATATCAAAAACGAAAGCCCCGAAAAAAACGATTTACATAAAACTTTAAAATAGCTCAAAATAGGAGGAGGTCAAAGGTCACAGGCAAGGTGATTTTTGGATAGAGCATATATGGGTTCCTACTGTAAGGAGTTAAAAGCTAGTTTTACATTTGACCGAAGATTTTGAAAGGTTTTTAAAGAAATGCGTCAGGTGGCCATATTGGTTTACGCACAAACACCATTTTTGAAAAAGTCAATTGTATTAATATAGGGATGATGCTTGTTAACTTTGGAGTTAATCAAATAAATAATTTTTCAACTGAAGCGGTTTTAAATTTAAGAATGAAACGTAGCTCTGGCCGCCATCTTGTTTTACGAAAGAACACCATTTTTCCATATTTGAATTCCATTGTTCCCAGCAAGTTAAGAGTTAGTTGGTTAAACAGTTTGCAAACAGAAGCAGTTTGATGTTTGGGGCGCGTTTTGGCAAATTTGTTGGTAGCCATTTTGATAGTAAAATGTATTGCAGCGACTTCTACTTTGCAAACTTGAAGCGGGTTTGGTTGCTGATGACATATGCAAAGTTTGGTTGATGCAGGAGCGCAATTTTTTGCATCTGAGCTGTAATCTACATGGGCTGATACCTGCCAAGTTGTGAACAGGAGTAGTTTAAAGTTTTGGGAGGAAAAACAACAATAATAATACAAAAATATATAATAATAATAATAATAATAATAATAATAATAATAATAATAATAATAATAATAATAATAAAAAAAACGTTACCATAACAATAGGCTTCCCAAGCCAGCTTGGAAGCCTAATGACAATTAAACTACATCTACCGACATTTAAAATACCCTCTTTTTAAGTACATGTTTGTTTACGAATAAGTTTTCTTCTAAGAAAAAAACTATATATATATATATATATATATATATATATATATATATATATATATATATATATATATATATATATACAGTACTGTGCAAATGTTTTAGGCAGGTGAGAAAAAATGCTGTAAAGTAAGAATGCTTTCAAAATAGACATGTTAATAGATTATATTTATCAATTAACTAAATGCAAAGTGAGTGAACAGAAGAAAAATCTAAATCAAATCCATATTTGGTGTGACCACCCTTTGCCTTCAAAACAGCATCAAGCATCAATTCTTCTAGGTACACTTGCACACAGTTTTGAAGGAACTTCGGCAGGTAGGTTGGCCCAAACATCTTGGAGAACTAACCACAGTTCTTCTGGGGATTTAGGCAGCCTCAGTTGCTTCTCTCTCTTCATGTAATCCGAGACAGACTTCGATGATGTTGAGATCAGGGCTCTGTGGGGCCATACCATCACTTCAGGACTCCTTGTTCTTCTTTACGCTGAAGATAGTTCTTAATGACTTTCGCTGTATGTTTGGGGTCGTTGTCATGCTGCAGAATAAATTTGGGGCCAATCAGATGCCTCCCTGATGGTATTGCATGATGGATAAGTATCTGCCTGTACTTCTCAGCATTGAGGAGACCATTAATTCTGACCAAATCCCCAACTCCATTTGCAAAAATGCAGCCCCAAACTTGCAAGGAACCTCCACCATGCTTCACTGTTGCCTGCAGACACTCATTCGTATGCGCTCTCCAGCCCTTCGGCGAACAAACTGCCTTCTGCTACAGCCAAATATTTCAAATTTTGACTCATCAGTCCAGAGCACCTGCTGCCATTTTTCTGCACCCCAGTTCCTGTGTTTTCGTGCATAGTTGAGTCGCTTGGCCTTGTTTCCACGTCGGAGGTATGGCTTTTTGGCCGCAAGTCTTCCATGAAGGCCACTTCTGACCAGACTTCTCCAGACAGTAGATGGGTGTACCAGGGTCCCAATGTTTTCTGCCAGTTCTGAGCTGATGGCACTGCTGGACATCTTCCAATTGCGAAGGGAAGTAAGCATGATGTGTCTTTCATCTGCTGCAGTAAGTTTCCTTGGCCGACCACTGCGTCTACGGTCCTCAACGTTGCCCGTTTCTTTGTGCTTCTTCAAAAGAGCTTGGACAGCACATCTGGAAACCCTGTCTGCCTTGAAATTTCTGCCTGGGAGAGACCTTGCTGATGCAGTATAACTACCTTGTGTCTTGTTGCTGTGCTCAGTCTTGCCATGGTGTATGACTTTTGATAGTAAACTGTCTTCAGCAACCTCACCTTGTTAGCTGAGTTTGGCTGTTCCTCACCCAGTTTTATTCCTCCTACACAGCTGTTTCTGTTTCAGTTAATGATTGTGTTTCAACCTACATATTGAATTGATGATCATTAGCACCTGTTTGGTATAATTGTTTAATCATACACCTGACTATATGCCTACAAAATCCCTGACTTTGTGCAAGTGTACCTAGAAGAATTGATGCTGTTTTGAAGGCAAAGGGTGGTCACACCAAATATGGATTTGATTTAGATTTTTCTTCTGTTCACTCACTTTGCATTTAGTTAATTGATAAATATAATCTATTAACATGTCTATTTTTGAAAGCATTCTTACTTTACAGCATTTTTTCTCACCTGCCTAAAACTTTTGCACAGTACTGTATATATATATATATATATATATATATATATATTACAGGCTGCTATGGGCAGGATTTTCAATAAACAGTGTTATTGTATCAAACGTGGTATAGTAATGAGAGCTTTAGCAGCAAGTGATTTTCAAATTAAATGTGTTAATTAAATCAATCCTTAATTCTTTGAAATTGAGTCGATGAGGTCGTTAATAAACGCACTTCTCATTAAAAAGCTTAATTATTGCAGGTCACTGTAGTACATGGGGATTGGTTCATACCGATCAGCTGTTGTTATTGTTGAACGAGCTTGCACAAGTCAGTGAAAATAAAGCGAGTTGAAGGCAAGATCTGTGTGTGGCGTCGGTATCGAATACATCATTATTACAGTGGCGACGAGAAAGGTGAGCGATCCCGCAAGTGCCACAGAACATTTGGTAAGCTGCTATACTGTTGATATAAAGAAAAAAAGGAATTCCCAACGTTCTTTACGTATTTTTGTAGCTTTTTAAAAAAAAAAAGACTGAGTTCTACACGGCAGAACAACTGAACAAGAAGGCACGTATATAAGGCAGATAGTGGCAACAACACCATCTAGAGTGACGGACTGTGAGCAGTTTAAAAAAAATAAAAAGTGTGCACCTCATCAAATATTGTGTTGTCATGGCAATTGGACGTGCAAGAATTTGATGAATCAAAAGAAGATTTTGATTCTTATTTGGAACGTTTTGAATGTTGGTTGGTGGCAAAGGAGGTTGCTGATGACAAGAAGACACAGGTTTTCTTGGCAGTTTTGGGACCTAAAGTGTATGGACTCCTCAAGAATCTGACTGCTTCTGTTAAATTGGTGGACATGGGTTACACTCAACTTACAGAGACTCTTTCTCTGCATTTTAAGCCGAAACCAATTCTTATTGCAGAACACTTCAGATTTCATTGCCGGAACCAAGAGGAGGGGGAATCTCTCGCTGACTATATCATTGCTTTGAAGCGTCTGGCAAATACTTGTGAGTTTGCCAGTTTCTGGATGATGCTCTACATGATCAATTTGTTTGTGGTCTTAGAGGAGAGGGCTATGACAAACAGCTGTTGTCTAAAAAGCAATTAACTTTTAAGTCAGCCTGTGATATAGCACTTGCTTTAGAACTCACCCGGAAAGATAGCAAGGAGTTAGCAGGACATGCTGAACCACCAAAGAGTGAAGTGCATCGAGTAACCACGACACCAGGGACCAAGGGACATTTTAAACCACAACGTGGTCCTTCGACATCTCATCAGCAACCTCACCGGACGTCTGCACCACAGGCCAGTTCCACCCACTTCTCAAAACTGTGTTACCGTTGTGGGGGTGACCATCAGCAAAGCACATGCCGATTTCATCAAGAAACATGTCACAAATGTGGGAAAGTGGGTCATCTACTGACACCATGCCAGAGGCTGAATCGAGACTATAGAGCTGTTTATTGTCTACACAACTCAAGGAAATGGAGACGGAATTTACCTCCAGATCATGTTAGCAGGCAAACCAGTTAACATGCAGCTTGACACCAGATCATCTCTATCACTAATACCTGAGCACATCTACAGGACCCATCTCAAGAAGTACCAGCTATGCACATCGCATATTCAGCTTCAGTCTTACACAGGAGATTGGATACCTGTTATGGGGGAGATTCAGGTGCCAGTCACTTATGAGGGAGGAGCATGGTTCCTACCTCTAATGGTAATGTGAGGAGATAGGCCAGCATTACTGGGAAGAAACTGGCTTGAGAAGATAAAGTTGAAGTGGGAAAAGATCTTCACTTTAGGAAGTGAATCAAAACTTTTCAAGTGAAAGTAGTGTTGGATAAGCATGATTCTATTTTCCGAGATGGCTATGGCTATGTTCTTAAAGAAAAATGGTGTTTGGCATATTCTATCTTAACCATACCACCCAGCGTCAAACGGGGCAGCTGAGCGGGTGGTACAAACATTCAAAAAAGTCTGGACAAAAAAATAGCCCTCCCATAAAAATGGTGTCCGTTGTGCACTAGTTTATAGACAATTACATAGAAAAGAAAAAGACAGGAAAAAAAGATTTTAAAAAAGTTGCATTGTAGTGCATTTCTTTTTAGACCATGTTCAGGACCCTCCATAACAATAACCAGGGTTATTGACAAACAGAGAGTCCCTCCACATATTAAAATGTTTCATAATCAGTATATTATACACATATTACACTAAAAATTAACCCATGGTGGTATTATTATTATTTATTTCTTAGAAGACGCCCTTATCCAGGGCAACTTACAATTGTTACAAGATATCACATTATACAGATAATACATTATTTTTTACATACAATTACCCATCAGAGCCCAGAGCCCAGAGCCCAGAGGTCATGACAAGTCAACTAAGCCAGTGCGGATTTTCAGTCCTGGGGAGAGGGTGATGGTTTGTGACTTCAGGCATTTATTATTATTATTTGTTTATTTATTATTTGTTTATTTAGCAGACGCCTTTATCCAAGGCGACTTACAGAGACCAGAGTGTGTGAACTATGCATCAGCTGCAGAGTCACTTACAATTACATCTCACCTGAAAGACGGAGCACAAGGAGGTTAAGTGATTTGCTCAGGGTCACACAATGAGTCAGCATCCTAGGCATCCCAAACGTCTTTGGAGTCCAGGGGTTGTGAAAGAAAAAAGAGGGCCCTTGACTTATTGAGTCCTTGTGGGACATCGTCTGGTTCATGTGCATGTGGATCACCTGTTACTTTCAAAGGTTTCAGCTCACTCAACAGAAGATGATGTCACTCTGGATGAGAACAGTTACACTGAGGATTTTGCTCCTGCTTGTGAAATTCCAGCAGGGGTTGTTCCGAATGTAGAACTCCAGAGATCAATAGCAGCAGCAGGAACTCCAGTCCGAAGATACCCTGTGCGACAGCGAAGACCACCACAAAGACTTTTGAGTCTTGAACTGAACTACTGTTATTGTAATATGACTGTTATCATTGTGTTGCTTAGTTATTATCAAATTTAATCAACAGGGCAGAATAATCCTGGAACTTGTTCTGCGTACTGAACAGGGTTATTGACAAACACAAAGTCCCTCCACATACTACAATGTTTCATAATCTGTATATTATACATATATTACACTAAAAATTAACCCATGATGGCATTATTTATTTCTTAGAAGACACCTTTATCCAAGGGAGCTGGGAGCCCAGAGCCCAACACCCAGCTTCACATTGCTGTCTCATGAATGTGCTGGGCCCCTACATTTCTGTTGGTTTTCCAGGTTGTGGTAGGTATCTGTGTAGTTCCATAATACACATGGTTCTATATAATGGTTGATATTAATATTGCAACGTCCTCTAAAAACGATTTAATGTTATTTTAGAAGCCAAAAAATGATAGCACAGGTTCGAATTGTAAAGGTTTTAGGGTTTTTTTAGCCTACCCATAATGCACCTGTATATGCATAATAGATTCTAATAATATTGCAGCGTCCTCGAACTGAATAAAGTCTAAAAAACTATTTAATGTTATTTTTTTTAGAAGCAAAAAAAATGTTACCTCTACATTCTTTGGTTAACACGGTTATTTTAAGACCAAATAAGACGTGATTAGGAGTAAGAGTCCTCTTTTTCTGTTAAAACTGTATATATGCGCTGGGGTTCATATAGGATAAGCCGTTCCCCATACTGCCATCTGGTGTTTGATTTTTAATATTGCAGCGTCCTCAAACTGAAGTCAAAATATAGTCTAAAAGGCTTTAAAAAAGTTATTTTAGACGTTGATAAAGGTTAGCACTACATCCTTTGGGTTAATACGATTATTTTAAGACCAAATAAGACATTGTTAGGAATAAGGATAATCTTTTCTGTTAAAACCGTATATATTTTGTGGTTAAATGCTGGGGGGTCAAGGAGAGAGACCTAGAAAGGGTAAAAAACCTTTTTTTTGACTTAGAAAGAGATTTTTCTTAAATAATAGTCTTAATAACTATCATTCAGAAGAATACGTCTTACATAAAGGCTTCTTAATCAATATGTAATATTTTACACTATTACACTGAAAAAGAACCTTATCTAACTGTGAAAGGTCTATTGAGCCTGTTCTTTTTTTCGGGGATGGCTGTTCACTGTGTAATTATTTATTTTTTATTATTTATTTCTTAGTAGACGCCCTTATCCAGGGCGACTTCCAATTGTTACAAGATATCACATTATTTTTAAATACAATTACCTATTTACCTATTTGGTGCTTATCTTGGCGAGAGCCAAGTTCAAATCAGCATGAAGTTTCTACTCATCTACTCTCGTGTAATGGAAATCATATATAACTATTTAAATGTGCACTATGAAATCTTTTTTTGGTTAAAAAGAAAACAAATACAGTAAGCCATTTATGCATATTGGTTAGAATTTATTTTCTTATGTTGACATCTACTTTTGCATGTATTTTAGCATGTACGATTGTAGGCTATAAATAAATACGTTTGAAGTGCCATTTGTGTTTGTAGTTGTTAGTTATATTATACATGTATACCATGTATGTAACATTTCTTCTAGGTAAGAAATTAACTCTGGTCCTGTACACTCTCTCTGTATCGTCGGTGTCACAGACGCGGTCTATTAATTTCTGTTTCAAGGTGAGTTATATATTCTTTCATTAATTAAAATCCTAATTTTCCAAGTGCAAATTAACTCCTAATAAATTATGACAATAACACAGATTTGCTTTTAAATTCCCACACAAGCAAAAGAAATAGTCACAAGAAGCACTGCTCGTTAAGATATTTACATTATTTCATAAATCAGCATAATTTCGGAAATCACATTAGAACAATTATTTAATATCGAAATAGTCATAGTGACTGCTTGAAAATGCCAAAACGCAATGCTACATACCAATTTCTTGATTATCACTGGAGTTATCATATAAGACCTTTTGAAAATCCTGCCCAATGTATTTTAATGTGTTTTTCTTCAACATGCATTTCAAGTACAAACTTAAAAACGTGATAAAAAAATACATCATTGTCAAGCAATGCCACAACCTGATATGAGAAAGGTATTTGAAATGCATTTAAGCATGTGAAAAATGTATTCAGGATATATCAAGTTCAAACACAGTATGTTTAATCAATTCCATTCAGTTCCTTACATTAAGACTTTTCCTGATGTTTAAAATTGCAATCCAGAGGAAACTTTGCCTCCTAGATTTGATTCAAATAGCACCAGTAGTTTCACCTAAAACTCCTAGTTATCCTGCCTTATTCAAGCAGGTGAAAATGTGTATGTTTGCTCATTAGTACAGAGTAGTGCAAGCTTACGTTTCCTTGGTATTGAGTAGACCTATCATATGGGATGGTTTGATAACTAAGAAATTAAAAGTTTGCTCAGTCTACAACAAATACAAAATAAACGCAAACAATCAAAATATCACAATGTTTATAACACAAACTGTGTTGTCCTTAATGTAATAAACTATTTTGATTATAATCATAAATTCATCTTGGCCCTGATTTACTTGTTTTGCAAAATGTGAACCATTGTGTTTTCTGACACTGTTAATGTAACAAAGTTAGCAGGAAACAACCCAACCATATTTTTAGACATGCTGTTTGCTGAAAGCATGTTGTGTAGTACTTTCACTACACAATGTAAAGGACTGTCAGGGGGCTCCCAAGTGGCACATCCAGTAAAAGCGCTCCGCATGGAGTGCAGGATGCGCTCTATAGCCTGGAGATCACAGGGTCAAATCCAGGCTATGTCACAGTCGACCGTGACCGGGGGTTCCTAGGGGCGCGCACACTGGCAGAGCGCCCAGGTAGGGAGGCTTAGGTCGGCAGGAGAATCCATGGTTCACTGCGCATCAGCGACCCCTGTGGCCGATAGGGCGCCTGTGGTTCTGCAGTGGAGCCGCCATATCTGTGTTGTCCTCCAGCACTATAGGTCTGGTGGCCTCACTGTGGATCCGCAGTGCGAAAAATGACAGATTGGCAGGAGCACGTTTTGGATGCATGTTTCCCAAGTCGGCTGGTGGGTTACGAGCGGTGAGCCGAGGTTACAGATAATAATTGGGTATACAAAATTGGGGAGAAAAACCAGGGTTAAAAAAAATAATAATAATTGGCACCAACTAAATTAAAAAAAAAAAACTATCAGAAGTTTGTGTAGCAATAATGCTCTTTTAATTAAACAATTTAAATCAGACCATATGTACCTGTCACCACTTAGAGCCAGACTACACCACTTGGTTGAGAAACTACGGGCACCAGGTCCCAGTAAAATACACTTCAGGTACTATATAAAATATTCTAGGATTCTTAACAATTACCATTAACCTTTTCCTTTCAGGTTCGTCTATCTCAGTCCATACCATGGGGCTTTGAACAGGAAAGATAACACAGGTATGTATTTTATAAAAACAGTATTTTTAGTAAATATAAAAACAGGGAATTAGACTTGAAAATGAATAATAACACTTGCATGCAGAGGGAATTAGAAAGAGCAGAGAGAAGAAAGAAAAAAACTCCAAAGGCTGGAAATGATCAAAGAAAATGATTAAAACAAACTAAAACAAACAAAACAAAACAAAAAAGTCCAATTGCTGCATTAGATTGCAGCCAGTCCTTCAAGGTTAAAAAAAAAAAAACTAAGAGAAAAAAATGCTGATCTTCTACACTGCAAGAACACTGCACTGCTTTCAGCAGTAGGGGTATAAACGGGGAAGTAGCATTGGTTTTTGAAGTTTAGAGTAGGAAAGCAGCGTTGATCCTAGTAGCCTGGTGTTCCCAGCACATCTGCCTGGCTCAAGTGTGCCTATTCTTCTTTCTCGTTCTGTCTCTTGTTCTTTCTTTCGTTATGTTGCGTTCTGCCTTAGTTCAGTCGGGTTCTCTGCATTCCAACTCTGTCCGTGTCTCGCTGGTCTATCTTTCTCTCTGTCCGTTTCTTTGCCTATTTCACACTCTCTCTGCTTCCTGCTTTTTTCTTCCTGCTCTACCTTCCTTGTTTTCTGTTTCACCTACCTTTTAAATACTCATTTTAATTCCATTCAGTGCCAGTGTGTAATTTTGGGGATTCCTGCCAGGACGTGATAAAATCAATTAGTGCAAACCAAATAAATCAAAAAAGAAAAAATGCATGTGAAAAATAAAATAAAAAAACAATCATTGCTTGTGAAAGAAAAAACTTAGAAATAAAGTGCAGATACAGAAAAATGAAAGACAGTACAAGCGAGCAGAAAAAAATAATCAAACAGATTTGTCACCTGGTGACATACCTACAACATAAAATGCAGCACATCTTTTACAACAGCAGGTAATGGAATTGTAATTTAATACTGGTAACTGATTATAAAACCATGTATCATCACTCATCCTTTTACTTGTAAACAGCAGCTTTCTTTAAAAGGACAATACACAATTAAAGGGTAGAATTCCATGAAACATCCTGGTACTTATGAGATGTTTTAAATATTGTTTCCTGAATAAAATACTTTACAATTCACCCAGATGTCATTGAGCATTAGAAGATGATACAACTCTGGTACATGAATAGAGCGGACTCAGCTAAACTGGGACATTTAATATAAAATGTTTATCCATAACTTTAAACAGTAAATTAGAAGTACAAGTGCAATAAAAAAAAGTCAAGCAGACAAATATTTCATATATAGTAAGCTTTATCTCTTTACTGGTTGTAACAATAAAGACATTGATAAAGACTTAGATATTTGTCTACTAGAATTTTACCACAGTAAAGGCCAACCTTTATAGAACCTTTATAGAAAAAACATTTGATTTACTTAATTCAAGTGTTCTATTTTGTTTGTGAAGAATTAAGAGACAGTTTGCTGTTTAAAAGTAACAACCTGCCCACATTATCTGGGTATTCAGTTATAATGGGACAGCACACCTGGCAAAGTAGGACATCACAGAATGATGTTTGCTAACACACTGAAATCTATATAGACATGTTCTTCCTATATTTTCTGGAAACCAAATATGTTTTCATAAAACAGCTGAAATAATTTTACAAAAGACTAGAGATTTGCTGGGCCTCATCTAGTTCTGAAAATAGAATTTCTTGTTGAAGGAGGGCATAAATAAAATTAACCAACATTGACCAATGAAAATAATACTTCAATTCTAATTTACCACATAGAGAAGGCAGAGAATACAAAAGTAAAACATTTCTCCACTCATTTGCCTTCCAGTATCTCCTAACTTTTAGTCCTTGTGTACCTGGATAGTTCATCTGAAGGTGTAAAACTTTGTAGCAAATCATCCACATCTGCTATCTTACTACCAATATACCATGGTTTCCCATGATAACATGAAATAAGCTAAAAGATGCCATTTGTGTAACATCAAGTAACACTGCATGCATGCAATCCGGAACAAAGCCATCAACCATATCAAAACAAGGAATAAGCATTGAAGGTGACAGAGATTTATTCCCTTCACTGGCTGACAGAATCACAAGTTTGAAGTACACTAGGAAATCCAGCAGGATAGACACAACCAAAACCGCGCCACTTGGAAATGATCAACTACATCCATATTCACCATTTAACTGAATAGCATTCTACAAGACAGACTGTGCAAGAGTCACATGTACAGATCAATGGAAACTCTGCTCACCACATTATTCTGAGTAAAAGGGTTTTTTCACATAAACCCTTCATTGCCTAATTTTATAGTTTTATCAACAAGTGGTATTAAGAACATATCTATGCATGGTCTAGAACTGCCAAATCACAAAGATGCTAAAAAGATGCATTTCCTACACCTGTCTGTGGAGATTTCATTATATGAAATTGAATTGGCCAAACAGAATAAAGTGAGTCAGTGAGAAGTCAAATTAAATTTTTGCACCTGATTTTCAAAACATAATCCATTGTAAACATCATTACTGCATCAGTACGAGGAGATTCTTGCCAATGTATTATGTGTTTTGCTGCATCAGTGAATTGTAAAAATCCTGAAGCTGTCTTTCTATAGGTATGATCATCAAGTTGCAAGTCTGAATTACAATCTAGACAGCTGGTAGAAGGTGAATCTGTTCCACAGTACATAGGGTAGTCAGTAAGGTAGGCAGTTTTTACATTTTCTACAAATCAATTAATACAGTGAAAACATCTTTCTAGTCCTGCTATGCCCTTTCGTTCGTTTGCCCCTTATTAATGAGACACAGGACACAGAAACTGGAGGTTTAGCACTTACGAGCACTTTTAATAATACAAAGAAACAAAACAAAACAAACACCTAGCTCCTTTGGAGCACTAACTGAACGCAGGGACAGCCCTATCTAGCCCGGGACAGCTAAACTGTTTGCCCAATTTAAAAAACAAAAACAAAAAAAAACACACCGTTTTCAAAAATACACACTTGAAACATGATCGTACACACAGTACTCAAAATAGTGGCTGCTCGGACACAGTATACACCTTCCCATGTCCTTCTACTCAGCAGCCTTGAGCAGACTTACTGCTCTCCTTAAATACCCTGCACCTGGCTCTAATTACAGTGATACAAAAATATATACAGTGCTGTGAAAAAGTATTTGCCCCCTGTCTGATTTTCTGCATTTTTGCATATTTTTGACACTGAATGTTATCAGATCTTCAACCAAAACCTAATATTAGATAAAAAGGACCCTGAGTGAACAAATAACACAAAACATTTGATACATATGTCATTTATTTATTAAAGAAACGTATGCAACACCCAATGCCCCTGTGTGAAAAAGTAATCGCCCCTTTAGACTCAATAACTGGTTACTCCACCTGTAGCAGCAATAACTGCAACCGAACGCTTCCTGTAGTTATTGATTAGTCTCTCACAGCGCCGTGGAGGGATTTTGGCCCACTCCTCCATGCAGAACTGCTTCAACTCAGTGACATTTGTGGGTTTTGCGAGCATGAACTGCTCGTTTTAGGACCTGCCACAACATCTCAATGGGGTTTAGGTCTGGACTTTGACTTGGCCATTCCAAAACTTTAAATTTCTTGTGCTTCAACCATTCTGATGTAGACTTGCTTGTGTGTTTCGGATCATTGTCTTGCTGCATGACCCAGCTGCGCTTCAGCTTCAGCTCACGGACGGATGGTCTGACATTCTTCTGTAGAATTCTCTGATACAGAGCAAAATTCATGGTTCCTTCAATGATGGCAAGGCGTCCAGGTCCTGATGCAGCAAAGCATCCCCAAACCATGACACTACCACCACCATGCTTGACCGTTGGTATGAGGTTCTTACTGTGGAATGCAGTGCTTGGTTTTCGCCTGACATAACGGGGCCCATGTCAGCCAAAAAGTTCCACTTTTGACTCATCTGTCCATAGAATATTGTTCCAGAACTCTTGAGGATCATCCAGGCGTTTTTTGGCAAACTTGAGATGAGAATTCATGTTCTTCTTAGTGAGCAATGGTTTCCGCCTTGCTACTCTGTCATGAATCCCATTTTTGCCCAGTGTCTTTCTGATGGTGATGTCATGAACACTGACCTTAGCCGAGATGAGAGATCCCTGGATGTTGTTCTAGGGTTCTTTGTGACTTCCTGGACGATTTTACGCCTTGCTCATGGAGAGATTTTGGCAGGACGGCCACTCCTGGGAGGATTCACTACTGTCCCAAACTTTCTCCATTTGGACAATATGGCTCTGACTGTGGTTTGGTGGAGCCCCAGAGCCTTAGAAATGGCTTTGTAACCCTTTCCAGACTGATAGGCATCAACAACTTTTTCCGGAGGTCTTCAGGAATTCCTTTTGTTCGTGGCATGATGTGCCTCTAGAACCTGTGTGCTGACAACTTCATTCTGATGGTAAGGGCCAAAGTTAGTCAGATTTATATTGGGCAGGGCTGGCCCAAATCAGGCCTGGTTGTTAACCAAAGTACTCAAACAGCTGACCCTAATTATCCCTTTAATTGTGTTGAGTTGACTAGGGGGGTGTGGCAATGTGGCCACGCCCTTGTGCATAGTTTGTGTTATATGTTACGTGTTGTGTGTAAATGTTGGTGTATAGGCATTGGTACACGGGATATAAGCGGGTCTGTGTTTCACGTGTGTTTAAAAATGTATATTTGTAGTTAGGCACGAGGATTGCACAGCATTTCACGTGCAAGTAAAAAGTAATAATATGTGAGCACGGGGAATTGCACTTTATTAATTCACGTGCAGTTGTACCGAGACTCCAATTGAATGATTGATTAGCAATCGAGTCTTGGTACAGCTGCATAAAAGCTGCATGTTTTCACTCACCCGGGGTTGGGTGTTCGTGAGTGGAGAACGGGTGTGGAGAAGGAGGTTAAATAAAATATAAGAAGAAGAAGAAGAAGAATAACCATTTATTTTACTCACCGTGTTTGTTTGTCTCCGTGCACCGTTTGTTAAGTGTTAGTTCGTTTTGTTTGTCTGTTTATTTTGGCGTAAGTGCTGTGTGCTGTTTTTGTGTTCTTTTTGTTTATTTATTAAATGCTGAGCGAAAGCATTCACTCAGCTCCACCAAACTCACCTCTCGTTTTGTTTATTTATTTCCTGGCTCTGGTCTGACGTCACCCACTCTGGCCGTCTTTGTGACACGTGGTGTCCTGCGTGGGATCTACAGCGCCTCCTAGACTCAGACCAGAGCACGAGTACCGTGTGTTTTTTTTTTGGAGAGAAAAGAAAAAAAATGATTTTTTTTTTGGAGAAATGGAGGGAGGAAAGATGCTAGAGAGGAAGCAACAGCAGCACCCATCCTGCAGGCCAGTGACAGAGGAGGTGATCGACTGGCTGCTGGATCAGGAGAAGCAAGGGGGGCCCAGAGTAACATCAAGCGCAGCAGTTGCAGGCGGTGTTAAAAGGTGCCCTGCACCGCTACTAACAAGGCTGTTGTCCTCTAGCACCCAAAGGGGAGGAGCCGAACGTCCTACACCTGAGTGGGAGGAGCCCGAACGTCCCACGCCTGAGTGGGAGGAGCCCGAACGTCCCACGCCTGAGTGGGGGGAGCCCGAACGTCCTAAGCCCAAGAGGGGGAGTCGGTGCGCCCACAGCCCAAGGGGAGGAGTCGGTGCGTCCACAGCCCAAGAGGGAGGAGTCGGTGCATCCACAGCCCGAAAGGGAGGAGTCGGTGCGTCCACAGCCCAAAAGGGAGGAGTCGGTGCGCCCACAGCCCAAAGAGGGGAGTCGGTGCTTCCATAGCCCAAGAGGGGAAGTCGGTGCTTCCACAGCCCTAGGACCCAAGCTGCCAGCAGAGGGAGAATGCCTGCTGGTTCCATCTCCACCAGCAGAGGAACAATGCCTGCTGTCCCCATCTCAACCAGCAGAGGAACAATGCCTGCTGTCCCCATTTCCACCAGCAGAGGAAGAATGCCTGCTGTCCCTGTGTCCACCAGCAGAGGAAGAATGCCTGCTGTCCCCGTGTCCACCAGCAGAGGGTGAATGCCTGCTGGGTTCCCATCCACCAGCAGAGTGTGAACGTCTGCTGGTATCACTTCCCCCACCGTCACCACCCGGAGGAGAGGAACAGGAGCTGCCTCTGCCTCCACCATAGTCCCCTGCAAGAGCGGGAGAGCCGCACCAGTCCCCTGCAAGAGAGGCGGAGCCGCTCCAGTCCCCTGCAACAGTAGGAGACTACACGCTGCTCGCACCACCATCGTCAGGAGACTACACGCTGCTCGCACCTCCATCGCCAGGAGACTACACGCTGCTCCCACCTCCACCGCTTCCGCCACTAGGAGCAGAGCAGCAGGAGCTGCCTCTGCCTCCGCCACCTCCACAGCTTCCTCCACTAGGAGCAGAGCAGCAGGAGCTGCCTCTGCCTCCGCCACCACCCGGAGCAGAGGAGCAGGAGCTGCCTCTGCCTCCACCACTTTCAGGAGCAGAGCAGCAGGAGCTGCCTCTGCCTCCACCACCACCAGGAGCAGAGCAGCAGGAGCTGCCTCTGCCTCCGCCACCTCCAGGAGCAGAGCAGCAGGAGCTGCCTCTGCCTCCGCCACTGCCAGGAGCAGAACAGCAGGAGCTGTCTCTGCTTCCCGCACCTCCACCACAGGGAGTACGGGGGCCGGAGCCCCAGAAAGGGGACCTTCCGGCTACAAAGACAGGGGGAGAGGTCAGGAGACCACTTTCCCCAGCAGCAGTTTCGCTGCAGGAGTTCTTGTGGCCGGAGCCCCACAGGAGGGAGCTACCGGCTACGAAGAAAGGGGGAGAGGTCAGGAGACCAGCATCCCCCGCAACAATTTCGCTGCAAGAGTGGACCAGCATGCTGTCAGCCGTGCCACTACCGGCAGGGGTGCTGACAGCATTGCCAGCCATGGGCCCACTGAAGCCTCCCTTCCCAGCCCGAGACTTTGTCCTGGACTGCTGGGTTTTTAAGGGGGGAGGTGGCCGTTGAGGCCATGTGTGCTGCGCACAAGGGAGGGTATATGTGGCAATGTGGCCACGCCCTTGTGCATAGTTTGTGTTATATGTTACGTGTTGTGTGTAAATGTTGGTGTATAGGCATTGGTACACGGGATATAAGCGGGTCTGTGTTTCACGTGTGTTTAAAAATGTATATTTGTAGTTAGGCACAAGGATTGCACAGCACTTCACGTGCAAGTAAAAAGTAATAATATGTGAGCACGGGGAATTGCACTTTATTAATTCACGTGCAGTTGTACCGAGACTCCAATTGAATGATTGATTAGCAATCGAGTCTTGGTACAGCTGCATAAAAGCTGCATGTTTTCACTCACTCGGGGTTGGGTGTTCGTGAGTGGAGAACGGGTGTGGAGAAGGAGGTTAAATAAAATATAAGAAGAAGAAGAAGAATAATAACCATTTATTTTACTCACCGTGTTTGTTTGTCTCCGTGCACCGTTTGTTAAGTGTTAGTTCGTTTTGTTTGTCTGTTTATTTTGGCGTAAGTGCAGTGTGCTGTTTTTGTGTTCTTTATGTTTATTTATTAAATGCTGAGCGAAAGCATTCGCTCAGCTCCACCAAACTCACCTCTCGTTTTGTTTATTTATTTCCTGGCTCTGGTCTGACGTCACCCACTCTGGCCGTCTTTGTGACAGGGGGCAATAACTTTTTCACACCTGAAGATTGCATGTTTGATTACCTTGCACACCAAACAAATGAAAGAAGCACCAAACATTGGTGTCATTTTTTTCTCTCAGACTCCCTCTATATACTACTACAACCCACAAAAAAAAATCTCACCAAATACAGTGTGAAAAATGTGCAAAAATGCAGAAAATCAGACAGGGGGCAAATACTTTTTCACGGCACTGTATATAGGAATGTATATCTGATGCCTAAAGCCCAACTAATAGTCAACACACATTACATTGAGTGCTAATCTAACACTATATGGAGACACACTACACAACCTTAGAAAAATAAACCAATCTCTTCTTTTCCTCTTTCAACAACAGGTGATACAGGATGATAAAGTTTGACATGCATAAGCTTTTCTGTAATCGTTTTTATTTAATTCACTTTTAAATTTACAGCTTTTTGAATAGTGCCACATGTGATTTTTTGAATGTGGAATATTGTTAGATATTGAATATAAATTCCCCATACCAGTACCTGTTTTCCATTCCTTCTATTCCATAATACACAAAATTGTGTGTGTGGTGGATGGGTTGGGTTGGGTTGGGGAGAGAATCATGTACACTTGGGAAATACAACTCTTGAGGAGCTCTGCGCTTTCAAGCACGCAGAGTCTCTAATGCACTTTAGATATATTTTGGGCTAATAAGTGGAACTGAGAGGGACGGTAGTTCCTTGCGCCAAGTTATCAGCGAGAACTCTCTATATAGCAAGGGTAGTTTACATGTTTTCACGGTATTGGCGCAGCAAAAGTAAATCAGCCAAAAGCAGCATTTCATTTTTCATTTGTAGTTCCCAACACTCTTAGGTGAAATGTAGAAAAAAGTCAATACTTGTCATAAAGTAAGATAAATAAGTAGCCAAAGTAAAATTGTCCTTGTCCTTTTTCTCCCAATGTATTTTTTGCACACCCCAGGCACTTTTAACCATGCATTTGTATATTACAGGACATCCGAGTTTAATGACAATTAACTTGTTTTGTCAACATGGAAATATACTAGGGAACACATTTATTTTGATGTCTATCATTTATATAAAACAACTTATTTCTGTTTTTAAATTTAACATTTGCCTGCAAAAAATATCTTATTTTATATAAATATATATAAAAAAGGTCTGGCATGCGTGGGATTTGAGATGAAACTATAACCTTCAGTTTGAAAGCGTGGTGTGTTACTGTCATCAGTGAAACACGGTTATTAGTTGAGAAAACAAGCAGTATTTTGAAAGATGAAGTCAGCCAGCTGAGAATTCGGGACTGTTATTTTGGAGATTTTTCGAGTCATCTTCATCATCATCATTATTCTGAGATTCTGATCTTGATCTCTGAAAAATGTTGATTTCCTGTCAGTGTAATACTCATTGTGGTCCCTATTGGCACAAGGAAGTACGGTTCCTCTCAAGATACTGAGAGTAACGTTATTTATGGTCCCCACTGGACAAAAAAGAACGTTCATTTCAGAGAATTAGCTATATGCTGAAGGATAGCCTATATATTCAGTAAAAGTAAAACATAAATAAATAAATACATTAATATTGAAATAAATGAATACATAAATCAATACATAGACATTTCTTTCTTTATCTATCTTGACATTTATTTATTTTTCACTATCAGATATAAACAATGCCATTTAACACTGTATGAAACAAAAAAATACTCAACAGTTCTTGTTCAATTGTATATCAGTGAAGATTTTTGTACTGTCACAGACGGTTTGAGTTATAAGTCATTAGATCCTTTTGCATGGAAGGCCTCGGTTGCAAGGGTGTGCGGTTCTTTGATGGACCCAGATTCAGTTAAAATGTGTTTGCCCACTGATGATGGGAATGAGAACGTAGAGATGGGAGCCCAGCTAACAAGAATTAAGTTTTTGCAGGTATCAGACTTTTAAAGGCTGTCACCCACACCTGTGAGCAGAAACTGACTCACTGAGAGCAGAAACTGACCCAAGACTGTCACAGTTACAGGAAGCAGGCCAATCTTTGGGAAACAAATTGAACATTTGTGAAACTGCAACAAATATTGTAATGACTGTAATGTGTTTTAGAAAATATTTTTAGCAGATGTGCACAGGCCTGTCGTGGTGTTCGCAGAACCAGTCCGAGCTAAGCCTGGCGCAGAGTTCAAATCCTGTTGGGAAAGTTCTGAGTTATTAGACATGAATTGGATGATTTAAACTAACCTGTATTGATTGAAATAATATGATATACTCTTTGTCAATAATTATAATAATACTGTATATGTTAAAAAGATCTGTATACTCAGTAGAAAACAATGGATAGATGTTGTGTGCAGTCTGTGAAAGCACCTGCTAGTAGTTAAACTCAGCAGGCTCTTATCATAAGGCCTTGTTAGCGCATTCTAGTTTTATGAGAAAAAGTAGCTTCTTTCGATACTTTACTTTCTTTGCTTCATGTCTCATACTAATCAACACCAAAAAATTGGCAAAAAGCAAAAAGGTTGTCTTAAAACCTGCTTTGACTGGATTTTGTATGAACAGAGAAAGGGCTCAGACTTAATTCAGTAAAATAATATTAGCAACTGTTATACTGAAGTAACTGAATTAGAAATACATGTTACAAAATCATTTAAAGTTAAACTGTTATACAAATAACAGTATTATTGTTGAAATAATATATATTATAGTTAAAAACTAAAGAAGTTCAGTATTAACTGACACTGTTAGTATATTGTAATAATTGTACTGTGTCTTAAAGAATATAAAACCAGCATCAATAATATTGCAGCAAATTATGAACAGGTTACAATGCTTTGAATTAAGAAAACGGAACAAGTGGTAATTAGTTATTAGTTATTGAAAACTGAACAAGTGGTCTTTGTTATTAGTGCACATACACTCATGGAAGTCTGTAACCTTGAAAGGAGGCTAGGTATTGCAAATTAGTAAAAACAAAAGGTTAACTCTATTTAGACAGAACAATATTTGAAACTAAAAAGACATTTTGATTTTATTTGATTGTGTTGTTACTAAGCATAGAGGTTTAAAAAAGTATTCTGATCTAATAATAGAGTGGCAAAACTCTCTGAAGAGAAATAATATGTTTTAAGTATTTTGATCTAATAAGAAACATAATATTTAAACTAACTAAGTGTTTTTGCTTGTTTAAGCTTTAAGCTTTTAAGCTTTACTGTAATACAAATAGACTGTAAAAGCAGGAGTGAGCATTTAATTTAATCAATTTAAGAATTAGTTCATTTTCTTTCTCCAACTAAACAAAAAATCTTTTAGACATTACAGTTTCCATTAAATTAAATAATATACATGTTTAGTTTATATAAAGTAGCGACTTTCGTTGGGAGAAAAGTGATTTCATGCGATGAATTTGGAGAAGTGCTTACAATGGTGTTTCATATTAATGAAAACAATAGTCTTGGCAAGAAAACAGGGTGTTTGAATCCTGCTTGAGCAGGCAACGTTTAGAAACAGAGAGGTCAGGCATAGTCTGAGAATGGAACAGTTAAATAAGGCTATTATACTTAACATGTTTATTATAGTTTAAAATTTAAATGAAACTAACTGGACTTGCCACTGTATGCTTATCCAAAGGCAATCTTTGTCAAATACTTTGTTAACACACATTTGTATATGAAGTTAAACTGACCCATTGACAACACACTGAAAAGGTAACGTAATATGCAGCTAAGAGGGATATATAATTTTTGACTAAATAATAATATAAATTTAGCTAAATATAATCAAATAGAGCTGTTGTTACATATGAAAAACAACTCTCATATATACACATATACTTGAATTATATTATAGCAAGGATTCTGTGAACTTTGGTCCACCTGTCTTTTCAGAAAAAGGAGGAGTTGGAAAAAGAGAGCGATGAAATCATGTTTCAATGTTTTTTGGCAAGAAGATATATTCAATCAGTTTTGAAAAAGAGTTGAATAGATCCTTCTAGAATATATCATTAACTTAAATATAAGAAATGTCAAGGCCGAGTGATGATTAGATTTACTTGGGACTCCTGATGTATTCAATGGAGGGAAAACCAAGGTAAAACCCCAGTCAAGTATCGCACGACTTGCTAACTACAAGCTGATGTGATCCAGCTCTGAAGATCTCTGAAGAACTGATTGCTGTTTAGTCGTATTCACAAGTCTCTGCCTTTTGAAGACAGTTCTTATTTTTCAATATATCCTACACTACACTTCCATAAATCTCCATCCACCCCCGAAACAAAATCCTGACTACTCCTCTGTGTCTCGTCTGTCTTTTATTATGTTACATGTATTGTAAGGGGAATGGGTCACCCTGTTCCTTAGCATGGGAAGGGGGAGTGAGTGAGTGAATGAGTGGGGAGAATGTGTGTTGCTTCGAGGGTTGCAGAGCATGGATGTGACTGGTTGATGATGAGCCGGACAGTGGTGGGAAATGACTTATATAAGGGGGTGCATGAACCTGGGGACTGGAGACAGTCCAGTGCTGAATTTGAATGAGAAACTGTGGGTGTGACCGGATAGATTATGCAGTGAAAGTGCCAAGACTAAAACAGGGTTATTATTTTGGTGCCGTGAATTCCGGCCTCTGATAGGAATTCTCTGTAGTTTCAAATGAACCAAACATTTTGAGAATTCAACACCGTCTCCCTGAGTACTACTACCTAAACATGAAAATGTTACAATATACTAAATTAATAGATAGTTTGCAAAATCAAATGAAAGCTTTCAATACAGTCGGGATAATACATAATCATTATTTACAAAATATTGATGGTCTTACTTGTTAATCTGCTATACTACTTGCAAATGTTGTCAAATGGAAGGGCACACTTTGTGGAAGCTAGGACATCTGCATTGCAAGCTGCATTGGAAACATGTCTTGGGTTCGATTTCCACACAGGGTTTATATTGCAAACTTAATGTATTTTATTAACAGATTCTTTCCATGTTGGAAATACGCAGCTTGTGATAATGCTATTAAAACCAAAACCTTCACAAGTCATGTTACTAACAAAGAATATAAGATTTCCCAAGTCATTACTTGTACATCTGATTTGTTTGTTTATTTAATCCCTTGCCCTTGCAATTTACAATATGTTGGCAAAACCAAAAGACAACTAAGTTTGCATCAATGAACATAAAAGTGCCATCCATAGAAAAGACATGCATTCGCCTTTGGTTAGACATTTTGCGGAGACAAATCACTCCATTTCAGATTTAAAATTCTGTGGTATACAAAGATTAATGGGTGATTTAATGGATGATTTAAACCAAAAATTACTTCAATGTGAAGCAAAATGGATTTTCTATCTCAAAACAGTACAACCTGAAGGAATTAATGAAGAATTAGGTTTATCATGTTATCTTTAGAAAAAAAATATATAATCTTTATTAAATTATCTCTAATACTAACATCAGTGTTATGTAATTGTGTCAATCCGATCCCAAATCTATATGAATTGTTATAATCTGGATAACTGTTTGTTAAACCCATCAATTTATCAACATGCTACATTCTTATGATCCCTATCATTATTATTATATATGATATTTTCCTGTTACTTAATGTAATTATTTAAGAGTATGTATTACATTTCTTCTGGTGTCTATATGTTCTAATGTATTAATTGGTCTGTACACCTGTCTGTTTGTTTTTAATTGAACACCTGACTCTTTAAATACTGAGGTGTTCATAACCTGTTTAGCACTGAAGATGGTCAAACAACCAAAACATTTGCACTGGCACTGAGCACTTTATTTCTTATTTTCTTGTTCTTTGGTCAAATAAAATAATGTTTTTTCGCTTACTTTGATTATGTAGTGGTTTTTTTTGTTGCCATTCTCCTGATCACAGTGTGCGGATCCTTTTTGACTTCTGCTACATTTATGTGTAATAAACACATTTTTAATGTGAAAAAATGTAGTTGATATGAATGACACTTTCATTGAGCGAACATATATAAATATAAAAGGCAGGATTTGAGCCCTAACTAGTCATACTTTCACTCCAACTGCATAACCGCTACGCTACACAGATTCACATCTTAACCCTTTCAACAGACTAGCCTACTATTTACATTTACCCTATCCAAACAGCACTACATTGCCTCAATATTGGTTGAACAATTTTGCTATTCCCATAATGTGTGTGTGTGTGTGTGTGTGTGTGTGTGTGTGTGTGTGTGTGTGTGTGTGTGTGTGTGTGTGTGTGTGTGTGTGTGTGTGTGTGTGTTATTATCCATTAGGTGAAAAAAGAAGTGATATCTGAAACAAAAATTGTGGAGATATCAAAAACACAGGCCAAGGTTGCCCCAATTGTTTCTTTTAACTTGTATCAAAAACACAAGCTAAGTTAGAAGAAACAATTGGGGCAATCTTAGCCAGCACCAAGCAAAAAGGCACAACTGTAAAAGCGGTGGGGGTCAAGGTTGCCCCAATTGTTTCTACTAACTTGGCTTGTGTTTTTCAGGCAGAATAAAAGTAGATTGAATGCTTGTGTTTTTTTCATATATCCACTTTAAATGGCTTGGCACTTTTGATAACTTGGCATTTTTTCACATGTAAATAAATCCTGTTCACCTGCAGGGCGTATCAACTTCATTTCCCGCCACTGTCAGGCTCATCAACCAGTCACATCAATGTTCTGCAACCCCCTTGAAAACAACAACACACATTCTCCCCACTCATTCACTCACTCCCCCTCCCCATGCTAAGTACAGATGTGACCCATTCCCCTTACAATGCATGTAACATAAAAGACAGACAAGACAAACTGAACAGACAACAAGTCCTGCAACAAAGCAATTGTCTGGGTCATTACAATATATTTTTATAGTCAAAATATATGAAAGCATGACAACTTTTATGTACAAAAATCTTCATTAATATACAACTGAACAAGAACTGAGTTGAGTATTTATTTTTGTTTCATACAGAATTAAATGGCAGTGTTTATATCTGATAGTGAAAAAGAAAAAAATAAATATCAAGATTGATAAAGAAAGAAATACATGTCTATGTATCTATTTATGTATTCATTTATTTCAATATTTAATAATGTATTTATTTATTTATGTTTTACTTTTACCAAATATATAGGCTATCCTTCAGCATAGCTAATTCTCAGAAATTAACTTTCCTTTTTGTCCAGTGGGGACCACAAATAGCATTACTCTCATCAACCAGTATCGAGAGGAACCAATAGGAACCACAATGAGCACCAATAGGGACCACAATGAGCGTTACACTGACAGGAAACCAACATTTTTCAGAGATCAAGATCAGAATCTCAGAATGATGAGATGACTCAAAAAAAAAGAAACCTTCAAAAAAATCTCCAAAATGTACAAAACGAGTCCTGAGAATTCTCAGCTGGCTGACTTATCTTTCAAAATACTGCTTGTTTTCTCAATTACTTGTGTAGCACTGACAGTAACACAACATGCTTGGCAACTGAAGGTTATAGTTTCAAATCACATGCATGCTAGACTTTTTTATATTTATATTATATAAAAAAAATATATATTTTCTGAAGGCAAATGTTCCATTTTAAATCAGAAATTTCCATGTTGACAAAACAAGTTAATTGTCACTGGGGTCTGCAAAAATCTGCAAAAAAATAGGTTCGGAGAAAAATAATAAGAAGAAAAATAAGAAGAAGAAGAAGAAGATTTTTACCTTATTTATCGACTTATTTCTCTCTTACTGTGTGACAGAAAGTGAATGAATCCTAGTGAACTATCTCCCTCCTGACCTGTGAGGGCACTGTCTAACAGATACAATGTGCCTCGTACTGGATGGTCTGGCAGTTCATTCCAGGGTCAGTCGGAAGCCAGCCATCCAGGAAGGGGGCGGAGTCACAATGCCCAAAATCATACCCCTAATGCGGTACGTGATGTGTCAGTCATGGTTTGGAGGAGACGTGATTGAACTAGTTATCACAGGGTATAACAGGGGAGGTGACGATGTAATCTGTTCCTTCGTTATAGTTACTGAAAGGACCTGTTTGTGAAACAGAAGTAATTAATGTAAAGTAAAAACTGACTTTTTTTCTACATTTCACTTAAGAGTGTTGGGAACTACAAATTAAAAGTGAATGGTGCTTTTGGCTGATTTACTTTTGCTGCGCCAATACCCTGAAAACACGTAAACTATCCTTGCTGTATAGAGAGTCTCTGGCAGTTCTCGCTGATAACTTGGTGGGGGTACTACCGTTCTTCTCAATCCGGAGAAAGTGGTGTGTCCAAATTTCGATTTTACATACTGTATACGGCACCATCTAAATGGACCATCTGGGCCACAGATCGGTAGCACAAGCCTCTAGTTCTGGGCTAGTTTCTACCTTATAATCGGCACAGACAGTCAGTAGCATTGGTTCTGACAGCAGCAAGGTTAGTTCTGTGCATTGGCTAGTGTATGTTGGAATGTATTTTGTATTTTTTGGCCAGGTTACAGTATTTGCTGTTTAGATTATTATTTTATTAAATGATTAGTTGGTACTCTGTTTTTTACTGTGCAGCTAATGATGCTGTACTTTTAACTGGAAGACCTTAAGCACTGTGATGTGGAGTTAGGTTGTGTCTAGGGATTAGACAGAGAGGTCGTTACCACGGGTACTTTGAGCGAGTAAAAGACTATCAGTAAATAAATAATTGTGAATGAGTGAAAATATAAGAATGTATGTATTTTATTGTTGTTGAAATATTTATTACAATGTTTAAAAACTGTTCAATGGCAAAAAGTTGAGCTAATAAAGAAAACGCTGAAACTGTAAACGCTTCTTTTTGAATTCCTCAGGAAGCTAATGGTGCCACAGTTTATTGAAGTTGCGCTTTTGGTGCAGCTAAAGTTGCTGTTTTGGTGTACTCAAAAATACAAACAGGTTGGATTTATATACTTGCTTTCAAAATGAATTCAGATAATGTGTTCAAAAACAACAAGAAGACATGCAAAAAAAAACATACAAATAGATTACCAAAACAATGTTTCATTACTTGTGAAGAATTGCAACTAACAGTGATAATGCACGGAACGTATTGCTGCTCCATTTGTGACATGTTCTTTTAAAAACAGAAGGAGCCCTGGGTGATCTACAGCTATGGCCAGAAACGATCCGTCTCGAAACGATGTGGCAGCCGCAGATTGGAGGAGCAGCTACAATCGTTTACCCAGGGGTCATGTATGACGGTACAAAAAGGGGACAAAGCAACGTAATCTATTCCTCCGTTTTGGTTAGAGAACAACTTGGAAGGACCTGTGTTTTGTGTGGAGAAAATCGTAAGTGTTTTGTTTGTTTATTGTCATGTCGGAAAAATACTGTTTGTAATTATTTAAACAGCTAAACACGATCCAGGAGCTGTCGCTAAAGGCCAGCATGAACCTGGACAACACTTCACTTTGTTTACACTAAAGTACTGTATTTTCACCACAAGCACTAGAGCACGCACTGTGGACGGGTGTTTGTGTTTGTGTATGTGTTACATTTGGGTGAATTAAAATGGGACTGTGGATTACAGATAAGCAATACACGCCGCTGTATTGCTTCTCATTGACATTGTTATTATTTACTATTGTTCGCCATCAGACATTTGGATTACAAAATACAACCATTAAACAACATTGCACCTGGATTATAATTCTGTCTGTTTATTGATCACCTGCACACTGTTAACCACTTTGCCACATGTGGTGTGAGCGTGGGATTGCATAGCACTAGCAGAGCTGCTGGAGGTGCTGATCCACAGACAGGAGACTGAGGTGAGACAGAGAAAGGAGAGGTACACGGTGCTCATTGAAAGGGTAGGTCTGGCAATAACGCCACAACCTACAACAGTACCTGCAATGACAGCGGCGAAGGCACGGGCGTTGAAGATGACGACAGTGGATGACCCAGAAGCATACCTGGTCTCTTTCGAACTGGGACCCTGCCTGATCGGGGAGGCTCAGGCACCATACCTGGCGATGACCGACGCTGACCTGGTGAAACTGGCAATCCTCCATCGCCTCAACATCACGTCAGAGACGCACCAATTACAGTTCAGGGAGTTCCAAAGGTCCCCGGATACATGCCCTAGGGTAGTCGCGCAAAGGTTGTGTGACCACATGGTACACTGGCTGACCCCCACCAAGAAGACAAATCTACAAATGGGGGAGGCGATAGTGGTGGAATAGTTTTGCCATGTGGTCGGCACAGACACTCAAGTGTGGATACGGCGCCACAATCCCGACACCCTGGAAAAAGCTGTGACACAAGCCGAGGACTTTGAAGACTCCCTGGTCCCCGACCAGACCGGCATCTTCATGGCTCCAACCAACCGGAGGCGCCCACCACCATGTTCTTTCTTTCTCCCACCACCACCAGCACCGGGATCGAGACCTCCCAGACCGCAGACCCTGATGGGCCACCTTGCCTCCCCTTCATGGAGACCAAGGTTGGCCCCCAGCTGGGGGTACAGATGCTGCCACTGCCCCATTGCCATACCAGAACGAAACAGATATCTAACCAGTGTGCCCTCTGTTCCCCCAACTTGTTTTAGGTGCAACCAACCGGGATACCTGGCCATGCCCCGCTGTAATGCAGTGTGACGTGGCGGCGTGTAATTGGGCACCTGAAATAGGTACGCAAGAGGAAAATGGTCGGGAGGGGCCTTGTATTGTTAATGTGGTTTTAGGGAATGTGAATACCCACGCATTAGTGGACACAGGGTGTGAGCAGACCTTAATTAGGACAACTCTCTTAGGTGGTATGTCATGGAAGCCACAAGGTCAGGTGGCTATCTCCTGTATCAATGGAGCCACAATGACATACCCCACCATAAAAGCATATTTATCGGTAGGATTGATAAAACGTCACCTAATAGTGGGGGTGGTGGAAAGGCTACCACACCCAGTTATTCTGGGCCGAGACTGGCCAAACTATTAAGAATTGTTGAAATTAATGGCAGTCTCAACCATACACGTAATTGTGGCAGAAAAGAAAAAAAGGTAGTAATTGGTTTTTCCCTTTCAAACTGAAATGTTTTCCCCCTTTGTTGTCCTAGAAAAATGAATAAAGAGAGACGGATAAGAAAATGGGAGAGAGCATTAATGAGACAAGGCTGGGGTTTGGTGGGAGACCGCGACAAGAGTAAAAAACACCAGTCAAAGGGGGTCGGAACGCAGTGTGACTAAGAGGGTAAGGTTACTGGGCCATCTAGGGCAAATGCTACTCCCACCCCTCTCAATATACCGGACATGTAGCACTCAAGCGCAGACATAGTGTGGGTCCAACATAATGACCCGTCACTAGTGCATGCTTCGGGACAGGTCCGGTCTATTGAAGGTAAGGATGTTGACGGCACTGGGGCACTAGTATTTCCGCACTTCAGTGTCAAGGGGCAATTACTGTATAGAGTAAACCTAGCCGCGGGCACAGGACAGCCTGTAACACAATTAATTCAATTTGTTAATGCAACATTATTGAGCAGGTTTCATTTGACTTTATGCAGTATTGCCACCTCACTGTTACAGAAATCATGACAAACTCTTAAAAATCAGAGAATTAGAGATTAGAGATTAGAGATTTTGCATACAAATCGAGAGTTACTATTTTTCTAAATATAAACCAATATTTCAATGCTAAGAGTAACCAATATGACAAGTTGGTTCAAAAACTTAACAACAGCTTATATTGTGTCTAACAGTTCAAAGGTCTTTACATAACTTGTATTACTGCATCTCAAAATGCTTAACTAAAGTAGATAATCTGAAAATAATAAATGGCTATAAAATATAAACAACACATTACAATTGCAATATAGCTGCATCACGGAACATAACATAACTACTAGAATCAGTGTTCGGGCTGGACACAACATAGCAAGGATCACATATTCTTACAGCTAAGATGTCAGCTGCTGGCATGCTGCTTGCTTAGCCTTTGCTAGGCATTGTTTGGATGGTTTCAGTTCGTAGCAGTCTGGTCCATTTGTCTTTATAACAAGTACAGCAGAAAGAAGACTGTTGCTCATTCTCCTACGGAAATCAGTTTTGTTCCTCCGCATCATGGAAAACACACGAGTGTAGCGATCAGTTTTGAAAGACCTGGGTACCTCTTTTCCTGCGTCCCCAATTTGTTAAGGTCTAGAACATGCCCACACCACTAATCCAGTTTGATGACTCTCAGCTGGAAATCAAGCAGTTCAGCAACAACTTGGTACTGGTTCTCGTAAGTGCTTGTTTTTCCTCCTCAGAGTTTGTCACAGATGGAAACCTTGTCAGTAGATGAAGAATTGTATCTTCATCATATTCCAGGTGGATAAAGCAATCCTAAAGCCTGAAGAATTGTGTCTGCTATTGGTAATCTTTTTGACAGTTTCATGACAGCTGCAGAGTAAAACATTCTGACTCCATGTGGAAGGGTGGTGGGTAGTTCACTGACACACAGGAGACACAAAGGTGATTTGGGAACACCGCACAGGTGCCCAGTTTTATTATGGGAGCGTAATTTCTTTTCAGCCCGCAGAGGGCGCTGTTGTCTGTGGTCTGTCTTACCAGCGATGGTACAGACAGAGCCACAACTATACTGGGAGCGGTAGAGAGTACAGGTGCTCAAACACAGGAATAATCAAAAGGCGAAAGGAACAGGAAAAATAAAGCACAATAAACAAAACTACAAAATAAAAGGTGCTGCGCTCGGCAGCTTTCCCCAACCGTCGCTACCTGCACGGCCCGGGTCTCCGTCCTACACTAACTGCTCCCTCAGCCTGCTATACAAATACTTAAAGGGTCTGCCCACGGTTTCCCCTGCTACCACTATTTTTCTTTTGGGTTTCTTTTTCATTGGGATTTCTTTCCCAGCCGTTCTCGGTCCTGGACCAGAGCTTCCGCACGCTCAGCACGTCTTAGAAGGGCAGACCTGAGGGAACAACAGAATATTATTTTATAGGGCCAGCAATCCCCCCAAGACCCGTTTCTCAGCCACTCAGAGAGAAGGAAAGCCCGCACACCCACTCTCCCACCTCTCCGTGTCACTGCCATGACTGACAGGCGAATATTGACGGGCTGCTGCCCTCTTCCTGCAGCACTTCGAACACATCAGAAGAGTCAGTACAGGTCTCCCCCTGTTACACTCCACCATAGAACTTGTTGAGAATAGCTTCTTCTGTGGATAATTGCAAATGGATAATTGCAAAGCATACAACATGGTTTATTTAGATTTCCAGAAAGCTTTCGACAAAGTCCAGCATAAAAGATTAATTCTCAAACTGAACGCAGTAGGGATTCAAGGAAATGCATGCACATGGATTAGGGATTGGTTAACATGTAGAAAACAGAAAGTAGTGATTAGAGGAGAAACCTCAAAATGGAGCGACGTAACCAGTGGTGTACCACAGGGATCAGTATTAGGTTATCTGCAATTCCTAATCTACATTAATGATTTAGATTCTGACATAGTAAGCAAACTTGTTAAATTTACAGACAACACAAAAATAGGAGGAGTGGCAAACACTGTTGCAGCAGCAAAGGTCATTCAAAATGATCTAGACAGCATCTTATTCCTCCATGTTTTAGTAGTTGAAGGTCACCTGCATCACACCACTGCTGGTACTGCCGATACTCCTCTTTATATTTTGTGCTACCATTAAAATAATAAAAAAATTCCAACAGCAGATCTCTACTAGTTTTGGGATTGCTTTAACAGCATCTTTCGCTGCAATATGTGCAATGTGGGAAATGCATGGAAGGCAGTACACAGAATTTGACTGTTGTTTTATCCGACTTATTTTTCTCTATCATAACACTGGCAGAGTCTGAAGAGAAACCGATTACATTTTCCCATGGAATTCGGTGGTCCACAAAGACAGAATTTATGACACTTAGCAGGTTGTGTGAATTAGCTATATTGCAAATTTGCATCGAAAAGAGGTCTGTTTTCACAACATTAATAGTCTGGTTAAAGTATCTGATCATAATGCAAACCTCCTTGTTGCTGCAAACATTGTTACTCTCATCCACCATTAAAGTGACATTACAACAGCTTCAGAATAGTGGTGAGAGCTTTTAATACTGCAGTAGCTTTGCAATGATTGAGTCTGGAAATATCAACTTTAGCAGCTTTGTAAAGTGATCTACAAAAGAAACGGGCAACTCATGTTCTGCTACAGCCTGTCAAAAAAGTACTTCATCGTTTGTAACCTTCTCGGCTAACGTCTGCTGAGCTTCGTTAAAAAAAAGACGTTAGACTTTGCTGTGTTTTAGAAGCTGCCGCCCAATTTAAATGCTGGGAAGTTTCAATGTGCTTTTTGAGGTCATTCACTCCAGAATTCCCAATGCAAATGTCTTCAGAAAAGACAAGACAGAATGCATATTCATTTGAAAGTACTTTTTTTTACTGGAAAACAACTGCTCCAGTCTGAGTTGTATTTGCGAGATTACGAGCAGGTCTTAATTTAACTTAGAAATCGCGTGTCTCGCAATAAATTTGCGAGAGTTGGCAATACTGTTTATGAAGCAAAATTCCATGCTTCACATACCTGAAAGTTGTGTGTAGTTTCATTTAAAAAGGCTAGCAATATTGCATTGTTTCTTAGCTCTGTCACCAGCTGATGCTTCCTTTACAGTCATCCTTTTCATGTGCTTGTTGATGGAGCTTTTATGTTGGTAGTCCAGGGAAATATTACAGGCTGTACCAATACTCCTGGTTTATATTCTCTAACACGTTCCTTTGGGGTTCTTTTTATTGCTACTTTGCCACATGTCTTTCCCCCCTTTCACATTTTGGTAACTTTTTTTCTGGTAGCATATAATGTCTTCTCAATATAGTGCACACAATTATCATGCGTAAAACAAGTGTAAGGAAATTTGATAGTCCATATTATATTGTTAGAATATTGTATGTATGGTACTGTCAATGGAGAGACCTGTCAATGGGGTATTTTGGAATGCAGGGTCTGTCTCAATAAATTGCAGATTTGACTAGAGGTAGAGCAAATATGACCATTTCAGGGCATTTCTGAAGGTCTCTTAAAGCAGTTAGTAGGTATTAAATTATTTAATAATCTTACCTACACTTTCATTCAGTACATGCAGTTTTGAGAGATATACATGTCATAGCAAACACTGATTTTTATTTTAAAACATGATATCTGGTACTGCTCTAGGTACTACTGTCACGGGTGGGGTGACCAAGGGTAACCGTAGTAAACCTGCTTGTAGAATTTGTAACGACTATGACACCTTGGGTTTGGCAAGGACAAGGACCTTGATGACCGAGTAGATAATAATTTCCCCTATGCAGGTTCTTTTTATCCCCGGGTTCCAATATACACACACTGGATGCTTGGATAGGTAAAAACAATTTTTATTGTTTCTCAACAGGGTTCAAATAGAATACTGAAAACCACACAGCAACAAGTTTAAAGAAACAAAAGATAGGGAAAGCGACAAAAAATAAAAACCACACCAGGCAGTCCCCTCCTGTTGGTAGTTCTCAACAAAAAGGAAAGGTTACTGTCCAAAATGGCGGATAAGCCAAAAAGAAGGAATCAGTCTCTGATAGCTCTGGGGGGTCCCAAGAGACCCCTCTCCCCGACGTCCGCTTCCATCGCAGCCTGAACCTGCCGCAGAACTCACCACGCCCACGGCCCTGACCTCCAACCGCCGACCGCCCAGACACTGCGTGTCTCTTTCTCTCTCGCCGCCGTTCCTGAAACCCCAACGTGGCACGCTGGAGACCGGCACTGGACCTCGACCCTCCTCGCTGACTGGTAAGTATCTCCGGACTCAGATGCTGGACCTCGAACCTTAGGACAACAGTAAGTAGGACGCTGGCGGACCTTGAGCATGTCCTGACAGGACTACAAAGAGATTGCTCAGCGAAGGTAAGTGCAAAGTACAGAAATATTAAAAGTTAGAGCAGTTCTGGAAATGATTAAAGTGCAAATAAAATAATATTATCTCGCCCTCAGACCCTTGCCGTCTCCCGGGACCACGGCCTTGCCTCTGCTGGGGAATGGATTGTCCAAGGAGTGCCAACCAGACACAGCAAGGCAGTTACCCAAAATAAAAATCTATTGGTTTGTAAACCAAAAAATGTCTTCAGTGTCAATAATTCTCTACACCAACACGTTACCACAAAAAAAGTAGCTTGAACACAGTCCAACAGTGGCAGGTGATAATAAAACAAAATCCCCAAATAAACACAAAATCCAAAGAAAAAAAAATCCATGCAAAAATATCCCAACCAAGTCCCGCTGCAACAAAGTCCCAAATAGAAAAAAAAAACTCCAAACCTGTTCTTTTCTTCCTGCAGTCAACCTTAGACTGCTCCCAAGAGTGTTTTCCGTGCTGCTGTTCCTTTCCAATACTGCTGTCTCCTCGCTATTCTTCCAGACGTGTTGTGTGCTTCTTCCCAAAACACTTATCCTCCTCCCTGGTCCCTGTTCCTCCCTTTTTATAGTCAACTCATGACTATCATTGGCTGGACTGACAGGTAAGACGGGACTTCCTATCGACTGTAGGGAAAGTGCTTAACCCAACGTCAGTCGCAGTGCACAGGAGAATTAGCAGCAGTTTAAAAACAACAGATTCACTAATAAAACATGCAACAAAATACAGGCAGTTAAAAACCGTCACTTGTGACACTATCTTCCAGGAAGTCTGTAACTGCTGTCAAGGTTATTTCGCCTCGCAATGTCTTCTGGCATGTTACAGGCGGCTGAAAGCATATTAGTTGTTAGGGGGAGCAGCTGGATGGTTAGTGACATGTCTGTAAAGCAGATATTTCTTTAACCTAGCATAGTACCAGATATCATGTTTTAAAATAAACATGCTTGCTAAAAGATCACAGATTGAAAACATTGGGTGCCATTAACACTTTTCATCAACACTTTTTCAGATCACAAACACGGCTTAGCTGAGATAAACCAGTGAAGACAATGAAAAAAGTATTGTGTTCCATTTATCTACTTGACTTTCAATTTGCTTTATATAGAGGTCCTTAATTTCTGATAACATACGATAACATTCAAGATATGAAATAAAATATCCCAAATAAATGTTGTCTGTCAATGTAGACTAAGGGCCTCATTCACAAAAGATTCTTCTACTTTAGTGTGCGCCTTACCCCAGAATAATGTGTGTGCTATGTTAACTCCTATTCATCAACGTGGATAAGGTGAGAATTAAAGCATAATGCACGCTGTATCACACTCACCCTACAAATAAGACGGTGGGTTGATTTGCATCTAATTAATATGTGTAATGCATGGTAATGGATTTAAATCATGTGGAAAGGTGGCACTAATTAGAACAATGATATTCACATGGTATTCACTAAACCATGTTAACTATAAAGTGCCCCTTAAACCACGATTTAAATAACCTGAATGGGAAGCAGGCTTTATAAGCTCAGGTCAGCACAGGTGTTCAATCACAACATGGAGGTGCTGCTTGTGAACAGAGAAAGGCAAAGACTTCAAAGGAGAGGAACAGAGAATTGCACAAAGGAGAGTAAGGCCCACAATTTATAATGTAAGGTTAACCTTGCAAGGTATGTCAGAGGAAGAAATTATCACATGATACAGATTGAGTACAAAAGCAATACTTACACAAGGATATATCAGATGACATGCAGTCTCCACTGGCAGGAATCATGCTGTTCCTGGTCTAGTGAAATTATTGTGCTCATTATATTATTTAGCCTCTGGATCATTTCAAACAACTGTGGCTGCAGTCGCTGGCATATCACAGCCAACCTTCTCAAGGTGTTTCCAGCAGGTACTGCAGGCCATGTTAAAAGTGACCGGGAAATATATCACATTTCCCAGAGAGGACAGCATTGCAGGAGCTGAAACGCAGATTTCTACCAGGTGGCTGGCTTCCCCAATGTGATGGGAGCTATAGACTGTACTCATGTGGCTATGTCACCATTCCATCAGGTTGATTGAATTGTCCTTTTGTTTTGCGCTTATATATACCTGCGAGTACACAAAGCGTTTCAATGCTACATTGTTTGTTAAAGGTTTTTACAATACAGATTGCGTATGTTCAATCTGCCATCTGTAATCACGCCTCTGTGGTTGTCCCATGCCCTCTAGTTTTTACTGGTATCATCCCATTGTGTCCTAGACATATGACATCACTCTACTGGCATTATGTCTTCAAAGTAACAATGCGCATGTGCAAAGGCTATGAAGTGCCAGTACTTCACAGAAAAGGCTCACTAGTCAAAAGATTTCTATTATGTAAATGAAAGTGTTATTACGTGTTATCAATTGTGTTTCAACAGTATGAATATAATTGTCACATATTGTAATTAATGTATATGACTAAAAATATTAAACAATTACATTTTGTATGATGTTTAATGATATGTAAAAGTAATAATAAACAATCTACCTTAGTTGTTACCATCCATTGCAATACATTTGAGGAGGTTTAATATTGTATCATTATGAACACACACATAATAAAAAATATCATGTAGACAGTTTTTAAAATGGTTTCAAACAGAGATAATTTGTCAATGTTTATTTTTAGGTATTGCTCCCAGTTTCGCCGCATTAGTGATGTGCAGTTCATGAACGAGTCGTTCTTTTTGAATGGCTCATTATGGTGAATCATAGGAATCGGATCTGAATTCCGTTTTAATCAATTCATTTGATTCACCGTATCAAACACACCACATGACATGATGAGTCGAGTTACCAGCCCAACAACTCATGAAATGATTCAGAAATTACTCTTGAATCTACCAATCATTCTGAAATGTCCAACTCAGTCTACACTGAGCCTGCATAAATAAATAACACTTTTATACTTCATATTATTATTTATTCCTTAGCATTATAGCAGCTGGGGACATAAGTTGCATTAATTCATACGTGTCATCTAGCTAACTGAAAAACCAAAGTTGTGTCACTAACAGTTTAAATTCAAATTTTCCTCAGAAACACAGTCTGACTGTACACAGGGAATGTCTGAAATAATGCCAGACAATATTTCAACATCAGATTGTTCAGAAACTGATAGGGAGATGGAATTTGTGGCTGAATTCGACTTTCCCGGTGTGTAGATGATTGTGCATGTGATGTGTCAGGAAATGCAAAGGACTACGAAGGAAAAAATGCAAGTTATTTTTTTAGGTTGGATCACCCTCAAAGACCTAATTTCAAAAGGAAATATACTGAGCATCAAAATAAACTTATCACTTACGACTCTTGGTCTCCCAGTTCGTGGCCTGTCATTGATAGTGTGTCTGGTTATACCGTCTCACCAGGTGCTACTCTCTTGACAGACGTGGCATATTGTTTTTTTTTCTGTGATTTTCTTTATTGCTTTTATTCAAGCTTGCAATTCAACAGCTGAAATCACTCCATATCCAGTGTCCAATCAACTGTCTCACTAATTAGGTGATTAAGTGCATATGCTTCAGTCATAGTCACTCAAGCGTGTCATGGTCAAGGATGAATGATCGAGTGATTAAAAAGAAACCAAAAACATTTTGTCAGTGTCCGTGCTTATTTCAAAAATAGATGTTTTATAATAGTGATAAGTTTCTTTTGATTGTCAATATACATAATTTCCGAATCTCATTTGCTAGTTTGCTATTTGATATGTGTCAATTCTGTAAACATTCCGAATCATACGGATTATTACACAATGACCAAATACATTCAGAACAGCAAGGTGGGATAGTTTATGTTTTATCTTTCATGTAGTGCTGATGTACCCTTTAAGGCTCACCTTATATTAAGACGCAAAGGTATGTAATGATATGCTAATTTCTTCCATAATGTGCACTATAATAAGGGGGATTTCCCTTAGTGAATACCCCCTTACTTATTGAAATAAGTTTCATCTTATGGAATTGTGTTAACACGAGCCTTATTTCTACTTATAAGAAGGTTTTGTGAATGAGGCCCCAAGTCTGCTTCCTTGCTGTCCTATATGTTCAATCTATGTATTTAAATTTAGAATAGCAAATAAAGTAAAAAAAGAAATAATAATAATCGAGAATAACCACAAAAGCAATTGGATGCCATCTGATTACAGTAGGCTGTGTGGTCCAGTGGTTAAAGAAAAGAGCTTATAACCAGGAGGTCCCCGGTTCAAATCCCACCTCAGCCACTGACTCATTGTGTGACCCTGAGCAAGTCACTTAACCTTCTTGTGCTCCGTCTTTCGGGTGAGACGTAATTGTAAGTGACTCTGCAGCTGCTGCATAGTTCACACACCCTAGTCTCTGTAAGTCGCCTTGGATAAAGGTGTCTGCTAAATAAAGAAATACTAATTACTGGATGCCATCAGAATCTTTATTTCAGCATATCACAGTAACAACACAGGATGATGTTCTGTTTCTAACAAACAAAATTAGGAACTAAATTAAAGAAGTGCACTATTTTAGGTGCCTTACTAAGGTGAAAAATTTAATGAGATAAATTTTGTAAGATACTAAAGAGAGCAATATATACATTACATTTTTTTAATCATTCATAAATGTATTTAATATAAGACTTACACAAAACGGTTACGTGTATACAAAGTTATATGTAATAAAAATATTAGCAATGCAATGGAACACCATTCAGTAGTACAAAAGCATGCTGCTCTACACGCAAACCTGTTTTCTAGGTGATCTTCACTTTTGACTTTTTATGTTTTAGATAAACCACAGGAAAGAGGTATTGTGGGATAATGGATGACTTAGGGAGATCCTCTATATACTTTGTTGAGTGTAACATGCTTACTTGGACTCTAAAAGATTAGTTTTTTTATGTAGTTTACATGCTAATACTGTCATGCATTTATTGGTTGACTGGTCACAAATTTTGTGGACCTCTTTCTTTGCTTTTCTGTTGCTGAAAAATATCGTCTTTCTTCTCTTCTCCACGTGTAGCACTCCATAGGCCTAAATCAAGGGACTTCTAATGCCTGCCTGAAGCAGCCTGCTAAAAGTATTTTTTCTGTATTGAGCTTTTACAGGAAACACTGTCTCCCTTTGCTTAGAAATGCATGTTTTCAGTCAGGAAAGGCGTAATTTCCTTAGAATCATTTATACAGGAAAACGTGATTTCCTCTTTGTGAAAAAGTGTTATCTTTTCACACAATATGGAAACTGGGAACATAAATCTAATTGAAATCTATCTCCCTACTATATCTAGCTTTCTATCTATACCCACAGCAGTGTGACTTAATTTTTAAATATACTGTATATAGAGTAACCAGTGACTTTTCCCATCTTACTGGCACTTACATCTTAACTCATTATTTCCAATGTTTTTTGACAGAAAAAAAAACAAAGCTTAAAGGGCATAGCACACTTTTTTATTATCCCATTTGAACACACACAATTATTGTGCAAATATTTATTTAACAAACATGTACATGTCCTTTTCTACACAAAAAGGGTCTCATTCACTAAATACTCTTATGCTTAAGGAGCACCTTCTCCTAGAATAATACGCTGCATTATTGAAAGGCTTATTCATCAACCTAGATAAGGTGCACCTTAAAGCATAAAGCACACGTTAACACACACCTTAAAAATGCTGAATATGCCTATGCATTGTAATGTATTAAAATGATGTGGAAAGATAGCATTAATGAGGGGAATTGTATGCACATGGTATTCACTAAACTGTGCTAACCATAATGCACTTAAATCGCGTGCTTAGTAGCATGGATGGAAGGCAGGTTTTATGAGCTGAGATCCTTCTTATAAAAAGCTGCCTTTCAGCACAAGTTTATCTCATCATGGAGGCATGTGACAGAAAGACAATGATTCTTGGTGGTAAACCTCCCTCCCGAACTGTGAGGGTGCTAAGTAATGGGAACACTCTGGACTACTTGGCCTGACACTTCACTCCGAGGGTTAAAAGGAAGTCGGTGATTTAGAAAAGGGGCAGAACTTCGGTACACTAACTCGTTGACCCGGAAGGGAAATTGTGTGGCAGCCGCGGATTGGAGGAGTGGCTGCAATCATTTACCAAGGGGTCATGAGTGATGGTATAAGTAGGGGTCGAAGAGACATAATCTATTCCTTAATGGTAAAAGAACCTATAAAGACTTGTATTGTGAATATACGTATTGTGAGTGTTTGTGTGTTTTTGTCTAATTGTTGGTTGTTATTATTAGACAGCTTACACGTTCCGGAGCTGTCGCCAGAGGCCAGCACAAACAGAACACAATCACTAATTCACGCACTAACCGGACTTGTGTATGTGTTTTGTGTTTAATGTGTGGATACAATAAACGGGACCAACCCAGGGATTATAAAGTAAGTAATACACGCCACTGTTGTTTATTGTTTATTGTTTTGTCGTTAGGCACTGGAAATAAACATAATAAAACAAACCTTTGCACCTGGATTATAATTGTCTGTCTGTTCTTTGATCACCTGCACTTGCAGACTATTAACCACATTGCCACACGTGGTGTCAGAACAAGGGATTATGGATCACGCATCACTTTCAAAGCTGCTGGAGGCGCTGGACAGCAGACAGGAGGCTGCAGAGAGAGAAGTAATACACGGCGTTGGTTGAGAAGGTTGGTCTGGCGATCCAGACCACAGTACCAATGGCACCCGTGATGATGGCCCCAAAGGCAAGGGCACTGAAAATGACGGTGGAGGATGACCCTGAGGCTTACCTGGTCGCTTTCATTTGGCTGGCTACCACCGCGTCATGGCCCAGTACAATTGTACTGGGCGAGCCAGCTGGGATCCTGCCTGATCGGGGAGGCTCAGGCAGCGTATCAGGCCATGACGGACACCGAAGCCACCGACTACGACCTGGTAAAGCAAGTCATCCTACACCGACTCAACATCACGGGGGAAATGCACAGGGTATGATTCCGGGAGTACCGAAGATCCCCAGATACACGCCCCAGGGTGGTTGCACAGCAGTTGCTCTTAAAATAAACAAATCCCCATGGGCCGGATGAGATCCTCCCAATAGTACTCAAAGAAATGAAAGAGGTTATTTACAAACCGCTAACTAAGATCATGCAACAGACTTTTGACACGGGTTGTACCGACAGACTGGAAAATAGCAAACGTAATACCGATCCACAAAAAGGGAGACGAAACAGAACCAGGTAACGACAGACCAATCAGCATGACTTCTATTATATGTAAACTTATGGAAACTATAATACGATCTAAAATGGAAAATTACCTATATGGTAACAATATCCTGGGAGACAGCATGGTTTTAGGAAAGGGAGATCGTGTCAAACCAACCTGCTTGATTTTTTTGAGGATGCAACATCGACAATGGATAATTGCAAAGCATACAACATGGTTTATTTAGATTTCCAGAAAGCTTTTGACAAAGTCCCGCATAAAAGATTAATTCTCAAACTGAACGCAGTAGGGATCCATGGAAATGCATGCACATGGATTAGGGAGTGGTTAACATTTAGAAAGCAGAAAGTACTTATTAGAGGAGAAACCTCAAAATGGAGCAAGGTAACCAGTGGTATACCATAGGTATCAGTATTAGGTCCTCTGCTATTCCTAATCTACATTAACGATTTAGATTCTGGTATAGTAAGCAAACTTGTTAAATTTGCAGACGACACAAAAATAGGAGGAGTGGCAAACACTGTTGCAGCAGCAAAGGTCATTCAAAATGATCTAGACAGCATTCAGAACTGGGAAGACACATGGCAAATGACATTTAATAGAGACAAGTGTAAAGTACTGCACACAGGCAATAAAAATGTGCATTATAAATATCATATGGGAGATACTGAAGTTGAAGAAGGAATTTATGAAAATGACCTAGGAGTTTATGTTGACTCAGAAATCTCTTCATCTAGATAATGTGGGGAAGCTATAAAAAAGGCCAACAAGATGCTCGGATATATTGTGAGAAGTGTTGAATTTAAATCAAGGGAAGTAATGTTAACACTTTACAATGCATTAGTAAGACCTCACCTAGAATATTGTGTTCAGTTCTGGTCACCTCTTTACAAAAAGGATATTGCTGCTCTAGAAAGAGTGCAAAGAAGAGCAACCAGAATTATCCCTGGTTTAAAAGGCATGTCATATGCAGACAGGCTAAAATAATTGAATCTATTCAGTCTTAAACAAAGAAGACTATGCTGTGATCTGATTCAAACATTCAAAATCCTAAAAGGTATAGACAATGTCGACCCAGGGGACTTCTTTGACCTGAAAAAAGAAACAAGGTCCAGGGGTCACAAATGGAGATTAGATAAAGGGGTATTCAGAACAGAAAATAGGAGGCACTTTTTTACACAGAGAATTGTGAGGGTCTGGAACCAACTCCCCAGTAATGTGGTTAAAGCTGACACCCTGGGGTCCTTCAAGAAGCTGCTTGATGAGATTTTGGGATCAATAAGCTACTAACAACCAAAAGAGCAAGATGGGCTGAATGATCTCCTCTCGTTTGTAAACTTTCTTATGTTCTTATGTTCTTATGTATGACCACATGGTGCACTGGCTAAGCCCCGCTCAGAAAACTGGTCTGGAAATGGGCGAACCAATAGCAATGGAGCAATTCTGCCATGTGGTTGGAGCTGAAACCCAGGTGTGGATACGGCGCACCAACCCCGCCACCCTGGGAGCAGCAATAAAACTGGCTCAGGATTTTGAGGACTCCCTGGTCTCAGCCCACACCAACCTGTCCACAGCTCCCATCCACCGGAGCAGCTATACACCACCTCCTTTCTCTGCTCCACCTACAACACCGGGACCGAGACCTCCTAGGTCTCCGGCCCCAATGGGCAACCTTGCCTCCTCGGCGACATACCCCACCCTAAAAGTATATTTATTGGTTGGACCGATAAAACGCCACCTAGAATTTGGGGTGGCAGAAAGGCAACCACACCCAATAATTCTGGGTCGAGACTGGCCAAATTATAGAGAATTGGTTAAATTAATGGCAGTCTCAACTACACACGTAAATGTGGCAGAAAAAAGAAAGGGAAATAATTGGTGAAGTTTTTCCCTTTCAAACTGAAATGTTTTCCCCCATTTTTTGTCCAAGAAAAACAAATAAAGAGAGACATACATACTCTTTTTATTTGCTTAGCACACACTCTTAACTCAGGGGAGACGTTAGGAGGACAGAGATGTTATTACTCCTAGTGGGGTATTGTTCATGCACTGGACCCGCAATATATCCAGATGATTTTTTAAGTACTCAAGAAATTCACAGACTCATGTATTTAAAGTTTTATGAATCAGAGTATAATTAGTGCTCATTCGGTTTATTAACGGTTAAATATTGGATTGAGTAGTTACAGTCTACTTCATATCCCCAGCAGACAGACGTTCTGGGCAGTCCAGTGTCTTAACAGATATCAACGTTAACACTTTAATATATTTATATGTATTTGCAAGGCCTGCGGGCAGGCCAAGAACACATCACCCAAACCACCCAATGCTATATTTCAGCACATTCAACAGAATACTCTTGTAATTCTAAAACATAGTGTAGATCCCTTATAGCAATGCATTCAATACATGTGAGATAAAATAATAATTGATTAGATGCTTACCCTTTATTACAATCGTAAAAGAAAATAACTGTCTTCACCAAACAAATGAAACTGAGTTCAATCAGCTTAATTGTGTAAGTCTGCAGAGGATGGACCACCTCACCCTGCCAGGTGTGAGTGTGGTACTCCATTGTAAATACTTAGGAGTTATATAGGTTTTTCATCTCATTGGGATACATGGGAGGCCTCAATTAAATCCAATCATTAATCTGTTTAGACAGTTCTTATTTTTTTTTTACAAATAATATGTTTCAAAAGATCCGGGCCAACTTTTCAGAATTAATTGGAGTCATGTACCTATAAATTCAAGACTTCATATTTGTCCAAATCCAAACCTATGATCTCATTCCTTGTTTTCCTCCGAGCCCCTCCTTTATCTGAAAAGTCAAGTGAACCAAGGTTCCCAGGATCCTGGTTTATAATATAATATAAGAAACACTACTGTTATATGTGCATGCAAACACTATTTTTTATATGTGTTATATATGAGAGATGTTTTTAATATGTGACATCATCTCTAATTGATTATAATTTGCTAAATTAAAAATATGTGTTTCTTTTAACCTCATTGTGTTTCAACATGTTTTTAATGAGTCAGTTTTGATACTATATACTAATGTCTAACAGAGTATTTGACAAAAGATTGCCTCATACAATATTCAAGTCAATTAGTTTCACTAAGTTTAAGTGGTAATAATTCTCATTACACAAACAGATACACTAACCAGACTAACCTGTATCTGACTCTGAGAATATGCTATTGCAAGCAATTTCCACAGTCTCTTGTTTTTTCAAGGCCAAAGTCTGTGCAAGCACTTTTTTCAGATATATGACCTATCAATGTCTGTTATGCCATAATTTTTGCATATTATTTCAAGATATATTTTTATCTGTGTTAAACCACTAATTCCATAAACCTTAAATTCCAAATCTATAAGACTTGCAGCTTTGCTGGAGTGGAATGCAAGAAGACCCCTCCTTTCTCTACAGCCCGTACATCTTGATAAGGAGATCCTTCCACCCTTAAAACACCTCCCACCCTCAAGTCCCATCTTTTTGATCTTCGCCCTCTTCCACGGGCGGGCTTGAGGGTGGGTAAGTCCCTCCGGTGCTTCCTGGGAGGGACAGAGAAATGGCAAGGAGGGACCTGGCCGGCTTGCCCTGGGCGACTGTAGCGCAGGCCGGTGACCGGGAGCAAGAATTGGCAGGCAGAGGTGTGTGGCTGTGGACCAGCGCAGCGACGTCTGCAGCCTCAGGGGAAACACAGTAGGAGGAAGGGGGAGAGCATGCGACATCTGACTCCCCAGACATGACATCTGTGTCTTCAGGGGGAGCGGAGCAAGGGACCAGGCAAGCAACTGTGCCTGGCAGTGCTGCGACCTGGGAGCAAGGTCCAGTGTAGGGAGGTCTGGGCATTCCGGTCAGGTGTCCCCGATGTCAGGATGGGGAACCTCCCTCGGCAGCGCCGGACTGGCTTGCAGGGTTGGTGGTTGAGGCACCTCCTCCCCCTTGACTGCTGCCGGTGGCTCCGGAGATGGCAACGGCTCCTCCTCCTCCTGCTCCTGAGACAGTGGGGCTTCTCCCTCTGGGGCTGCAGACAGCGGTACCTCTCTTGCCTGCTCACACTTTTGGAGAAACAGTTCCAGCTCGGTCGGCTCCGGATCTGGAAGCCTCCTCTCCTGTCTCCATCTCCTGTTCTGCTCCTTCTGAGCAGCGGTGTTCTTGTTGATCTGCTCGATCAACACTTTGTGTCCATTTTCTCTGGGTCGTAGGGGCGCCCACTCTTGCTGACACCATATGTAATAAAGCTTCACCACTCAGGTTCTTTGCCCCTTCAAAAATCAGACCCAAGACACAGGAATGGAGGCTTTTAAAGCGCTTTTGCGCTATTTTTTAAATAATAACAAAAACCAATGAAGCAAAACAAACACCTAGCTCTTTTCTTGAGCACTAACTAAAACACAGAACAGGAACCAAAACTATATTACAGGACGGCTAAGCCATTTACCTGCCAATTAAACAAAACACTCAAACAAAACAAAACCACACAGGTTTACCACAGATCAAAAGGTTTACACTACCTTTTCCATTTCATACGCTTGTGCACACTGTCAAGCGGGCTCGCCACACAGCAGCCCCAAACAGACTGGCTGCTTTCTTTAAATCCCCTGCACCTGGCTCTAATTTACAATGATAGCCAGGTGTAGGGGATCATTACCAATCAAACAATTAACAAATGAAGTTAAACAATGAAACAAATGAAGGCTCTTCAGACTGTGACCCTCTGGGAGATGTAGTCCTTTTCTCACCAGGACTACACTTTCTCACGCAGCAGTGTGGAGTAGTGGTTAGGGCTGTGGACTCTTGACCGGAGGGTCGTGGGTTCAATCCCTGGTGGTGGACACTGCTGCTGTACCCTTGAGCAAGGTATTTTACCTAGATTGCTCCAGTAAAAACCCAACTGCATAAATGGGTAATTGTATGTAAAAATAATGTAATTGTATGTAAAAAATAATGTGATATCTTGTAACAATTGTAAGTTAAGCCCTGGATAAGGCGTCTGCTAAGAAATTAAAAATAATAATATATATATATATATATATATTGCCAGCGGTGTAGCGTGGGAGAAGTGAGGCGCAGAGTTTTGGATGAACTGGAGTGGACGGATGGCAGAGGCAGGGAGGCAGGCTGGCCAGGAGGGAGGGAATACACACTCAGACAGTGCTTTTGTGGTGCATGCGTTAACTGAGCATTTGGCACTATGGCAGAAAAGAGGATTCTGCACAGCGGACGGTAAACCTATATCACATCAAAGTAGCCTACAAGCAATATAGGACCTAGCCCACACCAGATATGTGTGACCAAAGTTAAAGCTCACCAAGTACCCAGTAAAAGTGACTAGGGAGATCACAATAATAAGGTTGATGAGCTGGCAAAGGAAGCTGCAAAACATGGAGAAGTGTATCAGGATCCACAAGTACAGACAGTGACAGCAGTAAGTAAAGTACTGCAGCCGATAGACTTGTTCCAATTACAACGCAAAGATAGGTTCAGGAAGTGAGGCAAGCTTTGGAAACAGGAGTTGCACTGCCTGCTGCATATCAGCATGACAAGCTCCAATTACAGGAACAAGATGGTGACTCCTAGTGGCATATCCCTTATCATCATGAATCATCAGGAATGGTAGAGAGGATGAACAGAACCATAAAGCTGATGTGTCCTAGGAAATAAGTTGATCGGGAAATAAGTTGCTCAAGCTCTAGAATTTAAAGGGGGGTTTCCATTGTTTCTAATGTCTTCAAGCTTAGCGTGGGAAATAAGTGGATCAAGCCTAGGAAATAAGTAGATTGGATATGATAACAAACAATAAATCATTTTAAATTAATTTTGTAAGTATAATTTATATACAGTCACCTCCAAAATTATTGGCACCCTTGATAAAGATAAGCAAAAAGGCTGTATAAAATAAACAACACAGGTAATGAGCTATATTTTATGCTGAAATATATGGGAAAACCATATTCTTTTATTCTAATACAATTGCTCAGAGGAAAAGTTTTTTTTTTTAAAAAGTAATAAAAAAATGTTCTAAAAAAGATGTCAGAATTATTGGCACCCCTAAAGATTCTTATAAATAAAATCAAACAAAATTAAATCTGCAGTAACCACTTCAACTCCAGATGTAAAAATAAAACCCCTTCCCAGGACCAGATTTTGAAAATAATAATAATAATAATAATAATAATAATAATAATATTTTCAAACCTGTAATTGCTATAAAATGTCAATATATGATGAATAAAACACAAATAAATGACCTGAACTGTGTTTTTATTTAACCCTTTATGCTCCTGTGTTCTATATACCCATGTTAAATATAGAAATATAAACACGTCTTTTTTTTTGTTTGTACAATGAAAACAAAAATTGTTGCTAATAATGCTAATAACAATAATAATCAGTAAACTGTAATTATCAAATAAAAAATCAAACAACATCAAAACGTGTGCCATTAATCGACTTGCTCTGTGCCAGTTATTGAAATGTTCAATACAGCAGAACCTAGGGTTGCCTTCACAACCACTGCACATTTTTCTTGTGTCCTTTCTTTAGTTTTCATTTTCGTAGCAGACCCTGCACCTTTTTTGCAGTCTCTGCTTCCCTTGTGTTGGAGGAATAGTCACAAATGCGTGTACAGGGCTACATTGTGCAGGCATTTGATGGATCTGGCTGGCACAGATGTCTGCTTTATTGCCTTGTACCCAGTACTGCGTTTTGATAGTATTTCGTCACAACACTGCCATTTCAAACCAGACAGCTTCCTGTTTGAAGCTGGCTTACCTGTAAAGTAGCTGCATGCTCTTTGTTTGTAGAGCCACAAAGGTAAGTGATTAGCTTTTCGGGAACAAAAGTCAAAAAGCACTCCAATGGAGAACGCAAACTCAAGTTCCATGGTGGGGTGCACATCTGTGTAAACAGGTGCAAAATCAAATGATGGAGGACTGGCATCATGGTAGGGATCAGTAATAAACACCCAGTCCGCTGCTGTTCTTGGCTCCACGTCCTCTTCATCATCATCGCTGAGTGATAAGTCAGTATCACTGTCGCTGGTATCGAAATATTCCGAACCAACTTCGAAATCCTCATCACTCCCGTTGTCACTCTCCACGTACGTTTCCATGTTTAGCTTTTGCTAAAAACTATATAAACTACAACTAAATAAGTAAAACTAATAATAAAACAAAAAGTTATATATATATATATATATATATATATATATATATATATATATATATATATATATATATATACACACTTGTAAAAGTTGAATGGCTTCCCACGATACATCTGTCTTCTAAACACCCACAGGTAGATTGGAATCGCTACATGACACGTAATTGGATACAAATGTCACCTGACCCTCCCCCAACTTTCATTGCACATTCCACAGTACTAGCACTGCCTTAGAGAATGAAACCTGAAAACGCAAGACTGAGAAACCAATCATAGAATAGAATGGGAAACTTGACGTACGCACGTACAGCATGGTACTGTAAATGGGTTTTCATTTGACGTACATGCGTGGTTAACATTCTACTTCTTTAAGTTCATCTCAGTCTTAATGAGCTGTATTGTGGCCTTCCATGGCTTCCTGTTTCACTGGGATATAAAAATGAGGTAACACGCATATGAAATCCATTTGTCATCCATCACCATGGGGAAAGGCAAAGAACTCACAAATGAAAAGAGACAAATGGCTGTTAACCTTCATAAATCAGGCAATGGGTACAAAACAATAGCTAAAAAACTAAATATACCACTTACCACTATTAGGGTAATAAATTAAGAAGTTGCCTGGTAGAGGACACAAGTTTATCTTTCCCCCACACACAGTGAGGCAGATGGTTCAGGAGGCAAAGGGAAATCCAAGGGCCACAGTTGGAGAATTAAAGAACTTGGTTGCATCTTGGGGTCACCAAGTCTCCAACTCTACAATTAGATGCCACCTCCATGCCAATAGGCTATTTGGAAGGGTTGCCAGAAAAAAGCCTTTATTGAGAGCAACCAGCAAACGTAAGCGCCTGGAGTTTGCTAAACGGCATTGGCACATCGATTGGATCCGGGTGCTATGGTCAGATAAGACGAAATAGAGCTCTTTGGCCACGCACACCAGCGGTGGGTTTGGTGTCGAAAGAAGGATGCGTGTGCAGAAAAGAACCTCATACCTACTGTAAAATATGGTGGTGGATCTTTGATGTTATGGGACTGTTTTGCTTTCACTGGTCCTGGGGCCCTTGTTAAGGTCAACGGCATTATGAACTCTACCCAGTACCAGGACATTTTAGCCAAAAACCTGGTTGCCTCTGCCAGGAGGCTGAAACTTGGCCGCAAGTGGATCTTACAGCAAGACAATGACCCCAAGCATACATTAAAATCCACAAAGAAATAGTTAATTGACCACAAAAACAACATTTTGCAATGGCCATCTCAGTCTCCGGACTTGAACCCCATTGAAAACCTGTGGTTTTAATTGAAGAGGGCAGTCCATAAGCGCAGACCAAAGGATATCAAGGATCTGGAAAGATTCTATATGGAGGAATGGTCTAAGATTCCTCCTAATGTGTTCTCCAATCTCATTAAACATTATAGAAAAAGACTCAGTGACGTTATCCTTGTAAGGGGAAGAGGCACAAAGTACTAAAAACAAGGGTGCCAATAATTGTGACATTCATTTTTTTTGGAAATAAAGTTATAATTTGAGAAATGTGTAATTTTGGTCTATTCCATTGAATCATTAATAAAGTCAAATATATTCCACATGTTGGAAAATTATAATATAGCTCAGTACTAGCATTATTTATTTTATACAGTCTTTTTTGCTTATCTTTATCAAGGGTGCCAATCATTTTGGAGGTGACTGTAAATGAGATGATCGGATGTCTTCGACAGATTTATGATTTCCATTACACGAGAGCAGATGTTAAAACTTCATGCTGATTTGAACTCAGCTCTTGCCAAGATAAGCACCAACTAAGACGTAGCTTTACAGTAAACTAATGTGATCCATAAGTGTATCCATCCATTTGCGCTTCCTTCCATATGATGATGTAAATATCCTTCTGTCAGGTGTTGATGGCTGAAGTGTAATGTTGGCTCCAGGGATCAGCTTATTTTGCCTCCCTAGCGCATCAGCACACACAACGGCTGCGATGCTGGCTCTGGGGATCAACCACAGTGCGGTCTCCCCAGCGCATCAGCATGACAACCGTCTGCATTGAGCTAAGTAGGGTACATCTCTGGGGTCTTCAAGTGGGTACCTTCCATCCTCGGTGTTTCGTCGACTAGCCCACGGCACCTCAAGAGGGCTCAAATCACCCCCCTCCGTCCCCCACTCAACTCAGCCCAGCTTACTTACCTGTATATCAGCGTTTCTTTCTATTGTGCTTGAGATCCCCAGCCGGAATCTTTCCATCTCAACCACAGCCAGTTGCTGCTCCTCTCTGCTGCTTCAGATAAGTTCTTCACTGTGCGACGCAACTCTTGGCCACTGAATCCGATGTCTCTGAGAAACCGGGTTGTAGAGTGTGCCTGTATGACGCTAGATAAGAGAATGAATATTGCTGTAGAGCAGATATATTATTAGCCTAACAAAAAATAATAATAATTTAAAATGAATTTTATAAGTATACTTTATATTAATAAGTATATCGGATATATTTGACAGTATGATGCTAGATTTAAGGGAATGTGAATGTCGCTGTAATATACAGTATATTAGCAACTAATACATGATTTAAAATGAAATTTGTAAGCAGCCAGTGATATTAATGTGTATTTCTGTTTGTGTAACAAACATTAACTAGCAAAATGTGTTACATATTTAACATTATTTAGCATTCCTGGAGGTGTTCTTGTTTTGGGAAGCACTACTGTATGGACAGGTATGCGAGCGATTTTCCAAAAGTTAAAGCATGAGTTTCAGTCATGGAAATAATTGAGCTCCATGCTGCGATTACTAACTAGGCCACAGTGCACATCAATCACATGATGCACTTGAAACATGTTGCTAATACAGTATTCTTATTTAGTATTATGCGCTTTGTTGTTTCATTTATTTTTACATACAGTACTTTGTATAATTAGGACAGAAAACGAACAGGATGAATTTCAATTACAAGTTTGGGAAGAAACAATACATTAATTTGTTAAAAACGAAAGAGTTAACTTAGTCTTTGCTAAACCATGGTAAATACCTGTTCAGTATTTCAGGACAAACACCAATCACAGAATGTTTTAGTACAAATATTTATTGTGGAGAATGCGGAGTATGCAATTTTACGGAGAAGTATGTTGTATATACACATTTATTTGGCATCAAACCTAACTTGGTTTGAGGGCTCGCTGCCTGGCCTACTGGACGAGGCTGAGACCCCCATTGATAAAACCTAGAAATTGTTTATAAGAAAGGTGAGGATGGGGAGGTGGTGGGTTACGATGAAATCGAAATGCAACTGAGAGGTAAGTGAAGAGGGTATTTATAGTGCTAACAATCTTAATTAGCTAATGTGTAAATTGAATGATTCAATTTGGTGACACGGAGATTGGTGTCTGACCCTCCTCCCGAACTTTAATTATAAATTTAATTAGTTCAATACCAACCAAGATAGCTATTGTAAGAAAGAGAGATCATACAGTATATGTAGGCTACTGTATATCAGCATGATTTTAAAAATGGTAAATTCCTGTAGTGCAACAACCATGTAAGACATAATGAGAAAGGTGTAGAATAATGTAAAACAGATCTTTGCCTAAAAGACTAATAAAAATATTGCCTCTTGATAGGTTGCACACAACTCATTTACATAAAAAAAAATATATATATATTGGTTCTTCCAATGAAGCAGCTAAGATAAAAACTACCTGTAACCTAACAGTCTTTTTCTTTACCGGTGACAAAGGTAAGTGTATATAATTGATGTGTACCAAAGTTTATCTTTATTTATCTATTATAATGTATCTAAGTATATACCTAGCATGTAAATATAAATGCTTTCTTATACATTTTATCAAATTGTTATACTGTAATGTATATGTGTATAAGACAGTCACATTTTTATATGTTAAACAGCAACATTTGAACTTAATTTATAAATATCAGCTGTACTGTACCACTGGATTTTGGAGCAAGGTGATGGTATCATGGTATCAGTGTGAAAGTACAATGGCACTGTATAAATAATATAAATAATATACAGGTAGCAGAATATTAAACTAAAACACTGCAAAGTACACATGACTTAAATCTCTTAATATTACATTTGATTATTTCACAGTAATTTATTATCATTATGTTCCCATTCCATGCAATAAACAGCTATACAAACAAAACCAGCCGGAACACAGTATTCCGAAGCTGCACAGAGTATGAAAATGATACACAAAATACAACTAAGTGAGAACAACATAACACTATTGAAAAAACCAACCAAACCCACCTTTAATTGCCCATTCCACATTATAAAGCGTTTAATTATTAATTAAACCGCCCGGAACACTGTTCCATAAGAACATAAGAACATAAGAAAGTTTACAAACAAGAGGAGGCCATTCAGCCATCTTGCTCGTTTGGTTGTTAGTAGCTTATTGATCCCAGAATCTCATCAAGCAGCTTCTTGAAGGATCCCACGGTGTCAGCTTCAACAACATTACTGGGGAGTTGGTTCCAGACCCTCACAATTCTCTGTGTAAAAAAGTGCCTCCTATTTTCTGTTCTGAATGCCCATTTATCTAATCTCCATTTGTGACCCCTGGTCCTTGTTTCTTTTTTCAGGTCAAAAAAGTCCCTTGGGTAAACATTGTCTATACCTTTTAGGGTTCTGAATGTTTGAATCAGATCACCGCGTAGTCTTCTTTGTTCAAGACTGAATAGATTCAATTCTTTTAGCCTGTCTGCATATGACATGCCTTTTAAACCAGGGATAATTCTGGTTGCTTTTCTTTGCACTCTTTCTAGAGCAGCAATATCCTTTTTGTAACGAGGTGACCAGAACTGAACACAATATTCTAGGTGAGGTCTTACTAATGCATTGTAAAGTTTTAACATTACTTCCCTTGATTTAAATTCAACACTTCTCACAATATATCCGAGCATTTTGTTGGCCTTTTTTATAGCTTCCCACATTGTCTAGATGGAGACATTTCTAAGTCAACATAAACTCCTATGTCTTTTTCATGGTTCCCTTCTTTCATTTTTGTATTTAAACCTTCATGCATCATGGTGTTGAGTATATTTATCCATTTATTTTCCTTTGTTCTTCTGTATTGTGCATTATCTAATTTAATTTCTTCTAAAACTACAAATTGTATTTCTAAAATTAAGTTTTAGTGAATTTTAAAAATACAAAAATGCATGTTGGGTCTATCACTGCACTTACCAATTGTGTACATAGAAGAATCCTTCCAGAAGTAAGAAGAGCAGGCAGTCCTACTATCATTAGAATTCAGCAATAAAGCCTGACATGGAGAGTGTTGAGCTGGGATAGCACCCGATACCAGAAGTGGAAAATAGTACATTTACCTTTGGCTTCAGAGGCTAATATGTTGACTAAAAAGTCAACATATTAGTCTGGATTCCTCCCTTTCACGTATTCTTACATTTTCTTGTTAGTGTTGAATTTTTTGAACTGAGGACGCTACAGAAAAAGAATACAAAACACCAATGAGTTTCCTGATTGTGTTCTATAAAGGGGGTTTTTCTGTATTTGTGAATCTGAATGCCAAAGCATACTGTTCTACCAAAAATAGCACCTTAATTATTATTATTATTATTATTATTATTATTATTATTATTATTATTATTAATTAACTTCTTAAATTATTTTTTACATACAATTACCTATTTATAGAGTTGGGTTTATACTAGAGCAATCTAGGAGGTAAAGTACCTGCTTACTCAAGGGTACAGCAGCAGTGTCCCCCACCTGGGATTGATCCCATGACCTCCACGCTGCTGCCTAATAAGTGGCATCACAGTGTGCCAGGGTCCCCCTGAATACTACACCATGCAGTATGTTTTTCACCTTTAAATAAACCAAAATGTCAGTGTTATAAACTAACTTACTCTTCGCTTGTATCCCAGTAGGGCAGGCCATCCAAGTTTGTCAAATACTTCGCACAAGGTTTTGTAAAGTACAAGATACATTTGTTGAGTAACTGTTTAAGCTACAATGTATTGTCCTGCTCTAAAAAATGATAACACACTATACCTGTGTTAATGGAGATGTTTTCAGTGCCACTTTTGAGTTTCTTTTATTCTTCTTAGCCATTTCACTTTGAATAAGTTCCATTGTTTTTTCTAAGTAAAACAAAAGCATTTTTTGTGATTCAAATTCTTTTTTTAATACAAGTAAAATATTGTATGCATATGTGAACTTCCAATACTGACAATTCAGAAATATCACACCAGGAGACTCATTTGGCTCCAGAAATTTTGGCGAGCTGTTACCTTAAAAGCATTTAAAAATGTTTGAGATTTTTTTTTAATATGTGAAATTCTTGTAATAAAAAGCTCACAAATATTTCTGGATTTACAGCATTTTGTTATAGACTGGTCGATCAAAACTGTATAGTTTGTGTAGTTTGTGAAAGGGGATTCCAAACTGCAGACCCCTGAATTAAAACGTCTCGGTAGCCAATAACAGACAACTGCTTTTGTCTTAAATATAAATACATTGATGAGGAAATTCTCACACGGCTGGAATAGAATGAGGAAAGGTGTTAAAAGAATTCTGGGAGAGCACTATATGCTTACAAAAGTCCAGAAAAAGTAGCAAAGTACTACTCACTTATAGGTAGATAATAATTTGAAAAATACACCATGAAATAAAAATATAGATGTTTCAGAGGGGGTATAGGGAACAGAATACAGCTATGTATTTTAACTAAAACAAGTTTAATTGAGAATAAACTACATCCTACACTACTATGTAATCACAAATTTCCCAATACCTACCCATAACCATCCAAGTCACTGGCTGTATCCACACTGAGCAACGATGGTTCCTGTGGTGTTGAAGTACCAGGTAATTGAACCTGAACTTCACACTCATCTTCATTGTAATGATTGATGAATAATTAATAAAAATCAACTCAATGCTTGCGCAATTATTAAAGTAAACTTTCATTAAAATTCAAAATTAATTGTCACAATTACCTTGAAAGTAACAATAATTGTGTTGAAGTATTAGAAACTTCATGGGCAGGCTCTTCAGGGGCAAAATCCTCATCGGAAGGGATTGCAGGAATCTGTTTGTTATGGCATAACACAGATCTGAGAATTTTTTTTGGGGGGGTGTGGGGGTGATAATAAAAAGATTAACCTTTTTAAGTAGCATATATATTGGCAAATGTGTTATAAATTTAAATAAAATGCTTAAAGGGGAACCCAAAAGCCTCTACCTAACTTTACACCAAACTACTCTTTTATACCTCTAAAACAGAATTGATAAGTAGTTTTCCAATTTAGGATTAATTTTGAGGTTAAAGTACATTTTTCACACTCGGGTATTTCCGTGATCAATCAGCTTGATGACGTCATAGAGTGAACTGATTTTCGTGCTTCTGACTGTTACTATTGGTTTTCGCAGTGTTGAGCGTGTGAGAGACAGCTAATTAAATTTATCATTATGCCCCATCGGTGTGTCGCAGGTGGTTGTAGCAACACAAATGAAGGCAGATTTAACCCTTTGCAGTCCATTTATTAAGTGCGCATCAGGTCCAATTTATTTTCACACGCGCAGTTAATTTTAGACGCACTGTTTAAAAGTATTTTTTTCCACAGTCAAACGGGTTTAAAAGGCCCTGCATATCAACAAAGCACTCACTAGGCATCTCCAGCCCCGCCCCACCCTTTCATTCGCTATCGCTTTCACATATGCTAATAAATAAATAATAATAATAATAATAGTCGTACATACCGATCAATCATCTCCTGATCACTCGTTTTATCACCAAACTCCTCAATAATGCAATCCAAGTCATTATTTTATTACTATAACATCTCAAAAAAGCTCTGCAAATGTCTGTGATAGTCTCTGTGCGCTGATACAGTAACAGCCAGCTTGTTTCCTTATGACCGCCCCTATGTGATGCCAGGGGCAAGTATGACTATTCATGAGATATGCCTTTTTTTTTTTTTTTATCGGCTTGTCTCGGCTCCTGTCGCTTCCACTCGGCCATTGAATGGTTTTCTCGGCCTTTTCCAGAGAAAAAAACGACTAGAAACCCGTTTTTTGCTTTTTTTTGATGATGTCAGACAGGGTCCGACAATGGACCGGATAGGAATAATCGCAATGTCGGACCAGGTCCGACAATGGACCGCAAAGGGTTAAACTGCACAAGTGGCCAAAGCTTGCCTGGGTTTGGACAGCATTTGTCCAGAAAACGAGAGCCTTCTAGGAAGCCAACAAAATGGTCACACTTGTGCTAGGCCCATTTAGTGCTACAAAACAACAGCGATTGTTATGTCCTGTGGTATCCAACCTCGACTGAGAGTTGATGCGTATCCCACAATTAGACCAAAGGCATCAATGGTAGCAAAATCAAGACCATCTTGTCATAAATGTGTGAGCCTCTCGACAAAACACGGCAGGCTGAACGGGTCTGATTTCTATACCAGTGAGGGCTTGTCTGTGGGTATGCCTGCTTGCCTGCTTACTGGCCTCAGCTGCCATTTCTTTGACCCACGAAGACAGTAAGAACCTGGACCCCAGTTTTTCCACAGTATTCACTTCGACCCCCAAATTAAAGAAATGCTTACCAGATGGAGGATCAGCATGGCTGTATGCCACACACACCAACAACGAGCTCACTGTCATCAAGAAAACTGCCCTCCCCATTACACTCATCATTTTCATTAACTTCTGAAGAAGTACAGTCAGTGAAATCACAGCATCTCGTCAACATATTTTCAATAATATTTGTCATATTTTCCGCCACAAGTTCACTCTGTGACGTCACAAGTCAAATTGCACCCTCTATTTCCTTGTTGGAAAGAAACATAGTGTAACACTATTTGTAACCCAAAAGGAGTCATAAAAAGAACAAAAAATGTGTTTGGGTTCCCTTTTAAAAGTACTTGAAACATATAGTTCAGGTCTGTTGTTTAATACTACTGCATAATACATACACACAGTAGCCTCCACGATTATCATTCATACAGTGTAACAAGCCTTGAAATATTTGCATAACGCTGGGGAAAATGGAAATTTAGCTGCAGGCTTAGCAATGCGGCGGTTTTGGTTGAATTAATAGTAAAATGTGTCTAAAAACTTAGCGACTGTGAATATATATTATTACACTGCTTATAGATAACCAAGAAAAATAATAAGACAGAGTAGTCGTAGTAATAATAATATTAAAAAAAACTATACCCAGGCTCTCTGTTGCAAGTTTGCTGTACAAGTTGATTCAAGGAACACAAAGCAAATGTACTTGCAGTATTTGTTGCATAAATAAATTAAAACATGACAAATTGCAAGTCTATCATCAGTTTGTGGGCGTGTCTTGAAATAGGTGTGCAATTTCTATATTCCAGTGGGTTTCAATCCTGGTTCTGGCGACCCCCTGTACCTGCTGGTTTTTGTTCCAACAGCGAGCGCTCAATTGCTAAATTGAACCAGCAGACACGGTGGGTAGCAAGGGTGGGTTTGAGAACCACTTATCTACTTCTGGAGTGCTATTAAACTTTTAATAATTTGATCCAACAAGTACATTTTGCCAGATAAAATGCCTTGCAGAAGGTGAAGCCTATTTATTATCAATTATATTGGGTAATTGATTAATTGAGCATACTTGTTGAATTATTTAAAATGCATTTCACAATATTTACATATATAACATTACTGTGTATATGTGTTTACTATGTATGTTAGGCTATTTTGATCTGCACACATAAGAGTTGTTTTGGACATTACTTAATGGTTTGTTTGCCACACCAAGTACCACCAATATGAAACCTACTGTTTGTTATTTTCACAATCTCTGCTCTTATTAATTTAAAATCACTCTGTATGTCTGTTCATAATCAAAAGCATAACAACAAGGAGCAAGTCACTTCTCGTGAATTATTGGGTAGTTTTTCTACAATTTTGTTAACGTTTTCTAAAACATTTTTTGGTTCAGTTACCATTTGTTTTAATGTTATAATTTTAAAGGGACATTTGACTACTGTAGCATTATACCTTCCGTGCTGCAATTGTCTTAAAAGAAGCAGGGCTGACAGTTTTTAACCAATTTAACAGCTTCTTTTTTGTCTATAAGGGTTTCTGGGGCAAGAAGGAGAGTGATTTGTGAAATCTGTAAAGTAAGCTATAGTGCTCACCATTATGAGCAAAACCACAAACATTGCTGCAAAACAGAAACTACTACTGAAAGCTTTCAAGCATCGAGAAGCCTTCAAGAAGGTGAAACCAGTACATGGTCTGAAGAGAGTTCTGTTCCTATTGCACCCTTTGAAATTCCATGTCCAGAAGCAGATGAAGGCAGCACACTGTTGTAGTAAGGGGGTCCAAACTGCGAACTGAACTTGCTGTGTTTCTCAATATGGAGTCCCCAACAATCATGACCTCCCTTCTTTTTGCTGCCTGGCCAGCACTGTTTATAGGGTCCTGGATGTTGTTTTTTTCATTCTCTTGATGTTGGTTTTGGTCATCTAAATGCTGAAGTGGCTCAAATTTGTTGGATTTTTGGATTTCTGGTGGTTGTGTTAGACGAAGTTTCTTTTTTTCCCTGCTTCTGCCTATCTGAACCCAGCTGTTTCGACTTTCTTCCATCTCCGTGGTGGCTTTCAGTCTGCTAGGGGTGCAGACTTCCATGAATTGTGGGTGTGCCAGCTCCTCAAGCTCCTGTTGCTGTCTCATTTCCTCCAGCTCCTTTTCTAGCAGGCTTAATCGCTGGAGCGTGCAGCACTTTACACACACTTGGTTGAGCTCTGTTGGGTTTTCTCGGATTTCCCACATCATGCAGTTGTCACAACCTTATGCAAATATCTGTAAACAAAGTGTAGGATTTTTGTATAGTTTACATATGATGTGTAAACTATGTAAAATCAAGGTGTTATGTGTCATTATAATTGTAAACAGTTTGTAAAAATTATGTTTGCTAAACAGTTTACAATACCTTTGTAATAGTTTGTAAACCTTAAGGTTTGATAAGGTTTACAATTTTCCTAAACTCAGTAAACCTAATTTTTAAGGCAGTGAATCATCTATTCACCCAGTGAGTCCCAGCACTTGAATGACTTAGAGCGGATGTTTAACCCTTTGCAGTCCATTTATTAAGTGCGTGTCAGGCGTGTCAGGTCCAATTTATTTTCACACGCGCAGTTAATTTTAGACACGCTGCTTAAAAGTATTTTTTTCCAGTCAAACGAGTTTAAAAGGCCCGACATATCAACAAAGCACTCACTAGGCATCTCCAGCCCCGCCCCACCCTTTCGTTCGCTATAGCTTTCACATATGCTAAGAAAAAAAAAATAATAATAGTAATAGTCGTACATACCGATCAATCATCTCCCGATCACTCGTTTTATCACCAAACGCCTCAATAATGCGATCCAAGTCATTATTTTATTACTATAACATCTCAAAAAAGCTCTGCAAATGTCCGTGATATTGTCTGAGCGCTGATGCAGTAGCAGCCAGCTTGTTTCCTTATGGCCGCCGTTATCTGATGCCAAGAGCAAGTATGACTATTCATGAGATACGCCTTTTTTTCGGCTTGTCTCGGCTCCTGTCGCTCCCACTCGGCTATTGAATGGTTTTCTCGGCTTTTTCCGGAGAAAAAACGACTAGAAACCCGTTTTTTGTGTCTTTTTGATAATATCGGACATTGGACCGGATAGGAATAATTGCAATGTCGGACCAGGTCCGACATAGGACCGCAAAGGGTTAAGAAACTCAGCCAAGCACACCTTACTTTGAACCTGGCCAAGTGCAAGTTTTTTAAAACTACCTTAAAGTTTCTAGGTCATGCTGTGGCCAAGGAAGGAGTGTTTGGCAATCCTGACTAACTGAAAGCCATTCAAGAGTATCCTACCCCTACCAACCTTAAGGAACTACAGAGGTTCCTTGGAATGGCAGGGGTGGTATCATAAGTTTATACCCAGGTTTGCGGACATTGCATCACCTCTCAGCCATTTAAAGAAGAAAGATGTCCAGTGGGAATGGACGACAGCTTGCCAGTCCAGCCTGGAACAGTTGAAGAAAGTGCTACACGCCCCTCCAGTTTTAAGAACATAGGAAAGTTTACAAGCGAGAGGAGACCATTCAGCCCATCTTGCTCGTTTGGTTATTAGTAGCTTATTGATCCCAGAATCTCATCAAGCAGCTTCTTGAAGGATCCCAGAGTGTCAGATTCAACAAAATTACTGGGGAGCTGGTTCCAGACCCTCACAATTCTCTGTGTAAAAAAGTGTTTCTGTTGTGAATGCCCTTTATCTAATCTCCATTTGTGACCCCTGGTCCTTGTTTCTTTTCAGGTCAAAAGTCCCCTGGGTCGACATTGTCTATACCTTTTAGGATTTTGAATGTTTGAATCAGATCGCCGCGTAGTCTTCTTTGTTCAAGACTGAATAGATTCAATTCTTTTAGCCTGTCTGCATACGACTTGCCTTTTAAACCCGGGATAATTCTGGTTGCTCTTTTTTGGACTCTTTCTAGAGCAGCAATATCCTTTTTGTAACGAGGTAACCAGAACTGAACACAATATTCTAGGTGAGGTCTTACTAATGCATTGTAAAGTGTTAACATTACTTCCCTTGATTTAAATTCAACACTTCTCACAATATATCCGAGCATCTTGTTGGCCTTTTTTATAGCTTCCCCACATTATCTAGATGAAGAGATTTCTGAGTCAACATAAACTCCTAGGTCATTTTCATAGTTCCCTTCTTCAATTTCAGTATCTCCCATATGATATTTATAATGCACATTTTTATTGCCTGCATGCAATACTTTATACTTTTCTCTATTAAATGTCATTTGCCATGTGTCTGCCCAGTTCTGAATGCTGTCTAGATCATTTTGAATGACCTTTGCTGCTACAACAGTGTTTGCCACTCCTCCTATTTTTGTGTCGTCTGCAAATTTAATGAGTTTGCTCACTATATCAGAATCTAAATCATTAATGTAGATTAGGAATAGCAGAGGACCGAATACTGATCCGTGTGGTACACCACTGGTTACCTCGCTCCATTTTGAGGTTTCTCCTCTAATCAGTACTTTCTGTTTTCTACATGTTAACCATTCCCTAATCCATGTGCATGCATTTCCTTGAATCCCTACTGCGTTCAGTTTGAGAATTAATCGTTTTTTTACAGCGCATACATTTTTCCATCTGCATGCCCATCTCGTGTCACTTAAACTAAACAATTCCAGTTTCACTCCAAGCGTCTTATGGGCTTCTACGTAAGCACGGTGTGTGCCTAAAGTGTAAAAAAATGTCCTGTTGCTGTCCGGTTCACTTTGCAGGCCTCTAAAACCAAATTAAATTTGTGAGCCATACAATGCATATACACAGCTGTGGGGTAATGTTGCAGCATTTTTTGCTGTACTCCATTCACATGACCTGCCATGAAAGCGGACCCATCATAACACTGTGCACTGTGAAACTAAGTGCGTCGTCAGTACAAAAAAAAAAAATTCTCTTGAACTTTCTGATTTACATTACTTTTGGCAATATCAGCAGCAATTTGTAAAAGTTTGTTTTGAGTTGTGTGGCTTGTGAGATTGAATGAACCCCTCAGTTTTGTTGCGAATGTTTCATCATACTTCGAAAACAAATTGCATAATTCCAGAGTTTCCACGGTTTGCTGATTCTTCGCTCTCATCGTGGCCCCATAATGCAGTTCCTTGTTTAGCCAGGTAAAGCAGTAAATTTTGCAGCATACTCTGTTTTCACGCACCACCGTGAATTACACAACTGTACTGCTACAGAGCCCACTTTCTTCGACTGTTTGAAAAAATGCCACCTTTCAGAACACTGTGCTTGTGTGTGCCAGATTCTACATGTTTCTGAAGCTTTTTCTTTGTATTTTTCCAGTCCTTCACTCCGTTTTCGGTGAAAGCAGGGTCTTTCGAACCACTGGAAAACTGTCTGCAATGAAAGCAGAAAACTGCATCTGCCTGCTTACTGTACTCTAAAAACGAAAACATCTAGTAATATTCCAATAAAAATTAACGGTTTTGCTTACCAAAAACAGCTTTCGGATATTCTGGTAAACGAGGCTGTGACGGGTGTTCGTTGTCAGTGGAAGACACAGTATTAGGCCGATTTAACAAGCTGTCTTCATGATGATCAGGGCCCACCACACCGCTGCAGGATGCAGTCAAGGAAGACTCTGAATCCAGCTCACTCATTTCATTGCCTGAGATATCTTCCGTGCTGTTACAAGCAGCTTTTTCTGAACCCAACTTCTTGGAGCTTGAGCCAAAAAAAATGTCAGGTACATGTGCAGTACAGTAAGTCCCACTACAGTACATGTGCAGTATGGTCGGCTTGTTGAAATATACCAAAGGGAGAACGTTTACCACCAGTGTTGTTCATTAGACGTGGTTGGAGCTTGCGAAAAAAGAAAAAAAACATTAAAATACTAGATCGCTCATGCTCTCTACAGCTTTTTGTGATGGTTCGGGCAAATTATTTTACACGCCGCCTATGAGGTGAATGATGACTCAAAATCTCCAAAATATAACAAAGTCCTGAGAATTCTCAGCTGGCTGACTTCAACTTTAAAAATACTGCTTGTCTCAACTAATCGTGTGGCGCTGACAGTTATATAACACACCACGCTTGCAAACGGAAGGTTATAGTTTCATCAAATCCCACGCATGTCAGACCTTTTTTATATTTATAAAATTCAGATATACATATTCGTGGATAAAACTCCCTGGGGTCTTCAATTTTTTTTTTTTCTATGTGTGTGTGTGTGTGATGCGTGCGACTAGTCAATTTTAAAATATCAATAAATCATTTAATAATCATGATACAGATGTCAAAATAAATGTGTTCCCTAGTATGTTTCCATGTTGACAAAACAAGTTAATTCTCATTAAACTCAGATGTCCTGTAATATACATATGGGTGGATAAAAGTGCCTGGGGTCTGCAAAAAATTCAGTTGGGAGAAGATTTCTACCTTGCTTTGGCAACTTATTTCTCTTACTGTATGACAGATTGTGGCAAAGTGGTGAGTGAATACAGGTGTGTGCAGTGCAGAGTGGATACAAAACAGACAGATAATTATTTCCAGGTGCAAGGATGTTTATTGATTTAATTAACAATGTCCAGAGTCTTACAGCGAACAACTGTAAATAATAATGATGGAGTGATACAGCGGCGTGTATCACTTGGTATTTGTAAATCACCGGGTTTGACCCGCAACCAAAAGTCCAGTTTTACACACCAACACAAACACAGTTCTTAGTGATAGTGAAATAAGTGCAAGTGGTGTATTACAGTTCTCCATGAAATGCAGGGGTGAAAGTGATGTCCGGGTTTATGCTGTCTTCTGCTACAGCTCCGGATCATGTTATAGGTAGTCTAGTTTAAAACAAACAGACAGTTATAACAAACACTAACAGACAAAACAAACTCACAGTTTACAGTACGGTAACACAGGCTCCTTGTAGGTTGCTCCGTCCCTTTCCTAAGTTACCGACTTCCACCTACCCTCCGGAATAAATTGTCGTGCCATTTAATAAAGGGTACTCTGTTCCTCTTACACCGTGCCCTCACAGGTCGAGAGGGAGATCTAACACCAAGAATCATTCGATCTCTGTCACACAGATATTGACTTTTTTTCTACATTTCACCTAAGAGTGTTGTGAACTACAAATTAAAAATGAATGGTGCTTTTGGCTGATTTACCTTTGCTCCGCCAATACCCTGAAAACACAAACTATCCTTGCTGTATAGAGTCTGGCAGTTCTCGTGCTTCGCTGATAACTTGTCGCAAGGAACTACTGTTCCTCTCAATAGCCACATTTAAAAAAATATAAATGGTTCACTTTCCTCCAGTATAGTTCCCTTAGCACAAGGTACCTGTGGTAAAGTCCTCAATAACTATAGGCCAAACTCCAATCTACCATTCTTAGATAAGGTTCTAGAGATAGTTGTTGCAATTCATCTTGAAATCTTGAAAGCACAGTAGGACTGTCTGGCCTTGTCCTATCCTGGTTCAAATCTTATCTTTCTGACAGGTGTAAGTTCGTCTCTATTGGGGAGGTAAAATCGGCATTATTCGAAGTTGTCTGCGGTGTTCCACAGGGCTCCATTCTAGGTCCCTTGTTGTTTCCATTATATATGCTACTGTTAGGTGACATTATCCGCAGAAATGGAGTGAACTTCCATTGCTATGCTGATGATACGCAGCTATATTTGTCCCTAAAGCCAGGAATTTGCTACTTGCCTTACAGACATCAAGCATTAAGCATTGGATGTCACAGAATTTTCTAATGTTGAATTCAGATAAAACACAGGTTATGCTAGTGGGCTCACAGAACCATCTAAAAGGAAATGTGGGATTGCATGAGCTCAACCCTTGCAGTCTCTCATCAAAACTTAAACTAGAAATTAAGAGTTTGGGGGTCAAATTTATCATTTGAGACTCATATAGGGAAGTTACTAAAGTATCTTTTTACCATTTGAGAAATATAGCCAAACTTAGACCAATTATTTCCGTATCTGATGCCGAGACTCTAATGCATACCTTTGTTTCATTTAGTATTGATTATTGTAATGCACTTTTCTCTGGTGTGCCAAAACATGTGGTTTCCCGCTTGAAGCTTATTCAGAATACCACTGCTAGAATTCTGACTAAAACCAGGAAAAGTGAACATATTACCCCTGTGTTGGCTTCTTTACACTGGCTCCCTGTGCAGTATAGAATTTATTTTAAGATTTTTCTGTTAATTTACAAGGCCCTGAATGGATAAGCACCTAGTCATTTGCAGGACCCTGTATCTTCCAAACTGCACTCTGAGATCACAGGATGCGGAGCTGCTGGTTATTCCTAGGGTCAACAAAAGCAATACGGGAGTGTCACAAAGACGGCAGCAGTGGGTGACGTCAGACCAGAAACAGGAAGTAACACACAACAGACAGTGAGGTTGGTGAAGCTGAGCACTTGGTTGTGCTCAGCATTTAATAAACAAAATAAAAGAACACAAAAACAGCACACGGCACTTACGCCAAAATAAACAGACAAACAAAAACGAACTAACACTTTACAAACGGTGCACGGAGACAAACAAACACGGTGAGTAAAACACTTATTATTATTCTTCCCCTTTATTTTACGTTCTCTCCACACCGTTCTCCACTCTCGAACACCCAACCCGGTGAGTGAAGCGTGCATCTATATATACTGTTGTGCTGGGATTCAATTACTAATTAATTATTCACTTGAATCCCAGCACGTGAATTAATTATGTGCAACCTCGTGCTAACTACAATTATACATTTTCAAACACACGTGAAACACAGACCCGCTTATATCCCGTGTACCAATCGCTATACACCAACATTAACACATGCAACATGCAACACAAACTACGCACAAGGGCGTGGCCACATTGCCACATATACCCCCTTGTGCAGCACACATGGCCTCAACGGCCACCTCCCCATAAAACCCAGCAGTCCAGGACAAAGTCTCGGGCTGGGAAGGGAGGCTTCAGTGGGCCCATGGCTGGCAATGCTGTCAGCACCCCTGCCGGTAGTGGCACGGCTGACAGCATGCTGGTCCACTCCGGCAGCGAAATTGCTGCGGGGATGCTGGTCTCCTGACCTCTCCCCTTTCTTCGTAGCGGTAGCTCCCTCCTGTGGGGCTCCGGCCACAAGAACTCCTGCAGCGAAACTGCTGCTGGGGAAAGTGGTCTCCTGACCTCTCCCCTGTCTTTGTAGCCGGTAGCTCCCCTTTCTGGGGCTCCGCCACCGTACTCCCTGTGGTGGAGGTGCGGGAGGCGGAGACAGCTCCTGCTCCTCTGCTCGGGCAGTGGCGGAACCAGCAGGTATTCACCCTCTGCTGGTGGAGGTGGGAGGGGCAAGCAGTCCTCCCACGACAAAGAAGGCGGAACCAGCAGGTACTCACCCTCTGCTGGTGGAGGAGGCAGAGGCAGCTCCTGCTGCTCTGCTCCTGGTAGAAGCAATTGAGGTGGTGGAGGCAGAGGCAGCTCCTGCTGCTCTGCTCCTAGTGGTGTCGGAACCAGCAGGTATTCACCCTCTGCTGGTGGAGGTGGGAGGGGCAAGCAGTCCTCCCACGACAAAGAAGGCGGAACCAGCAGGTACTCACCCTCTGCTGGTGGAGGAGGCAGAGGCAGCTCCTGCTGCTCTGCTCCTGGTGGAAGCGGTTGAGGTGGTGGAGGCAGAGGCAGCTCCTGCTCCTCTGCTCCTAGTGGAGGAAGTGGTGGAGGTGGGAGCAGCGTGTAGTCTCCTGGCGATGGAGGTGCGAGCAGCGTGTAGTCTCCTGGCGATGGAGGTGCGAGCAGCGTGTGGTCTCCTACTGTTGCAGGGGACTGGTGCGGCTCCGCCTCTCTTGCAGGGGACTGGTGCGGCTCTCCCACTCTTGCAGGGGACTGTGGTGGAGGCAGAGGCAGCTCCTGTTCCTCTCCTCGGGTGGTGACGGTGGGGAAGTGATACCAGCAGGCGTTCACACTCTGCTGGTGGATGGGGAACCCAGCAGGCATTCACCCTCTGCTGGTGGACACGGGGACAGCAGGCATTCACCCTCTGCTGGTGGACACGGGGACAGCAGGCATTCTTCCTCTGCTGGTGGACACGGGGACAGCAGGCATTCTTCCTCTGCTGGTGGACACGGGGACAGCAGGCATTCTTCCTCTGCTGGTGGACACAGGGACAGCAGGCATTCTTCCTCTGCTGGCAGCTTGGGTCCTAGGGCTATGGAAGCACCGACTCCCCCTCTTTGGGCTGTGGGCGCACCGACTCCTCCCTTTTGGGCTGTGGACGCACCGACTCCTCCCTTTTGGGCTGTGGGCGCACCGACTCCTCCCTTTTGGGCTGTGGGCGCACCGACTCCTCCCTTTTGGGCTGTGGGCGCACCGACTCCTCCCTCTCGGGCTGTGGGCGCACCGACTCCCCCTCTCGGGCTTAGGGCGTTCGGGCTTCCCCACTCAGGCGTGGGGCGTTCGGGCTCCTCCCACTCAGGCGTGGGACGTTCGGGCTCCTCCCACTCAGGCGTAGGGCGTTGGGCTCCTTCCACTCAGGCGTGGGACGTTCGGGCTCCTCCCACTCAGGCGTGGGACGTTCGGGCTCCTCCCACTCAGGCGTGGGGCGCTCGGGCTCCTCCCACTCAGGCGTAGGACGCTCGGGCTCCTCCCGCTTGGGCTGTGGACGCTCAGGCTCCTCCCGTTTGGGCTGTGGACGCTCAGGCTCCTCCCGCTTGGGCTGTGGACGTTCGGGCTCCTCCCACTCAGGCGTAGGACGCTCGGGCTCCTCCCACTCAGGCGTAGGACGCTCGGGCTCCTCCCGCTTGGGCTGTGGACGCTCAGGCTCCTCCCGCTTGGGCTGTGGACGCTCAGGCTCCTCCCGCTTGGGCTGTGGACGTTCGGGCTCCTCCCGCTTGGGCTGTGGACGCTCAGGCTCCTCCTCATAACTGCGGAAGGGACAGACGGCAAAGCAATGCTGCTGGTTACAGAGGGGGCACAACAGGGGTGACCTACAGCTCCTCGGGTGCCTGGCCCTGATGTACTCCTCCTCCTCCCTGTCCCTCGCTTCCCGGTCCTTCTTCCACCTCATCCTCGGTTTCTTTTTTCCCTTTTTTTTTTATTATTTTTTTATTTATTTTTTTTCCAAAAAAAACTGCGGTACTCCTGCTCTGGTCTGAGTCCTGGAGGCTGTAGATCCCACGGGACACCACGTGTCACAAAGACGGCAGCAGTGGGTGACGTCAGACCAGAAACAGGAAGTAACACACAACAGACAGTGAGGTTGGTGAAGCTGAGCACTTGGTTGTGCTCAGCATTTAATAAACAAAATAAAAAGAACACAAAAACAGCACACGGCACTTACGCCAAAAATAAACAGACAAACAAAGCGAACTAACACTTTACAAGCGGTGCACGGAGACAAACAAACACGGTGGAGTAAAACACTTATTATTATTCTTCCCCTTTATTTCGTTCTCTCCACACCGTTCTCCACTCTCGAACACCCAACCCCGAGTGAGTGAAACGTGCATCTATATATACTGTTGTGCTGGGATTCAATTACTAATTAATTATTCACTTGAATCCCAGCACGTGAATTAATTATGTGCAACCTCGTGCCTAACTACAATTATACATTTTCAAACACACGTGAAACACAGACCCGCTTATATCCCGTGTACCAATCGCTATACACCAACATTAACACATGCAACATGCAACACAAACTACGCACAAGGGCGTGGCCACATTGCCACAGGGAGGTAGGGCTTTTTCTTGTAGAGCTCCTAAACTATGGAATGTTCTGCCTTTGTCAGGGAAGCTGGGACAGTTACAGTTTTCAAGTCAAGACTAAAAACGCACTTTTATAAAATGGCTTTCTTATCTTAGTGGGTTTTAATGTAACTTTAAAATTGCTGCTTTTGTATTCTGTGTATACTGTTATTTAAATGGTCTGACTGTGGCAGTTGTATGTGTGACATGCTATACAGATTTTTTGTGGTTTGTTCTTTTTTCTGCTATGTACTGTACAGTGCTTTGCAATACTTTTGTATAGAAAGCTCTATATAAATGCAATAAATAAAATATGAAAACGCCGGTGCAGGATTTTGTAACTGATTTAATTGCTAACAGGTTCTATACATTTTATTAAATAAGAAGACATGAAAACTGTAGAAAAATATGCGGAAAATGTTAGGGAGGGATTTAGGAGTATGTGAATGGTCTAAGGTAAATTGGTACAATTCCGCTTAAGCACATAAAATATTAGATAGGATCGAACGACACATGCAGTAATTTTACGAGGCAAAAATAAATGTTTTTTGTGAGTAATGGGAAACGGCTGTGTTAAGTATCCACTAGAAAAAAGACATACTGGAGTGCCAACATAACATGTGCTGATGTTAGTAGTGTTGAGGTGTCTATTGATAATACAGCTGTTTGTGGAAATTGTACACAAAATAATATCAAAGAAGGGATCTGTACATGTAAAAAGTAGAGAGAGAGTGTAAATTACTTGTGAAATTTGAACACATAGTTAAAACCATTCCAGTGAAATATAATCGTACTAATAAGAAATTAGCCTTTATCATAGTTATACCTGTGTATGAACAGAGTGATGTATATTTACATACTGTTAACATGATTAGCATGAGGATATTACATAATGATTCGATCATTAAAGTTCAGAGGACACGACATGATAATACATAATGGGACACAAAAACTAGAAGTTGAAAGCTTAAAAGGGTGTAATATGGGAATAAATGTAATTGTGTCTGGATGATAGATTAAAATCATACCTGGGATGTGGATGGAAGAATGCTACTAACCAAACTAATTGTGAGTGCCTTTATTCAGTTGAGCCAGTAAAACGCAGATATATTGATATAAGCTTTAATGGAAATAATATTTACTGTATTAACTCTATGTATACTCATTTAACTGCTGAAGATGTACAATGCCAGCGACCTAGCCATGCGTTCTGTACACAGGTCAACTATACAATTAATAATGGGGATAGGAAGTTATATTACATGAAAGAGAAGATCGATTTGGATTTGCATGACAAATATGTTGAAAATTGGCAACCCGACCCCTTACCTGAATTGGCAGATATCAAAAGACTAATAAGAAATGAAGATCCGTTAAAATTACAACTAATTAAGGTAAACAAATGACAGAAAGTGTTAATACAACAGATACACAACTACATAAATGGACCATCAGTAATAAAAACTAACTATCAAGATACGTACTGGGGCTGGTTATTCAGGGGAGCAGTAGCAGCATCAGTAGTAATACTGTTGCTGATTCTGGTTCTGATTCTCCAGTAAAGAAAAGAAAGAAGGATGTTGAATATGTGAAAAGGAGGATGTTGCTATTGCCTGGTAGTGTAGGTTGTGTGATGTATGGGTAAGTACTGGGTATTGGAGACCTAGTCGACCTAACAAAGTCATGCAACGCTACCGGGGAACAGCAATGCTACCAGGGAATGCTACCCACGGGGCTTGTAAAAAAGGTAATGTCACAAGATGACTGGGTTGGTGACTGTAACAGGGTGTCTGACGCATGCTTGATCCTGCAGCAGGAGGTCGTGAGCCCCGTAGGATCTGCCTGTCAATCATGCCGATGACACGGAGAGGTTGGGTGAGTGGTGGGAGGCAGCCCTCGGGGGTCGCTTGACCTATAAAATTATGCTTTGCTATTCACTCTTCCTTGCCCCATACAGATGAAACACAGTGACGCTGGGTTCAACAAGTCGGTGTAAACCAAGCAAAGGAAAGAACGCCAGTGTGGAAAGCGAGAAGGCAAGCACGGCTGAGTATGCCAGCCACCTGGAAATAAAGTATATTTATAATTTTAATACATACCTGAGTGGGACGTGTAGTAGCTTAGCTGGGGAAAGCATGGCCAACCCCGACAGTATAGAGAGAGATTAGCAATGCATAGGCTAAAGACCCGAGCCGTACAGCTAGTGGCGGTTGGGAACTACAAACAAAAGGGAACACACCTTTTGTTTGTAGTTTTATTATTGTGTTTTATTTTCCTTTTGCCTTCTGTTTTGACTATTATTTTCAGAACCTCCGTGTTCACTGGAAATCGCCTGATCAGAGGAATTTACTATTGTTGGTATTTTCAACAAGCTATCGTTAGACCGAACCTTACCATTGCTGGTATTGTTCATCCGCGGTACAACACTGCCCCCTTGTGCCCTAAATAAAAGGTGGATGCCGGTGAGGCGATCTCAAAGAAACTTTGTCTCCCGTGTATTCAGTGAAACTCCACATCCTCTCACAGTGACATTACACCAGGAAATAGACAAATAACAGTACTAAATGCGCATATTTATTAACCTTTTGCGGTCCTATGTCGGACCTGGTGAAACATTGCAATTTTCCCTTTCCAGTCCAATGTCGGACCCTGTCTGACATCATCAAAAAGACATAAAAAACAGGTCCCTAGTCGTTTTTTCTCCGGAAAAAGCTGAGAAAACGATTCAATGGCCGAGTGAGACCGATAGGAGCCGAGAGAAGCCGAAAAAAAGGGGGGTATACAGATACAGATAGCCCCGACACCACATAGATAACACGGACATAAACAAACAAGATAGCTGCTCCTGCATCCAGCACTCAAAGAATATCACAGACATTTGCAGAGCTTTTTTTAGATGTTATAATAATAAAATAATAACTTGGATCGCATTATTTTGGAGTTTGGTGATAAAACGAATGATCAGGAGATGATTTATCGGTATGCACTACTATGTAGAGGTATGTAAAAAATACAGCGAACAAGGGGTGGGGCGGGGCTGGAAATGCAATACTGAGTATTCTGTTGATATGCAGTGTCTTTTAAACCTGTTTTACTGTGAGAAAAAATACTTGACAGTGCATCTAAGATAAACTGCGTGTGTGAAAATAAATTGGACTTGACACGCCTGAGACGTGCTGAATAAATGGACCGTTAAGGGTTAAACAATAAATTAAACAAATAAATTAAATAACAGAAACAAAACACTTTCACAAAACAAAAGGCATGTTGGCCAAAACAAATTTAAAAAAGACAAATAAAACAAATATCAGCCAGAATGCAGCCAGCCGGATAGCAATTGTTTTACTTTACTTTGTAACTTATCTCTCTCTCACTCTCTCGTTCCTCCTAACACGTTTTTTTCTAAGCAATTCACTATTACCCCAATGCACAATGCAATTGGATCGCTGAAGAGATGCAAAGCAGTGTCTGGAATTACTGCAAATTTTACCAAACAAGATTTTGATGCAGCAAAGACAGACAAGTATCTGCAGTAAGTGCACTGCATATTTTGAAAACGAGTATGTGAGTGATTTGTGCCAGCACTTAGACTTTGTAAACAATTGTAAATGAAGCTCATTCTGTTCAAATTATTTATTCATGTCATTTCGATTATACTATGTCTGTATATAAACACATAGCTTCAGTTTTGTATGTATATGATATACCTGTATACACAAATTTATTTTCAAATTTGTAAATTTCATTTTTTTACCGTTTTTTTGAGTGTGTTATGCAATATGTCTATATATAAACAAATTTCTGTTCAAATGTCCGTTTTATTTACAATGTTTCGGCTGTGTAGATGCTTTATATGATGTTCCTGAATAAATCTACGACTTATATTCAATTGTTTGTCCTTTCATTATAATATTCATGTGTTTTTAATATGCCGGTCAAATTGACTGGTTATGGTTGTTCTAGGTATGCCTATAAATGCAGTCATTCTGCGGCCCAAAAGTCTCAGTGGTGCCACGGGTGGCGGCAACAACAAATCCGCGGGGGTCAGCAGCAAAGGACCCCCAGGTGATGGGAACCGGCCTCCTGGCTCAGTGGCAGGTCTGGCAGCCATGGTGTGAGGCCCTGCGGCAGTGGCCACTCTGGCAGCAGAAAGGCTGACAGCAGTGCAAGGTCCTCCTCCAGTGGCCACGCTGGCAGTGGCTTCTCCCACTGGCGCTGGAGGCAGTGGGGCTTCTCCCACTGGCACTGGAGGCTCGGGCTCCCCCATCTTGGCCGCTGGATGATCAGGCTACCCCCCTGTTTTCTGCGCTGGACGCTCCTTCCACCCCACCCTCCCATCTTGAAGCTGGATGCTCGGTCTTCTCCCTATTGGGCTCCCTCTTTGTCCATCGGCCCCTCTTGCTGGCTTTGGACGTATAGAGGATGTTGGATTATCCAGGTTGGCATACAGATACAAGAGGACCACCTCGAACACGTCCTGCAGCATTGCCGGGTTATGCCGCTTCTCCCAGGCTGTCCAACGGTCCAACGTCTGCTTGGGTTCCCCTTTGTTTTCAAGGAACCATTCCATGATGGTTAACGTGTCCATCTCCATTCTCAAAAAAAAAATATATATATATATAAATAATAAAATTATATGGAGGCGCCGTTATCCCATGTATTACACCATATGTCACAGGATGGCTGGGTGCATGATGTCGGACCAGGAAATAGACACACAACAGTACTGCTGGGTGAGTCGCCAATGCGCTCATTTATTAAACAAATAAATTAAATAAACAGGAACAAAACACTTTCACAAAACAAAAGGCACGTTGACCAAAACAAATAAGAAACACAGACAAATAAAACAAATATCGGCCAGAATGCAGCCAGCTGGATAGCAATTGTTTTACTTACTTTGTGATTGATCTCCCTCTCATTTTCCCTTTCGCAGCACTCAGCTGCTACACTTTTTATACACGTAGTGGTCCTCAAATTGGCAAACAATTAACCAATTTGAAGACGGCCACAATACTGCGGGGTGAGTTGCCAATGCGTGCGTATTTATTAAACAAATAAATTAAATAAACAGAAACAAAACACTTTCATAAAATAAAAGGCACATGTTATTTTTCGCAGGGAAGATAATTGTCTGCTTCCATGTCAACCTAAAACCACACCAACAATAATACAAACTACATTTAAATAATAACAATAATACTTCACAATAATAATAATAAAGCAACTCAACATAGGGGCAGGCGAACCCTATCACAGGTACTAATTCAATTGGAGTGGGAAAGTACAAGTAGAACTAAAATAAAAATGCTGACACAAATAGTGGTTGGCTGATGTCTCTTAATATTCTCGGTGTTGACCTGACCCAGACACTCAGACACAACGTGTCAATATAGATAAGAATGGCCTTGCACACATATAGATAATGCTTGAAAAACAACTCCATATATGGAAAAGTTGTATAGTTCTGTTGCAGGAAATGTGTGTGTGGGGGGGGGTATGCTAACTGAAAAACATAAGAGGATGTAGCGAAACAGTATTGTATTTTTGCTTTGCTTCTACCCAGTGCTTTGTGCACTGTAGTTCTATCATTAAACAAACACTAAGAAATCAGCTATTATGTTGGAATAAATTGTATGAGTGTTTTTGTTCAAGAAAGATGACATACATATTTTTACCTACAGCGTGGTAGGTACTGTAGGAGTACCGGCATAAAAAAATGCATGTGAGCAGCTGTGGGCAGCACTGATTGTACTTACATGACTAGATGTGGTCAATCAGGAAACCCAGACAGAGTACGCAGCCAGGTTTAAAAAATACATTGTAAAAAAAAAAAAAGGTATTATTCCCAGGTTAAACCGTTCATTCTGAAACTCCAAAGCAGCGCAAACTATATACAGTCAGTTTTCTTTAACGTGCACAATTTATTTACATGTTGTTTGCCAGGAATACAAGCTTGGCGACCTGCTCTGGATCCAAGACGGCGCGCTTTTTGTTTACATCAAATACACAGAGGGCGCATACCTACAGAGCATTTTCAAAACTGATTTGCTGGTAGTAAGGATGGGACCAGCAAATCGGATGCTAGTTAACACTTAAGCAGGAAAAGAACACGTCCACTGCTTGTCTTTGGCAAAAATACTGTAAATAGGGCAGGGTGTTCGCTGCAGTTTCGTCGATAAACTTAAATAATGTTATTAACTATGCGCGTTACAAAAATGTAATTATTTAATTGATTACCCAGTATTTATCTTGAGGTATAATAGCAATCAATTGAATCTCATTAATTGAACAAGCATCAATTAGGAAGAAATGTTTTAAGTGTCATAAACAACTTAGTGTTGATTCCGTAAGAACATACTCCACCGTTTTGAGTGTCTAATGGCACTCGAAACAGTGAATAATTTTTACCGATTCAACACTTATCCTTATTTATCCCTTACAGAAAATGATTTGTCACAGAGTACTACTGAAATACAATCTTTCACCAGCTTACACTGAATTAAAGTAATTTGTATATTGTATTGTACAATGGCAGTAACAGCTCAAATACTTATGGTAATATTATATAAATTACAAATAGGGGATGAGGAGCAACAACCAGGAATTTTAACATAAGTTGAACAACAATTGATTCAGCTAAAATGTTGTATAATTGTAAAAAAAAAAGTTGTTCAAATGTGTATGCACACTAACAGTAAGCAGAGTAAATAAATTAAATATCCCACTTCTCATCCGATGTTTCATTTTCATGTGCATTAATCAACCTACAGTAGATGTACCAGCTATGTGCATGTTTAAGACCGAGAACTAATAAATGGGTTTCTTGTCAATGAATTAGATTTTTACTGAGGCAAAAAAAAAAGTTGAACAAACCTCTTGCAGATCCTATTCATGTTACAAAGGTAAACATTATCATCTTATAAAGCCTGGAGACTGTTCATGCTAACTGCAAAGCAATATTAAGTCCCTTGGATGATGATGTTAATGTTAAAATTTGATTAACCATATTATTTCAAAGATTAAAGCTAATTGTCTCCCAGCAAAATCACAGCAACCTAAAATGACCATATTCACACTGTCAGAAATATGTGATTTTAAATGGACAAGAATATAACATCAATATTAATAAGTAGATGGGTTCATACCTTTATTGACTTGCATTTGGTTCACTGCTAGTTAAGTTGCCTTACACTGCTGGGACTGGTAACTGCTGCTGACTGGTAAGACTGGTGCTGACACTGCTGGGACTGGTGCTGACTCTGGGACTGGTGCTGACACTGCTGGGACTGGTGCTGACACTGACTGGTGCTGACACTGGGACAGGTGCTGACACTGGGACTGGTGCTGGCACTGGGACTGGTGCTGACACTGCTGGGACGTGATAACACTGGGACTGGTGCTGACACTGCTGGGACTGGTGCTGACACTGTGACTGGTGCTGACACAGGGACTGGTGCTAACACTGGGACTGGTGCTGACACTGCTGGGACCGGTGCTGACACTGTGACTGGTGCTGACACTGGGACTGGTGCTGACACTGGGACTGGTGCTGACACTGCTGGGACTGGTGCTGACACTGCTGGGACTGGTGCTAATACTGGGACTGGTGCTGACACTGCTGGGACTGGTACTGACACGGGGACTGGTGCTGACACTGCTGGGACTGGTGCTGACACTGTGACTGGTGCTGACACTGTGACTGGTGCTGACACAGGGACTGGTGCTGACACTGACTGGTGCTGACACTGTGACTGGTGCTGACACTGGGACGTGCTGACACTGTGACTGGTGCTGACAAGGGGACTGGTGCTGACACTGGGACTGGTGCTGACACTGGGACTGGTGCTGACACTGCTGGGACTGGTGCTGATACTGGGACTGGTGCTGACACTGGGACTGGTGCTGACACTGGGACAGGTGCTGACACTGCTGGGACTGGTGCTGACAATGAGACTGGTGCTGACATGGACTGGTGCTGATACTGCTGGAACTGGTGCTGACACTGGGACTGGTGCTGACACTGCTGGGAATGGTGCTGACACTGGGACTGGTGCTGACACTGGGACTGGTGCTGACACTGCTGGGACTGGTGCTGACACTGCTGGGACTGGTGGTGACAGTGTGACTGGTGCTGACACGGGGACTGGTGCTGACACTGTGACTGGTGCTGACACGGGCTGGTGCTGACACTGTGACTGGTACTGACACTGCTGGGACTGGTGCTGACACTGGGACTGGTGCTGTTCATGTACAACTCTATAGTACTTTGACAAGGTACTCAACAAAAAAACAACAACAACAACAACAACAACAACAACAATAATAATAATGTGATGTTCCCACCTCTGAACGCTAGCTCTCCTTTGAACGTTTACACAGTTTCTCACTTAATTCTAATATTCTTTTGTCAATATAAAATCGATGACAGGAAGTAGTACAGTACTTCAGGCGGAGGAAACCGGTCACAGAGGTCCTGGTGCTGCCTAGCGCACAGGCCGGATCGCTATAGATGCAAATACACAGCCACTATGCTATAATAAAACGCTATGCTATGGCAGGTAGGGTGATACTTGGAGTAGCTGACTGTCCAATTAAAGTGACGAGAAAAAAAAACATACAGCCAGCTATCCCGGTTTAGCTACACATTTTAATGTCATCCTAAAAACAGGTACTTGGATTTTTGCTGTGCTGGCGTTAAAACATTCTACATGAAAAAAAAAAAGATTTATCAAAACGTATTGCAGATAAACACCACATTGCGCAGGGGAAAAACAACAATATAAATGATAAATTCACTTAACATTGATTCTTACCAAGAGTTGGCTTCTTTAGAAAGAAATGTGTAATTGGTTGTTTTTTCTCCGTTTCATGTTGGTGCTGCACTGTAAACCAGAGTAGCCTACAGAGTAACTTGGGGAAACTGTGGAGCGAATTTGACATACCGCACTGTTTATACAGCCCAAGATCACAGTAATGTGAAGAAATTAAAAATACTTATATATATAATCTCAATTTTACACTCTTAAAAAATAAAGTGGGTATGTTTTTTTTTTTTAGTCTTCATAATTAAGAATTGAGCTGATTTTTACCGAGGTGGCCGCCTCGGCTGCCTCAATGGACGCTACGCGCCTGATAGGTCACACATTTACTGGTTAGACTGAATAGATTCAATTATTTTAGCCTGTCTGCATACGACATGCCTTTTAAACCCAGGATAATTCTGGTCGCTCTTCTTTGCACTCTTTCTAGAGCAGCAATATCCTTTTTGTAATGAGGTGACCAGAACTGAACACAATATTCTAGATGAAGTTTTAACATTACTTCCCTTGATTTAAATTCAACACTTTTCACAATATATCCGAGCATCTTGTTGGCCTTTTTTCTAGCTTCCCCACATTGTATAGATGAAGACATTTTTGAGTCAACATAAACTCCTAGGTCTTTTTCATAGATTCCTTCTTCAATTTCAGTATCTCCCATATAAGATTTATAATGCACATTTTTATTGCCTGCGTGTAGTACCTTAAACTTTTCTCTATTAAATGTAACTTGCCATGTGTCTGCCCAGTTCTGAATGCTGTCTAGATCATTTTGAATGACCTTTGCTGCTGCAAGTGTTTGCCACTCCTCCTATTTTTGTGTCGTCTGCAAATTTAACAAGTTTACTTACTGTACCAGAATCTAAGTCATTAATGTAGATTAGGAATAGCAGAGGACCTAATACTGATCCCTGTGGTACACCACTGGTTACCTTGCTCCATTTTGAGGTTTCTCCTCTAATCAGTACTTTCTGTTTTCTACCTGTTAACCACTCCCTAATCCATGTGCATGTATTTCCTTGAATCCCTACTGCATTCAGTTTGAGAATTAATCTTTTATGCAGGACTTTGTCAAAAGCTTTCTGGAAATCTAAATAAATCATGTTGTATGCTTTGCAATTATCCATTGTCGATGTTGCATCCTCAAAAAAATCAAGCAGGTTAGTTAGACACTATCTCCCTTTCCTAAAACCATGCTGACTTTCTCCTAGGATACTGTTACCATATAGATAATTTTCCATTTGGGATCTTATTATAGTTTCCATAAGTTTCCATATAATAGAAGTCAGGCTTATTGGTCTGTAGTTACTTGGTTTGGTTTTGTTTCCCTTTTTGTGGATCGGTATTACGTTTGCAATATATTGCGTATATAAAATCTATAAAAAAAACATTGTCAATGTAAAAAAACAAGTCATACAAAGAGCATTTCAAGTGGAGCGATACAGTGATGCAAAGCGATCAAAAAAAGGCACCAAGTTAGAAGCAAGAATTGTGTGAATCTTGGGCCCCAGCACCTTTCCAATTGTGCCTTTTTGCATGATGCTTGACAATATTGGCTTAATTGCTTCTCCTAACTTGGACTTTTGTGTTTGATATCACCCATTTAAAACAGCTGTTGCATTTTTCTAACTTGTTTTTTTACATTGACAATGTTTTTGTTATAGATATCACTTCTTTTTTTACTCCATCAAATAATGAATAAAGCAAGGGAAAGATATTCGAGAATGTGTATGGTAAATAGACAGACAGACATAACAAGAGGGTAATAAGTAGATTAATTTAAGAGAAATGAGAAAAGGTTTGAAAGTAAAATAATGGTAGAAGGGACTTTTGGACAGTATTAAAAGTGTAAACATTGTATTCTTATAGTTGCATGAGTGGTGAAAATAATATGTCTATTTTGTTAGGCATTGATATATTGATATTTACGTAGGTACAAAACTACAATGTTATGAATGGTTCAAAAGGCACATATGCATGTCGTGCTAAAGGGTAGTATACTAACACATTTTATTGCTGGAAAAAAAAATTTATTCTCCTTGATATAGTGGTGTTATAAACTTAGGCTAAGGCATTTGTAAAGCATTAGATCTCTTCATAAAAGGCCATAAACATTTCGTTTGCATTTCTTGACCATGGCTTGACTTCAATAAGTGCATCATTAGCATGCTCCCATTTTCCAGTAGCACCCACAGCAAGAACAGACACATGGTGTCCTGAAGTAACATCCTGTCCTTGGTGTATGATAATGGAAGCTAATTGGTAATTCCTGTTGACCACAGTAATTGTGCTCTTCTGCACAGCAGTAAACTTAGCATTGTGTCACTTTGTAACAGTCCCATCTGGTTTGGTTTCCGAAAGCATAAGTTGGACTGCAATCAGTCTTCCTGCTGATTGAATAAGTTCACGTTTCATGATTGGAGATGTTTTGCATTGCCTACATTTGCTACCAGAAATCATTGCCCATTTGTCATTTCTATAAATGAGTTCTTCCAAACACATGGAATCTGTACAAGCAGGTACATGTAGAGGATAAACATGCAACACCTCTCGGTTTGATGAGCATTAGTTACATGTAGTACATAAAATGACTTATTGTGACTGAAACCATGCGAGATCCTTCAGGACAAATTTCAGACAATTTGGTGAGAAACTCTGCAAAATCTTGCTGCTCACCTCTATTGAAAGGTTCTCCTAAGAAGTGACAAATATCCACAGTAGTTAGAGATGCAGTGGATGGCAAGTGATCCTATTTGTAAACAAAGCTCCTGATAGCCTCTTGTTGACTATGTTTTAATGAATCATTCAGAGGTTGCAAGTGAAGAAGGCACTGCAATGTTGCATTTGCATAGCATGAGGTGAAATTGGGGTTGCTCAAGCCTCTGAATGGATGTGTAAGTGCAAATGTTCTCTTAGAAGAGTGAGGCTTTTGCTGTTCGTGAACGTCAATGATGGCTCGGTAAATGAAATGCACATGATCTTTTACCTTGTGTCCCTTGTGTGTGTTAGTCTCCTTCAAGCTTACCAACTTAGGACAATAAATCCCTCTGAGCCGATGGTACTCTTCAACTGCAGTCTGACAGGCGTAGATGCAGGTGGGGTCAAAGTTGATAACGTGGATACCGCTTAAGGAAGTAACTGTGGAAAGTTCCACGAAACTTTGTCTATAGGAAAATTGAGTTACCACGTATCCATCATAACTGTTTTTAGAGTGTTCTCCTGGCATTTGTGAATGGTGATTGCATGAGCACCAATGACTGGGAACTGCTCTTGAATAATATAGACTCTATCCATGATTTCAAACTCTGAGCATAAACGTTGAAAGGTATGGGTGACTGCATTGTTAAATTTGATGGTTATGGTTTTGAGCATACTTGTGTTTTCCAGATAGCAGGAAACAGCTTGAAGCTTCCCTATTGCCCCATTGATGAGACCAGTCGCAATGTGTATGTTCTTGTAAATTTGCTTAATACAAATGCAAATGTGATACATTTACTACCAAACTAAATACAAATGCAAATATGTGACAAATGCTAAATGGACATCAAATACTTTCCCATACAACAAATGTTAATTTATTAACATGAATTTTGCCTTTATCCAACATATAACAACATAAACACACTAATCACGTAGTTCATATAGGAAACAAGTTACATAAAATAGTGTTTCCCAATCTTGGTCCTGAGGACCCAGTGTTTGCTGATTTGTGTTCCAACTGAGCTTTAAATAACAAATTGAACCCTCAATTGAATGAATAAAATATCTAATCAGAGCATTTGAATTATTTGTAGCTCTCGAAATGGCTGGCAGCTTGTGGCACTCACCACACAAAGTGGTGCTAGATATGTACCACTTGTAGCTGAATGAATTACAGTATACCTGGCCAGGTACAAATTGAATAAATAAACTAGAAAGAGTAAACTTGTAATTTCTAATTGTATAGTGCTAATGTCAGTTTTGACGTTGGGTGTAATTTCCCCTTTAAGAGCCGCCTTTAAAAAGTTTCCACGTCTCTCTCACGGGGGCTTCCTGTTTCCTGTTTTTGGCAGCATGTATCGAATGTAAGCTCGCTAAGTAGAGAAAAACTCACAGCAAAGTGTTTTAGGTTTGTAGGTAACTAGAGTTTGTTGTTTTGTCAATATTGAAGTAAACATTGGTGTTTAAGTTCTTTATAAGTCGACTGCTGTAAACACTATTTTAGCAAATATTCAACTAGTGAAACAAACTAGTGCTGCTGCAAACGTGCTTAGACACAGAAGTGATTTGGGACGGAACACATTGGAATTAAACTGCAGATACCAGCTGGGATTTTCCTCAACTATTCGATTGATCTCCCTTTTGTTGGATTTTTCTGGATTTCGTGTATTGCCCCTGAGGATCGGGTGAGATCGAAATATTTACTTTTTGGGGAGCTCCCATTTATTTTTTTGTTTTGGTTGTTAAACGCATTTGGGACATTGAAGTTTATGCTTCAGCTGCCGCGTTCTTTTTATTCAGAGGACTGTTTTTTTTGTTCTATATGATTAAAATATATGGATTTATTTTATTTACTTTGCTAATCAATGTCATTTTTATAATAGTAATGGGAAAAGACCTAAGAGCAGTTTAAACAAAAAGTGTGTGTACCGCATTGCTCGCTGCATTATTAATATAACTGTTTTTGTGAGGGTTTTGTTGTGTATTAACCTAACAGTTATCAGTTTATATTGTTATACTGCTGTTCTGCATATTGTTTATGTGTGTTAACACAGTCTTGCTAACGGTGGGGATAAAAATTGCTTCAAGTAGACGTAGACAGTTTGTTACAGAATTAGTGGCCCGTACGAGGATCTAGGTTTTTTTTTAAAGAATAATTGTCATACTGCAGTTTGGTAGTTGAAGGTCTGGTTTAAGTAATAGATGTTGATTTATTTAATGCTAGTATGTCAGTAGCTAAGTCAACCCCAGATAATATACATAGTAACAAGGAGGATGATATTGATTTTACACTAGGCCCATTTGTTACTAGAAGGGAGCCAGTAGTGGAAATAATCACTAGATTAAATGATCTTTATATCAGAAAACCAGAGGGTGAGGATGTTGAATCAGTGGAAGATGCGCAGCTTATTAACCGTTGCCAAGGACTGGCTACTATCACTGATACCCAAGCAGAAATTACTGCCAGGATTAATAGTGTTGAAGAGGCTAGGTTAGGCTTGCACATGAAAGCCAAATAAATAGAGAGGAATCTTTAAGGCTTTACATTGATCAGCGGTTTGAGGGGCTCGAACGCATGGTTAACAATTCTATAGTTAATTTTGATGAAGCCATGGTAAAATGCTTACAGAGGCGAGACAAAAGTTGGGAAGAAGAGTTGAAAAAATTGGAGAAGAGGATTAGCTCCACGAGAATGTTTCCTCTTCCTTCTCAGCCACGAGACTGTCTTCCCACCTTTTCCAGCATTGCCTTTGATGATGCTCCAGTGGTTCCAGCAGTCACTCAATGTGAAGATCCCAATATAAATATGATTAAACTCCCTATAAGGATCAATTTCCCAGAATACAGAGGAAGTGAAGGAAATTCAGATCCTATGAGTTATCTTGATTTATGTGATGAGTTCTTGGCTCTCCGACCTCTGAAGGACAAAGAAATAATGGCTACTTTATCATCTGTACTGAAAGGGTCTGCCAAGAGTTGGTGGTGGGCTGAACATCAGAACATTTTTTCTTGGGCTCATTTTAAAATTGCCTTTTTAAAAGCTTTTTTTACCAGCAGATTTCATCACAGAGGTGGAAGATCGAGTGTGCAGCAGAGTTCAGGCCTCAGGTGAAGGAATTCATGAATTCACCTATGATTTCAGAGCTCTCTGTTTGAAATGGAAACCTGAGATGGAGGAGACAGAGCTAGTAGGATGGATTTTGAATAATAGCAACCCTAAACTGGCCAGTTGTCTACGAGGAACTGTGAGGTCTGTGGCGGAGTTAGTACGTGTAGGATCTATGGTAGAGAGAGACTGGGCACTACAAAAGGAGTACTGGTTCAGGATTAACAGCAAGACACCCTCTGTTGGCAGTAACAAGAAAAGTCACCAAACAGCTAGTAGGAAAACAGTTGATGACTGAAAAGTTTCTTTCAACTAGACTCACTCTACTGGTGGTTAACATTGAAGTGAGAGATTTTCAAGGACCAGCTTTAATGGATACTGGATGTACGTTCACATTGATGGGTGAGAAGCTCTGGCAGCAACTACACAAGCCAGATGAATCACTTATATCATGTGAAGACCAGGCTTTTGTGTTGGCTGATGGCCAATCATACAATTCACTGGGTAAAGTTTGTCTCGCTTATTGTTTTCATGACCAGTACTGGAATCTGGATACTTACATAATGGCTGATGCTCATTTGGCTTTCCCGCTAGTGTTAGGTCTAGATTTTTTGCAAAAAATCAATTTAAGGATTGACATGTTGAGGAGAGCATATGTATTACAGCATGCTGAGGGTTTTGAGTATTTCCCTTTCCTAGAGAAGGCAAAATGGGAATCTGCTTGGTCAACATTGAATGCTGATATAATAACTCCAGTTACTGTATTATTATTTATTTCTTAGCAGACGCCCTTATCCAGGGCGACTTACAATCGTAAGCAAATACAATTCAAGTATCACAGTACAAGTAATAATACAATTAAGAGCAAGATAAATGCAATGACTTTGGTTCAAGCAAGAACAAGTGTGACAAAATACAATTCAATAATACAGCAGATAACAGTGTCAGTGATAGTTACATCAGGATATGATTAAATACAAAAAATACTACAGATTAAACACTTGGCAGATTACAGTACTCTGAAGTACAGGATTAAATGCAGTACAATAGGGGGCAGATAAGAGCAAGTAAAGTACATTTAAGGAAGGGTGATAAGTGTCCCAGGGGAAGAACAGAGGAGTTCTACAGGTGCTTTCTGAAGAGGTGAGTCAGGGACTGGGCAGTCCTGACATCTGTAGGAAGGTCATTCCACCATTGCGGGGCGAGGGTGGAGAAGGAGCGGGCTCTGGAGGCAGGGGAGCGTAGAGGAGGTAGAGCCAGTCTTCTAGTGCAGGCGGAGCAGAGAGGTCGAGTGGGGGTGTAGGGAGAGATGAGGGTCTGGAGGTAGCTGGGTGCTGTCTGGTCAAGGCATCTGTAGGCTAGTACAAGAGTCTTGAACTGGATGCGAGCGGTGATCGGTAGCCAGTGGAGTGAGCGGAGTAGTGGAGTTGCGTAGGAGAACCGAGGCAGAGAGAACACCAGGCGGGCAGCGGAGTTCTGGATGAGCTGGAGCAGACGGGTGGCGGATGCAGGGAGGCCAGCTAGGAGGGAGTTGCAGTAGTCTAGGCGGGAGAGTACCAAGGCCTGGACCAGGAGCTGGGTGGCATAGTTGGTGAGGAAGGGTCGGATTCTTCGGATGTTGCTCAGGAAGAATCGGCAAGTGCGTGCCAGAGTGGAGATGTGCTGGGAATAAGAGGCAGGGGTCCAGGGTGACTCCGAGGTTCTTGGCGGAGGAAGAGGGAGAGAGTGTGGTAGATTCCAGAGGAACAGAGATAGAGAGATCAGAGGAGGAGGAGGGAAAGAAAAGGAGGTCAGATTTAGAGAGGTTGAGTTTGAGGTGATGCGAGTGCATCCAGGAGGAGATAGTAGACAAACAGGTAGAGATACGGGAGGGGATGGTGGAGTCAGAGGTGGGGAAGGAGAGGAAAATCTGAGCATCATCAGCATAGAAATGGTATGAGAAACCATAGGATGCGATGAGGGGGCCCAGGGAGCGGGTGTAGAGAGAGAACAGGAGAGGACCCAAGACTGACCCCTGGGGGACTCCTGTTGAGAGAGGGCAAGGTGTGGAGGTTGCTCCACGCCAGGTTACCTGGGAAGTGCGGTTGGAGAGGTAGGAGGAGAACCAGGCCAGAGCAGTGCCAGAGATTCCCAGGACAGCGAGAGAGGATAGTAGGATAGAGTGATCGACAGTGTCAAAGGCAGCAGAGAGGTCGAGGAGAATTAGGACAGAGGAGAGAGAGGCAGCTCGGACAGACTTTAGTGAGTTGGTGACAGACAGGAGGGTGTTACTGTATATATGGCTATCAGTCAATAACCTGGAGCCATTTCTTTTCCATTGGGGAAAATAAGAGCAAGAAGGAAATTACCATTGGTAGTACCTGTCAGAGACACTCATACTGATATTGTCATCGACTCTACAATACTGCGACAAGACCTAAAGGATTTGTTCACCCAATGGCCGTCTGTCTGTACTACTCATTTGGGAAGAACTGATGTCCAAACACATACAATTTATACTACAGATGAGGTTCCGATTCAATGTTGAGCATATCGGACATCTCTAATAAAAAAAAATATAGAAGAACATCTGCGACAGATGACTGAAGATAGTGTCATTGAGCCTTCAAATTCTGCGTGGTCAGCTCCAGTTGTGTTAGTACCAAAGCGGGATGGTTCCTACCGTTTTTGTGTAGATTACAGACAACTGTATTCCAAAACTCATTTTTGATGCATATCCGATGCCAAATGTGCATGACATTTTGGAGTCTTTGAATGGTGCCAGTGTGTTCAATACCTTAGATCTGCGTTCTGGATATTGGCAGGTAGCCATGGATAAAAACAGCAAGTCAAAGACTGCATTTTGCACTCCATTTGGTCTATATCAATTCTGTGTTATGCCTTTTGGTTTAAAGAATGCTGCAGCAACATTCCAGCGCCTTATGGAACACGTTCTACGTGAACTACGAGGTGGTTGCTGTCTGGTATATATTGATGATGTTATTGTGAATTCACCTTCTGAATTTCAGCATTTGGAAGATCTCCAGCAAGTATTTTCGAAACTTTATCAAGCCGGTTTGACATTGAATCTGGCCAAATGTCATTTCTTTAAAAGTTCCATCAAATTTCTTGGCCACATCGTATCTGGACAAGGAGTGGCTGATGATATGGATAAGCTCACAGCAATTCAAGCATACCCCACTCCGACTAACCTGAAGGAGGTACAGCGTTTTTTAGGTCTCACAGGATAGTACCATAAATTCATCCCTAAGTTTGCTGACCTGGCTGCAGCACCTTTAAATCTCCTCAAGAAAAAAAGGTGTGCCCTGGGAGTGGACAGAAGAATGCCAAAAGAGTGTTGAAATGCTTAAGAAGGCCCTCCAAGCACCGTCCGTTTTTGTTTATCCCAACCTAGATCAGACATTCAGGGTATGTACAGATGCCAGTAATGTGGGACATGGGGCTGTACTTACAGAGTGATGGGGAGGGAGAGCATGTCATTGCTTATGCTTCCCGCATGCTCAATCCAGCCAAAAATAATTATTCTACTTCAGAAAGGGAATGTCTTGCCGTGGTTTGGGCAGTCAAAAAATGGAGACATTACCTTGAAGGTGTCCAGTTTGAAGTGGTGACAGCTCATGCCTCTTTGTCCTGGGCTTTCAACACACCGAAGACTTCTTCACGTCTTAGAAGGTGGACTCTCCGTTTACAGCAGTTTACCTTTAAGGTGCTGTATAGGAAAGGAAGTTTAAATACTGTACCAGATGCTCTGTCTCGTCTGTCTCTGTGCTTTGTCACACCTGAAGTTACGGTTGCAGTTTACAAGAACAAGATCTGTTTCAGTACGGATGTGCCTACCTCCCTGGATGAGATAGCAGAGGCTCAGGCCAAAGATTCTTTTATTGCTAACATAATGGCGGATCTGAATGTAAAGCCGTGTACTGCAATGGACAGGATTAATTTTGTGATGGAACAAGGGCTGGTGTACAGAAGGGTACCTATCCAAAGAGAAGGACATAAATTCCAGTTTGTGGTGCCGACTAGCATGACCAACGTTTTTTTTAATTATTACCACAACAATCCTCTAGGTGGTCATTTGGGACAATTTAAAACTCTGCTTAGAGTTCTTGAAGTCGCTTGGTGGCCATCTGTAAGAAAAGACAGTTGGACGTTTGTCAAGCACTGTTCTACTTGTCAAAAACCTTCAAACTGTAGACCAGCAGGTTTACTTCAGTCCACGAATGTGGAAGAACCTGGAAAAATGTTGGGGATACACTTAATGGGACCATACCCCAAGAGTAAAAGAGGAAACGTGTATCTATGTGTCATCATAGATTACTATACCAAATAGGTGGAAATGTTCCCTTTACGTGACGGCAAGACCCCTAAAATTGTTAAAATTCTAATTCAGGAAATCTTTACCAGATGGGGAACTCCACAATATCTCGTTTCTGACCGAGGAGCACAATTTACGAGCCAGCTTATTATCGACGTGTGCAAGGCTTGGGGAGTCATCAGAAAGTTGACTACAGCTTACCACCCTCAAAAGAATTTGACGGAGCGAGTTAATCGAACCGTAAAAACCATGATAGCATCATTTGTGGGAGATCGACACCAAGATTGGGACCAATGGATCCATGAATTTCGTTTTTCTCTCAACACAGTGAAGCGGGAAACCACAGGGTTTTCGCCGGCTGAACTCGCAGTGGGACGCATGCTTAAAGGGCCCCTCGACCGTCTGATAACAGTGTCTCCAACTCCAGCCTCTGCAGAATATTCATTGTTAGAACGCCAACAGGCTTTGGCTAAAGAGGTCAGTGAATGAGTCAAAGCAGCTCAGTCCAGGCAGGCTAAACATTATAACCTCCGCAGACGGGATGTACATTTTAGTGTGGGGAATTTGGTCTGGGTCCAAACCAATCCATTATCTGATGCTTTACAGCAAGTGTTCTCGCTGTTCTGCCCCAGTAAACCACGTTGGGCCAGGCTAAATACAGGTGTAGCTTGCAGAAGGGGTGCCCCTCGCCAGGTACCTGCAGAGAAATTAGCGGCCCGACGTGATTTAACCCGTCAAATGCAAGACTTGGTTGTGCGTCAGGCTCGCCAGGTCCAATTTATTTTCACACGCACAGTTAACTTTAGACACGCTGTTTAAAAGTATTTTTTTTCCAGTCAAACGGGTTTAAAAGGCCCTGCATATCAACAAAGCACTCACTAAGCATCTCCAGCCCCGCCCCACCCTTTCGTTCGCTATCGCTTTCACATATGCTAACAAATAAATAATAATAATAATAATAGTCGTACATACCGATCAATCATCTCCTGATGACTCGTTTTATCACCAAACTCCTCAATAATGCAATCCAAGTCATTATTTTATTACTATAACATCTCGAAAAGCTCAGTCTCTGTGCACTGATACAGTAACAACCAGCTTGTTTCCTTATGACTGCCCCTATCTGATGCCAGGGGCAAGTATGACTATTCATGAGATACGCCTTTTTTTTTTTTTTTTTTAATCGGCTTGTCTCGGCTCCTGTCGCTCCCACTCGGCCATTGAATGGTTTTCTCGGCTTTTCCAGAGAAAAAGGACTTTTGCGTTTTTGATGATGTCAGACAGGGTCTGACAATGGACCTGATAGGAATAATTGCAATGTCAGACCCAGTCCGACAATGGACCGCAAAGGGTTAAAAAGGAACGTATTTCAACAACTACGCAGTGGCGCAGCGGGCTAAGGTCGTGTGCTCGTCAAGAACGTCATGTTGCAAGTTCAAACCACGGTATTTTTTTCCTGCGATATGTGCTGTTTTAAAACATAAATAAATTGTTTAATATAAATGGTGTGGATATCAAACTGCTTGCATTCCCTGGTTTATTTTGACGTTGATCAACATGTGGAATCACATGATTGGTAGATGTCCAGTTATTTAGCTTTTCTGTTTGAAAAGTCGCTACACACCCTTAGAAGAAGAAGGAGAATAACAATTTAACCTTAGTTTGACGACTTTTATCTCATTGTGTATAAGAGGTATGTTCGTTTTTTTTCACATTTGATGTAAGAAAGGTTCAGACTTTTGATACTGGTACAGATGGTAATTCTAAGTGATTTAGTTTTGCTGCTGCAACATGGTAAAACCAGCTAAACCCTTTGAGCTGTATTGAGACTGTAGTTTCAAACAAGTTTTTCTAACTTGTACGAGGAACTACCGTTCCTCTCAATGAAAACTGTGTTATTGCTGTGTTTTTCAATTAAAATAGATATCATACGAATGTATATTAACAGCAACAACAATAATAACATACAGCCGTGGATTAATACTATAATTATTAATCCATTATTATTATTACTGAAATATGTCTTCCTGAATACTCTGGATTCTGTAAAAGAAAATGTAAAGAAAATCCAGCCTTCAATTTTAGATTGGTGTGAATATTCTGCTGTAAAGCACTGCACAGTAAAAAGATACTGATTAGTCCAGTTTGAAAATATCACTGTTATTCCTAATGACTGCCCGCATTGTTTAGATTCCCTCAGAAACAATCTGTGGCGTCACACTAAGTGGTGCATTATTATTGTATACTGATTCGATGCTGCTAGAATTTTATTTTTTCTTTCTAATTCATGTGCATTTAGTAAAATAAATCTATTTAGGTTAAATAGGCCTACTTACTATGATCACATTTATTTAGTGCAACAATAAGAATTTTTTTTTCAATTAATATTTATAGTGCACTGTAACCCAGTACTGCCCTTTAACACCCGTAAGTTGTCCTGGATAAAGTGGTCTGCCAATTAAATAAGTGAAATTAAGTAATGTCGCATTTGATTTAACTGTCTGACATTCCTGTTACACAAAACTATTTATGGTAAGGCAGTAATGTACACATAATATTTCAATGTTATAATGATCCAGTAGCCTCTAATGCAAAATTGAGTAGCAGCTCAAAGTAAATACTGTCTGTAACAGGGTGATGTATTACTTGTGTGGGTAGTCACTGGAAAATACCAACACAGACACCGAGCCTTGGTGCTGATATGCCGCATAGATGCGCAGATTTCATTTCAACACAGTGATGACACTAGAGTACCAGCAATGGTAGCCCTAGTGTCGCATTTAACCCTTTCCGGTCCATTGTCGGACTGGGTCCGACATTGCAATTATTCCTCATAGGTCCTTTGTCGGACTGGGTCCGACATCATTCTAGCAACGCAAAAAACGGGTTTCTAGTCGTTTTTCTCCGGAAAAAGCGAGAAAACCATTCAATTGCCGAATGGGAGCGACAGGAGCCGAAGTCGAAAAAAAAAAAAAAAGGCGTATCTCATGAATAGTCATAGTACCCCATTGGCATCAGATGGGGCGGTCGATGGAAACAAGCTGGGAGTACAGTATCAGCGCACAGAGACTATCACGGACATTTGCAGAGCTTTTTTGAGATGTTATAGCAATAAAATAATGACTTGGATTGCATTATTGAGGAGTTTAGTGATAAAACGAGTCATCAGGAGACGATTGATCGGTATGTACGACTATTATTATTATTATTTTTTATTTGGTAGCATATGTGAAAGCGATAGCAAACGAAAGGGTGGGGCGGGGCTGGAGATGCCTAGTGAGTGCTTTGTTGATTTGCAGGGCCATTTAAACCCGTTTGACTGTGGAAAAAAATACTTTTAAACAGCGCGTCTAAAATTAACTGCGCGTGTGAATTAATTAGACCTGGCGAGCCTGACGCAGAATTAATAAATGGACCGCAAAGGGTTAATAAAGAAACGAAAACAAAACAAAGCTAAAAATAAAAAGATTGCCACACAAAATGGTGAGCGTTAGTCCCACTACAAGAAATGTCCCACTCCAGGAACCTACTACTCTAAGGTAACCCCTCTATACTCTTGTTGGGACCAACATCCCCTAAACCAGGGGTCTCCAACGCTGATCCTGGAGAGCCCCTATCCTGCAGGTTTTCTAGGTGTCTTTACATTATCAATGGAAAGATCTGGGACATCTGTTAATCTTGACTAATTAAGCCAATAATTGGTGCAATTAAAGTAACCGAGAACTTGGTTGAAACGAAAACCAGCAGACCCAGTTGGTCGTTGGAGATCCCTGCCCTAAACTGACCTACTTCTGTTCTTTTGCTCCCGAAGTCCCGGCCTCCCAGTAACTCCGGGCCGTTTCGATGGTCCTGGCTGGGCAAGTGCCTTCACAGGCACAGTCTTGCAGTTCAAGGGTTCCGTAGTATTAGTTCCTGCCGAGTGGATGCTCTCTGCCTTGATGCAAATAAATACACTTTTCTCAGCGCCCGTTTGCGTGTCAATGGTATTGCAATCGTCCCAAGCTGTGGCGCAGCCACTTTTTGAGCTCTGTGCAGCATCCCAGGGCACGCCTCCCAGCCAATCCAGACCTCCTGATCCGCACAGGTCCAGGCAAGCCTACCACTCAGCTGGTCGCTTAGCAACGCATCTCCTGCTGCGCACACACACACTACATGAACCAGCGACAGGGCTCCCTGGCACACTGTTGTTCATGCATTTTACATTCTGCTAAATATATGTATTGTCTTAATGTAAAATGCATGTTATAATACTGTGTGTGTGTGTGTGTATATATACTGTATATATATTTGTAATGTAGAAATGCCAACTACTGAAATGTAATGATAGCAGTTTGAATAGCAAAATTTTTTTTACGACTGTAAGTCACCCTGGATAAGAGTTTCTGCTAAGAAACCTAGTGTTACCTATGTTTGCATTTATTATTATTTGAATATCCAACCACTTTGAGTGGGAATCCACAATTACCAGAAACGTGTGACTCATAAAAGGTCCTGCAAAGTCTATATGAAGTCTAGACCAAGCAGGGCCTGGCCATTCCCATAGGTGTAATGGTTATCTTGGCACTTTGTACATAACTTGATCTTTTCTTCTAGGCTTCTACCCATGTTTGGCCACCAAATGAAACTTCGGGCAAAGGTTTTCATGAGTGAAATCCCAGGGTAGGCTTCATGTAGTTTATCCATGACTTATGTGTGCCCTGGGGGTGGCACCACTACACGTGAACCCCACAGTATGCAACTGTCTTGTACGCACAACTCATTTATACGCATAATGTAAGGCTTCAGTTCACCATCTTCTACATTATCTGGCCAACCTTGAAGTAACTTTTTTACTCGTGACATCAGTGGATCCCGATTCATCCACAGCTTGATCTGATTTGCCTTCACTGGTGACCCTGCCAGTCATTCCATCAAAAATATGGTTTCTCCAGGTAGTGGCGTACTGACAGGTTTGTCTGGGAGAGGCAGACGACTTAGGGCGTCGGCATTAGCATTGCCCTTGCCAGTCTTCTACACAATTGTATACTGGTAGGCTGATGCGTGCCCAGCCATGGGTGGTATAGCTTTTGTCTCATTAAATAAGCTAATCAGTGGCTTGTGGTCTGAGCATATACTAAATGGCCTTCCGTACAAGTATTGGTGAATTTTTTTCACTCCAAACACAATTGCAAGTCCTTCCTTATCTAGCTGTGAGTAGCCCTCCTCTGCAACTGTAAGTGTATGGGACGCAAACCCAGTGGGGTTTTCTGCTCCATCTTCCATCAGATGAGACAGTATGGCTCTAACACCATACAGTGAGGCATCACAGCACAGGATAAGCTCTTTCTCTTGGTCAAAATGAACAAGTATACATGCTGACTGTAACAGTTCCTTGACCTAGATGAATGCTTTCTCTTGGGTTACACTCCAGTGCCATGGTGTTTGTTTGTGCAAAAGCTGGTACAGCGGGGCTAGCACAGGGGCAGTTTACAAACAAAAACTGAAAAGCGTGACAACAGATCTCTCCTGCTTTTTTGGTCATGACAGTTCTGCTTCCACGTTTACATAAGAGTTTATTTTAGAGAGAGAATTTAGTCATCCAAATGCAAACAGCCTCATTAATAATAAAATTATGGGAGGGTTTATTTAAATATCACCAAACGCGCTGAAAAGAGATGCTGCACAGGGGTGCACAGGGGTTTACAGTGTGGAGTAATGGTTAGGGCTGTGGACTCTTGACCAGAGGGTCGTGGGTTCAATCCCAGGTGGGGGACACTGCTGCTGTACCCTTGAGCAAGGTACTTTACCTAAATTGCTCCAGTAAAAACCCAACTGTATAAATGGGTAATTGTATGTAAAAATAATGTGATATCTTGTAACAATTGTAAGTCGCCCTGGATAAGGGTGTCGGCTAAGAATTAAATAATAATAATAATAATAATAATAATAATGCATGAGGCTTTATGTGCTAGGCAGAGATAAAGAACATAAGAAAGTTTACAAACAAGAGGAGGCCATTCAGCCCATCTTGCTCGTTTGGTTGTTAGTAGCTTATTGATCCCAATATCTCATCAAGCAGCTTCTTGAAGGATCCCAGGGTGTCAGCTTCAACAACATTACTGGGGAGTTGGTTCCAGACCTCACAATTCTCTGTGTAAAAAAGTGCCTCCTATTTTCTGTTCTGAATGCCCCTTTATCTAATCTCCATTTGTGAACCCTGGTCCTTGTTTCTTTTTCCAGGTCAAAAAAGTCCCCTGGGTCGACATTGTCTACCTTTTTAGGATTTTGAATGTTTGAATCAGATCGCCGCGTAGTCTTCTTTGTTCAAGACTGAATAGATTCAATTATTTTAGCCTGTCTGCATATGACATGCCTTTTAAACCCGGGATAATTCTGGTTGCTCTTCTTTGCACTCTTTCTAGAGCAGCAATATCCTTTTTGTAACGAGGTGACCAGAACTGAACACAATATTCTAGGTGAGGTCTTACTAATGCATTGTAAAGTTTTAACATTACTTCCCTTGATTTAAATTCAACACTTTTCACAATATATCTGAGCATCTTGTTGGCCTTTTTTATAGCTACCCCACATTGTCTAGATGAAGACATTTCTGAGTCAACATAAACTCCTAGGTCTTTTTCATAGATTCCTTCTTCAATTTCAGTATCTCCCATATGATATTTATAATGCACATTTTTATTGCCTGCATGGAATACTTTGCTCTATTAAATGTCATTTGCCATGTGTCTGCACAGTTCTGAATGCTATCTAGATCATTTTGAATGACCTTTGCTGCTGCAACAGTGTTTGCCACTCCTCCTATTTTTGTGTCGTCTGCAAATTTAACAAGTTTGCTTACTATACCAGAATCTAAATCATTAATTTAGATTAGGAATAGCAGAGGACCTAATACTGATCCCTGTGGTACACCACTGGTTACCTCGCTCCATTTTGAGGTTTCTCCTCTAATCAGTACTTTTCTATTTTATGTTAACCTATAGGTGGGGTTCAGGGGGTGGAGCTAGGCACCAACAACCTATCATCTGCTGTCATCAATTAAATCTACCTTATTTAAACATTAGTCACCTCTACCTAGCTGTCTTGTGTTTTTTCGTTTTGGCATAAACCTAAGCGATTTCAAGACCCATCAACTTTTGTATACCTCAATAATGGAGTACTTACAGCAGTTGTCATCGGATTCAGAGGATTCCCAGGATTTTCTGTCATTACCAGATCATTCTTCTCCAGCTTCAATCCAGGGTCCATCCAGTCTCCGTTTTTCTCCCCTTCTGGCATTTCAGTTACATCTGATCAGGCTCCCGATCAGGTTCCAGTTCAAATATTGCCTACCGCTCCTGCCACCCAAACATCGAATCTGCGCCGATCCAAGCGACTTCGCCTCAGGACGCCTCCGGATCGATTGTTTTGGAAGGACTGGCCCATGAATAAATTGATAAAAACCCTCCTTAAAAACGGTAATGCGATTCCGGCAGGGAGTGATAGAGAGTCTCTTTTCATTCTCTATTGCAATTCAGTATCAGCAGAACCAGTTTTTCCTCCGAAAAAACATAATCAGCCACGCCCAGTCATTCAGCATCCTAAAACAGACAGCAGGCAGTCAATTCCAGATCTAACCACCCCCACAACTAGCACCGCTAACCAGCAGCCAGCCATTGAAATCCAACATTCGCAAATATTATTTAAAGAGATAAAATCATTTATGCAGCCTTTTTCCGATACTCTATCTTCGGTCAGTTCTCAACTGTCGGATCTAGATAAAAGGGTGTCTATTATGGAACAGGGAAAACAATCTTCAGCGCTGTCATTAATTCCAGCATCAAACACTGCAGCGCCGCCTACAGCTTCTTCTGGTCCAGCCCTAATTTCAGCCAGCGAAGCAGATCCTCCAAAATTCAACCTCGCTACTGCATCTACATACAGATCCTCCTCTCCAACTGCAGCTAGACGTCACACTATATCTCCACGAATCAGACGTAACATTCTCGAAGCTCAAGATTACATGGCATCAGCACTTGCCCCATCTACCAGATCCTCGTACTCTACAGGTTGGGCATGTTATGTAACTTTCTGTTTACAAAGCAGGATTAATCCTACTCCATTCAACCAGGACTGGATCATGGCGTTCATAGTGCATGCAAAGGACTCTCTACATCTGGCACCAGCTACAATCAGACTATATTTGTCAGGAATTCAGCATCAATTACGCTTGATGTCCATCAATTCCCCAACTCTATTATCAATTCCAGAGGTTCGTCTCCTTTTACGAGGAATTTCCAAGTGCTCTCCAGCTCCTTCTTCTGCTCGCCTGCCTATTTCTATAGACATTCTCAGTAACTTGATTTCAATTCTCCGCCATGGCTGTTTTTCTCCATTTTGATGATTTAACTATGGAAGTCATATGTCTATCTGCATTTTTTGGGTTTTTGATATGTTCTGAATATACAGTTCCTTCTATTGCCAGCTTTCCTACCCTCGGTATCCGCTGCAGTGACCTCAAGCTCATCCCAGATTCTCATTTCATCTTATTTCTTCGCATTTCAAAAACAGATCAACTGCGGCAAGGACAATGTATTCAACTTTCTAAGATCAACTCTCCTCTGTGTCCCTTCACTTCCATGTTGAAGTACATTGCAGAACGCAAGGCCATTTCATCCTCCGACCCTTTGTTTATCAATTCAAGCCGGTCCATTGTATCAAGGCATTGGTTTTCAACACACCTTTCCACCGTGGTGTCCAGAGCAGGTCTTCCTTCACAATTCTACACTCCTCATTCATTTAGAATAGGGGCAGCTACTTCAGCTGCAAAAGCCAACATTAACCAGCATTTAATTAAAAATATGGGGCACTGGACTTTATCAGCAGTTGAAACTTATATTCGTTCTTCATCATCTGAAATATCCTCCGCACATCAGTCCATTGCTAGTATGTCCGGAGTGGGGACGACCTTTCTGCCTGGGCCTCCAAAGATTTCCCCCTAAGAAATTAAATTAAAAGAAAGGGTTTTTTTTCTTTCCACTGTGCAGAGGGTCTTCACATAGTCATTAGGGTACAGTCTACTAACCCCTTTGTCACGTTAAGTGTTTTCTTTCGTCTAAATGTTTTCTCTTTTCTTTTTCTTATGCATTGGCGGTTCTCTCTTTTCTTCACTTTAAGGCCAGCGGGAGCCGGGGTCCATCTTTTGGGGGTTAGTGATTCCACTTTCTCCAACCCTTTGTTAAGCTCTGCTTCATTTACCTCATAGAGGAGGGTTCTCCATGAGTCAGAGGGGACCCCCGCCAAACCCTTCCATCTGCATGTATGTTTCTTTTGGGATTCTTCTTTCAGGTGTGATGCCTCTATGTGAGGGTCCCTGCGGTGGCATCCTCGTGTTTGTCGGGTCTCCTCAAAGACGGTGGCCCTCTCCTGTTTGTCGGGTCTCCTCAGCGACAGAACCCCCTTCTATTATGTTGGGCTTCAAGAGGCGGAACACCACGCATTATATGTTTTAACAGATACTAACTTTGTTTTCTTTCCGTTCAGCGAGCCTCTTCGTATGTCGGGTAACCTCGGAGACGGTGCCCTCTCGTATGTCGGATCACCTCAAAGACGGTGGCCCCTCCTGTTTATCGTGGTTCATCGATCAAGTAAATGTTGGGCCTTGAAGAGGCGGAGCCCCTCTCTCCTTGTGTATGTTTACTAACTCTGTCAATAAACACTACCAGGTGGCATAGCTCCGCCCCGTGAACTACATGTTAACCACTCCCTAATCCGTGTGCATGCATTTCCTTGAATCCCTACTACGTTCAGTTTGAGAATTAATCTTTTATGCGGGACTTTGTCAAAAGCTTTCTGGAAATCTAAATAAACCATGTTGTATGGTTTGCAATTATCCATTGTCGATGTTGCATCCTTAAAAAAATCAAGCAGGTTAGTTAGACATGATCTCCCTTTCCTAAAATCATGCTGACTGTCTCCCAGGATATTGTTACCATATAGGTAATTTTCCATTTGAGATCTTATTATAGTTTCCATAAGTTTACATATAATAGAAGTCAGGCTAATTGGTCTGTAGTTACCTGGTTCGGTTTTGTCTCCCTTTTTGTGGATCGGTATTACGTTTGCTATTTTCCAGTCTGTCGGTACAACCCCTGTGTCAAGAGACTGTTGCATGATCTTGGTTAGCGGTTTGTAAATAACTTCTTTCATTTCTTTGAGTACTATTGGGAGGATCTCATCCGGCCCAGGGGATTTGTTTATTTTATGAGGTCCTAGTCCCTTTAACACTTCTGCCTCTGTTATGATAAAGTTATTTAAAATTGGATAGGAACAGGTTGACATGTGGGTTATGTTGTCCGTGTCCTCCTTTGTAAAAACCTGTGAAAAGTAATCATTTAATATATTTGCTATTTTTTTTCTTCATCTATGATTTTGCCATTTGTGTCTCTTAGACATTTAACCTCCTCTTTGAATGTTCTCTTGCTGTTGTAATATTGGAAAAACATTTTGGAATTGGTTTTAGCCCCCTTAGCAATATTGATTTCTATCTCTCTCTTCCCTTTCTAACTTCCCTTTTGACTTGTGTTTGCAGTTCCAAGTACTCTTTCTGTGTACTTTGCTTTTGGTCCGTTTTTAAACGCTTTGTAAAGGTGCGTTTTTTTGCTGAATATTTTTTTTAATTGAGCTATTAAACCATTTTGGCCATTTTGTTTTAGATTTAGATTTGTCTACTTTTGGGACGTAATTGTTTTGCGCCTCTAGTACTACATTTTTGAAAAACAGCCATCCCTTTTCTGTGGATGTTTTCTATTTTACTCCAATCTACTTCTGTTAGTCTCTGTTTCATACCTTCATAGTTTGCTTTTCTAAAATTGTAAACCTTTAGTCATTACTTTTTGGGGTTTTAAAAATCACTTCGAATGAGACCATGTTGTGGTCTGAGTTTGCTAATGGCTCTCTGACCTCTGTTTTACTTATTCTGTCATTGTTATTTGAAAAGACTAAATCAAGGCATGCCTCCCCTCTAGTCGGTGCCTTGACAAATTGCGTTAGGAAGCAGTCGTTTGTCATTTCCACCATTTCAATTTCGTCCGTCGTGCTCCCCACCGGGTTCTCCTATTTTATAAGGGGGAAGTTGAAATCCCCCATTAGTATGGCTTCTCCTTTTCTACATGCATTTCGAATGTCATTGTATAACAGATTATTTTGCTCAGCGTCTGAATTTGGTGGTCTATAGCATGCTCCTATTATTATGCCCTGTGGCAGTTTGGCTAAGCAGTGACGTCAGGCAGAAGGAGGAAGGTGAACACACCAGTACTGCAGATTCAAAATAAATGATGCGGCGGCGCCGTTTATTTATATACAAAAATAAATCAAATATTTTAGCAAAAAGAAACTTGCTCACAGAGCGAAATAAAAAAGGTAAACAAAACAAATCTCGTACACAAAATAAACAATAAATTATCCAGGTCAGGCTGGGCAGTAGCCTTCACTGATCCTGGAGTTTCTTTTAAGTTTAGTTTCGTTTTCGCTCGCTCTCTCCGCTCTCGTTCCTCCTCTTGAACACCAATCACGAGCTGGAGAGCTGCAGGCTTTTTATATCATGGCCGAGGGGTTTAACTAGTTAGTAATCACCCTATTACCCCTCGGCCATAATCTGCACGGGTTTATTAATTATGTGTGACTGTCGGCTAGATTAACAACGCACTAGCCGACAGCCACACATTACCACAAGGTTTCATAAAACAAAAACAAACCAATCGGCTACGCCGTCCTAAATACATAAACAAAATATGCGGCGCTTCACCGTCATAAATAATAATAATAATAATAATAATAGTAATAATAATAATATACAAAATAACACGGGAGCGGAGGTGGAAAACCCTGTTCTAAAAATAAATAAACAAAACAATGTACAGGGCTCGCTACCGCCCTGCTACATGCCCTTTGAATTTTTGTCCATTATTCTGACCCATATTGATTTAACACCTGGGCTTCAAGACTATTTCTTATGTATAGCGCTACCCCTCCGCCTCTTCTGTCCCACTAATATTATATTCGTCTCCATCACTCTCAGACAACCAAGTTTCTGTAACACCTATCACGTTGTTTGAAGTGAAGGTTACCCCCATCTGTCTAGAATGCAAAAGGCTTGCAGTTAAAACAGTTCATGCTGCCAAGAAGAAGAAAATAATAATAGTTACTACTATTATTGTTTAGAATTAGTTGTTCTAGAAATGGTAGAAGTATCATGTGTACAAAAACCGACAGCACTCACCTTACTGCTTTTCTTATGCTTCTTAGGCTACTGATGTCCTTTTACACACCCATATATTTTAGTCTTAGCCAACTGCGTAACTGTTAATGTGCTAAACAAAAGCAGTATGCGTTCAATAATCACAAATATGCGTTAAAGTGGAACAAATATATTAACAACTCATGATGTATTGGTTTCAAACACAGGTACTTTGTTGAAATATTAAAATTAATTATGCAGAAAATGTGGAAACTTACACAAACGCTGTTAATATAATAAATACATAATTTGTGTGTATTTGCTAATTAGTTATAAGGGTATATAAAATCATAGGCCTACTTACAACATAGTTGCGACAAAAGTGGATGGATGGAGAAGACGAAGACAAACACTGGCTAGATTAAGTCTTGTATGGGAAGACCGCCTTCAGGCCCATGCAATGGGTTAGTGGGAGCTGGGGTAGGCACCTGCAGTTCTCTTGTTATTGTGCACAGAAATTCAGTGTGCAACGCAACCACCTCTTGGTGCTGTTGATCAGCGTGGTCCAGCCTTTCCAAGAGGTGGCTGTATTGCCAATCCTGCCTGGCAGTGGTGCGTGCAATCAGACGGTACATCCTTCTGTACTCCAGGCACATTAGATGATGCTCCTGGATCAGCAGCTACAGCAGCTACAGCATTCAAAATTTAAAGAAGAACAGTTGTGAATTGCTTCACAGCTTTTGTTTTACATGTGAATCCTAAGAATAATATGTGAAAAACAAAACATATCGCATATACGCACACACTTAGCCTGACATGCGTAAAATGGCTTGATATCGCCAACCGTTTGTTTATTCACAAATTATTATTAGGATTCACATGTAAAACAGAAGCTGTGAAACAATTCACAACTGGTATTCTTTAATTAAAGTTGTTTTGAAAACGCTGGCTGATGTGGTTGGGGATATCAAGCACTTTTAATTGACACTGGGACGGTGGTGTGTATATGCGATATGTTATTGTATTTCACAAATTATACTTAGGCTTCACAGGTAAAACACAGACTGTGAAACAATTCACATTTGGCCGCCTTTAAATTAAAGTTGGTTTGAGCGCTGTAGCTGCTGTGGTTGAGGAGATAAAGCCATTTTACACGTGTCAGGTAGACTGTGTGCATATATGCGGTATGTTATTGTTTTTCACAATTTATTTGTTTGATTCACATGTAAAGGAGAGTTTGTCAAACAATTCACAATTAGTCTTCTTCACAAGTTGGTTTGAATGCTGTAGCTGCTGTGGTTAGGGAGATAAAGCCCTTTTACGCGTGGCTGAGGCTAAGTGTGCGTATATGCTGTATGTTATTATTTTCCAGAAATTATTCTTAGGATTCACATGAAAATAAAACAATTAACAACTGGTCTCCTTTAAATTAATGTTGGTTTGAGCACTCTAGATTCTGTGGTTGGCGAGATACAGCCATTTTCATTCATGTCGGGTTAGCTTGAGTCGAATATCAAACGTCAAGCTAACTTTACCGCGGTGGCATATTTTAGTTTTGAAAAGTAAATGATGGCTGGCGCAATTACCATACTGTATTGATGGGGCTGGTATTTCACAGGACGTCTGGGAGGATGAGGATTCCAGTAAATGGTCCGATGCCACTGGCCGGTCACCCATTAACCGGTGCATTTCCTCCCAGAACTGAAATTGGCACCTCTAGCTTTGACCGCAGGTCTGCAGGCGTTGTCTCTCCTGCAGGTACAGATATTTCAGTTTCTTGTATTTATCTCGTACCTGCAGGAGCGTTCTATTTATACCAAGTTCAGCCAGAGCACCGGTAATACTGCCGAAAATGGTGGCATTTCTATGGCGAGGTCGATCCAGTTCATCCATAACCCCCAGGTCTGCAATAATTTGGAGGCGGGAACGAGTTTCCTCATCCATCCAGCAGACCTGGTGTTGCGTGCTGTCAGGAGGGGTGGAAGATTGAAACATCCTGCGGGAAAAAAGCTACATTATTCATAGTATTATTATTATGATAATAATGCTGGTAATAATGATCTAGTTGTTCTCATGCGTTCATAATACACTGAAATGAATAAATATGTTATAAACTGCAGAGATCATTGTATTGGTATAAATCAACATCTCTATATACAATTTATATATAATTTAGCCGCGACCCGCACCAGGAGAAGCGAATTGATAATAATGGATGGATGGATATTTAACTGATTTGTATTAGTAAGACTGGGATAAGGGAAATCTTAATTACGCTACAGAGGAGGACAACAGGGTGGAAAGACCGTTCTCAGAGAAGAGCGTTCTTTTACATAGGGGAAGTGGAGGAGGTATCGTGTTATTTCATGAAAGTCTATCGTTAAGTATTTTGCACGACTGTGGAGTTTGTTGCTATGGGACTAATTAGGCCAATTAGCGTGCACTTTACCGTGCTTTTACGAAAGTGTAATGACACTTAAGTCACACACTTTTTTGCCGTGCACTTTGGAACAAGCACAATCATGCGTCATTTGCGCGTGACACGTCATGAATGCACTATAGTAGCGCGATTAAAACTTGCATGTAAACACTGCCACAGTTGACAAATCTGACAGAAATTTCCCCATTGTAATTAACCATGTCCAGAAATGACTTGAGTTCTGAGACATTTCTGGTGATTGGAGCTTCTGTTACAGCTCTCACTTTGTCTTCCAAGGGGCAGAGACCTTGGGCAGAGTTTTAATCTCAGTCCTGCTTGTGTCTTTTTAACTCTTGGTCCAGATTGTCAAGATGCTCAGTTTCACTGGTTCCAGTAATCAAGAGGTCGTCCAGGTAAACGGCAACATGAGGTATGCCTTGTAAAAGGTTGTCAATGGTCCTCTGAACAATAGCTGGTGCCGAAGACACTCCAAATGGTAAGCGATTGTACTTGAACAGTCCACAGTGTGTGTTGATGGTGACATATTGTTTTGACTCATCATCCAGAAACAGCTGCTGGTATGCATGGCTCATGTCCAGGTTTGTGAAAAATTTTCCCCCAGCTAGTGTGGTGAAAAGGTCTTCCACATGAGGCAAAGTGTATGTGTCCAGTTTTGATGCCTGGTTTATAGTCAATTTTATAATGTCTGCAAATTTGAATAATGCCATCACTTTTGAGTACAGGCACAATTGGGGCTGCCCAGTGTAAAAACTGTACAGGTTCAATAATCCTTGCATGCTGCAACCTGTCCAGCTTTAACCTTGCCCTTCATTGCATATGATACTCGCCTGGGCTTAAAAAAACAGGGTTGAACTTGAGAGTCCACAAATAACTAAACAATTTCCCCACAAAGTGTCTCCAGCTCACCTTTCAACACCTCTGGATACCTCTTTAGGACCTCTTGGTAACTGGTTGACTCAAAATGCTTTATTTCACCCTACTGGAGCCATAGCTTCTGCAACCAATTGCATCATAGAAGGCTTGGGCCTTCACCTTGGACTACTAGAAGTTGTAATCTGACCTGCTGGTCTTTGTATTTTACATCAACATCCAGTGCTCCTGTTAGTTGATGGCTTCCCCTATGTATGTATGCAGCAATGCCTGTGTCTCTAAGTGCTGGAGCCTGACTGGTGTGCTCACTTATGACAGATGCTGAGGTGTCTGTGTCAGGCTCCATCTTCCTCACCAAAACATGTGGTAACTTGGGAAGGAAACAACTGGTTTATGTCTTTTAAGCACTTTATTAGAACCAACACTTGTTACAAGATTTGTACAGTGTGCCGTGCAGCAACTAATCTCATCAGGGTCCCTGCTGATACAAATACTTATTACAAAGGCTGGGGGTGGAGCCCAAATACACTGTTACTACAATTCTACTATCTGTAAACGCGTTTCTGGTGCGTTTCTGTTAACGTGATTCACCCGCATTAAGCGATGGACGGTATAAACTCCCATACAATAACCTGACATTCAAAATGTCCCCCAATCATCAGTACAGTAATTAAAACAAACAAGTGTTTATGCGTTTTTTTTTAATTTTTTATGCAGTTAAAATATTTAAGACACTCATTAAACTAATAAAAAAATATGTATTAAAACCTATGAATGTAATAAAAAAATACAGAATCAGTCGCATATCCGACTGCGATGGGACCAGAGTAAGTGATTACTACAGTATAAATCAGAGCGATTTGTTATTTAAATCTTTGTGAATGGCACATAACTAGATCCGGATTTGGCCGACTATTTAGGATTGGGTGAACCGCCCAGATGCATCTGCATGTTGCAAGGCCAGAAACCTGTGCATTAAACTTGCATATGTGTAAAGGTCTATTCATAGTACACGGCGCACAGCACCTTTTAGGGTGCATGCATCAACTACACACATTGCACAACCTCGTAGCGGAACAATCAAAATATAATTGGTGTGCGTGTTGAATTATAGGAATCACGCGACGTAAGCGTGCGCATTTTAAATGGAGAAAGTTACAATTTTTCAACTTTTTATGCAAGGCGTGTTAGTTCTGTTGTCTTGTCCAGAAGACATGTCTGGTGACTGAGGAAAAACTAACAGAAGTAGTAAGAAAATAAAGACACTGAAATGTGCAAAACCTCTTGGAGAGAAATTGCAAATACAATTAGTAAGCCTGTAAGGAGAGGTAGAAATACATATGTGATAAATATGTGAAAATGAAGGAAAAAAATGAAGGGAAGGAGTGGGGACGCTGGTGGAAGTAGGAATACCCTGAAATATATTGAACTTCTAAGCTGGCTTTGAGTTCCTCAAACACAGGGACACAGATTCTAATGTGAGGTATGTATTGAAATAAATAAATAAGATGTATAAGTTTAAATATTCATAAACAGACAATAATTCTAGCTTGATAAAATATGTAGTCCATCTAGCTTTGAATTTGTTTTATCACTTAATAAAAATGCAGGAATATTGACTTCTTTAGTAATGTTACTTAGCTTAATGTATGATCGTGCATTTGTTATATCTTTGGCAAAATTGACCTGTTATCACAATGCTGTTTGCACCTCTTTTCGTGTGGCATTACTGAATACATGATCTCTGGGTAATAAATCTCTCCAAATTAATGATTTTATTCTGGAATTAGAAATAGACATCCTGGCTCTGGTTGAGACATGGCTAAAATAGGACGAGACTGTCCCATTAATTGAGGCCTGTCTATCTGGTTTCTCCTTCTACCAGAAGCCGCGTAACCAAGGCCAGGGTGGCATTACTACCATATTTGGTGAGGAACATGATTTTTACCTGGAGAATACTGATGGTTATACATCTTTCGAACTACTTTCTGCTTCTGTAAAAAAAAAAAAACTCAATCTATCTACATCATAGTAATCGACCACCCAGACCAAATTCTCTTTTTCTCTCTGAATTTGCTGAATTATTATCTACAATGATGGTTAAGCATGATAGAATTTTAATACTGGGTGATTTTAACCTTTTGCGGTCCATTTATTCAGCGCGTCTCAGGCGTGTCAGGTCCAATTTATTTTCACACGCGCAGTTTATTTTTGATGCGCTGTTTAAAAGTTTAAACAGGTTTAAAAGGCACTGCATATCAACAGGACACTCAGTACTGCATCTCCAGCCCCGCCCCACCCCTTGTTCACTATATTTATCATGTACCTGTTCATAGTTGTGCATACTGATAAATCATCTCCTGATCACTCATTTTATCACCAAACTCCTCAATAATGCAATCCAAGTCATTATTTTATTACTATAACATCTCAAAAAGCTCTGTAAATGTCTGTGATATTCTTTGAGCGCTGGATGCGGAAGCAGCTATCTTGTTTGTTTATGTCCGTGTTATCTCTGTGGTCCCGGGGCTATGTGTATTGCTTAGATTTGCCCCTTTTTTCTCGGCTTCTCTCGGCTCCTATCGGTCTCACTTGGCCATTGAATGGTTTTCTCTGCTTTTTCCGGCGAAAAAACGGCTAGAGACCTGTTTTTTACGTCCTCTTGATGATGTCGGACATGGTCCGACATTCGACCGGAAAGGGAAAATGGTAATGTCGGACCTGGTCCAACATAAGACCGCAAAGGGTTAATATACATACTGATGTGGATCTAGATCCCTTTGCTAGGGCTTTTAGGTCACTGATTTCATTTGGGTTTTCCCAACATGTTACTGGTCCCACCCATATTCATGGTCATACTTTAGATTTAATCCTCACTCGTGGTTTAAATATTCAAAATCTAATATTTACAGATCTTGCACTCTCTGACCACTCAGCCATCATTTTTTAATTATCACTACCTAGCTCTATTAAAAAATCAGTGCGCTTTGGTAAAGTTCGCCCTCGTAACTCACAAATGAGTGATTTATTTCTGGAAGCACTGCCTACTCAAGTGCCCATCCAGGCAGAATCAGTGGATATGCTGGTGGATTACTATAATACCACTTTGAGAACTGTTTTTTATACTATAGACCCTATTAAAAACAAAAGAATTACTGTTACAAGATTTTCTCCATGGTTCAATGAAATTACACGTGCATGCAACGTACATGCAGAAAACTAGAACGTAAATGGAAAGATACCAAACTGCAAGTCGTTCTTCTCGCTTGGAAAGATAATATTCTGAAATACAAGGCAGCCTTGTCTTCAGCAAGATGAGCTTATTATTCAAACCTAACACAAACAAACAAAGAAAATCCCTGTTTTCTATTCAAAACAATAGCCAAACTAACTAATCAGCAGAAAGAACTCTCTCTGGGTGCAATACCTTCAGCTAGCAGCGATAAGTTTATTGCCATTTCATCAAAAAAACTAATGATATAAGAAATTAAATTTCTAATACTACTGACAACTTAAATAGGCTGCTCAGCAATAAAGACACAGTGATTTGCCTTGGTCCTGCTTTATCAGACCACACCTTTTGATTCTTTCATTTTAATCAATCAACCAGATCTTATTGACCTAATTGGTAAGACTAAAACCACTACATGTGATTTAGACCCCATTCCTACTAAATTGGTCAAATATATTTTTTCTAAAATAAATAACATCGTCTTAAATATAATTAATAGCTCTCTCTCATCTGGCACTGTTCCTGAGTCTTTCAAGGTTGCTGTAGTATGACTATTGCTTAAAAAACCTACCCTTGATCCACAAACACTGAACAATTTTGGGCCTATTTTAAATCTCCCCTTTCTATCTAAAGTCTTGGAGAAAGTGGTAGGTAACCAATTAAATTCATTTTTAGCAGACCATGACATATGTGAGAAATTCCAGTCGGGTTTCCGCTCGGGACACAGTACTGAAACTGCTCTAGTAAGAGTGGTGAACGATGTCCTTATGTCCATGGACACAGGTTCGCCTACAGTCCTACTCTTAGATCTAAGTGCAGCTTTTGACACCATTGACCATGCCACCCTGAATGACCGTCTCAAGCATCGTGTCAGATTGTCAGGCACTGTATTGCCCTGGTTTAAATCATATCTCTCAAATAGGCAACAATATGTTAATATTGGGGACGACATCTCCTTACTATCTGAGGTTACTGGTGGTGTTCCTCAGGGTTCAGTTCTTGGGCCAATTTTATTTTTTTTATTTTCATCATATATGCTGCCCTTAGGTGACAGTGTCCGTAGACATGGGGTCAACTTTCACAACTATGCTGATGACACCCAGCAATATCTGTCCAGGCCCACCGAGAGGGCGGGGAGGATGGGGAAATTTCCCCGGGGCCCAACGCCTTGAAGGGGGCCCAATGCCCGAAGGGGCCCCTGATGAAGGGGAACTTTTTTATATATATATATATATATATATATATATATATATATATATATATATATATATATATATATATATATATATATAAATATTTTAAAACAACTAGCCCTGCACAAGACCCTTTGCGTTCCCACCACCACATTAAAAAGAAAAACTCCTGTACTGCACACCGAGCTGATGTGCTTCTGTTGTGTAATGATTGTGTATCCAGGCGCTGTCAAATACTTCCTTTCACACAATGATTTGAACCTTCGCATTTCATATTTTACTACACCAAAAAGCTGAAAATAAGGCATAGCAATTTTATGTATTTTTTAAAAGATTTAAAAAAACTTTAAAAGAACCCTAAAGTTGCACAATATATACCACAGTATGAATTATTCTATCATTAAGATCTATAATTTGCTCAAAACAACGTGGCGCAGCAGTTTGTTAGAAAAATTGTATCATGTAAAATAAATTAATTACTGAATGATCGGTTATATTGCTTTAAAATACAAATATATTTACCAATACAGGCTATTAGTTAAGAGCAGAGATGAGTGGTTTATTTTTGGTATGGGATAAATAAAATAGTGTATAGCAACACCATTAAAATGTAGTTTATGCTAAAAACATATGTTATTTGATAAGTAAGCTTCCAATTAATGACTATTACACGTGGAATCTGTACAAAAAATATATTTATTCACTTACCTTAAAGTTTGAATACTGTAAATAACTTAAACATAACTACTTTGAGAGAATAAACTATCCTGCTGCAGATTTTAATTGAGATATTGAAACGTCTACGTGTGGTTGACAGTTACATTAATCATCCACATTGTAATTAATGCAGCGGCAGCAGCGGGACATACCAAACCTTCCCTGGGGCCCATGATGGCTCTCGGCAGCCCTATATCTGTCTCTAAAACCAGGTGTCTCTTCTATAGAAAATGTGATAAGCTGTCTTGCTGATATCAAGGTATGGATGTCTAATAATTTCCTTATGCTAAATTCAGATAAAACAGAGATAATGATTTTGGGATCAAAAGATTTAAAAAAAAAACATAGATCTGTCCGCCTTCACAGAGGATAGTTTCCCATACTCTCAGAAAACTGAAATGAGCCAAATATTCAGAATATAATTAAAGTATCTTCCTTTCACAGCACAATGCTGAGAGACTGATACATGCCTTCATATCTTCTAGGATTGATTACTGCAATGCCCTGTTCTCTGGAATTCCAAACAGTTCTGTCATGATTGCAGCTTGTACAAAATGCTGCAGCCAGGGTGCTACCCAAAACAAAAAAGTGAGCACATTACCCCAGTGTTAGCAGCCCTTCACTGGCTCCCAGTGCTGTCCAAGATTGACTTTAAGATCCTTCTTATCACCTACAAAGCCCTAAACGGTTTGGCTCCGGCCTATTTGAAGGATCTTTTAGTCCCCTATGCCCCTGGCCAGCCACTCCGATCCCAAGATGCAGGGCTGCTATCTGTCCCAAGGATTTTAAAGCAAAGGACAGGTGGTAGAGCATTCAGTCACAGGGCACCTGAACTCTGGAATGCTCTACCATGCACAGTGAGAGAGACGCACATACACTGGCAATTTTTAAAAATAAATTTAAAACATACTTTTATAATAGGGCTTTTATATCTTTATAATATTTATTTTTTATATAGTTGTATTCCTATTTATTTGGTTTGAGTTCCTCATCTGTTGCTTTTATTTGCTTTAATTTTAAAATGTTGTTTTCTATTGCTGTTTTTATTGTTTATATTGTTTTTATTGTACTAAATGTACTTCCAAATGTCGTTTTTCTTGTTAAAAGCACCTTGGGATGGCTTGCCATGAAAGGCGCTTTATAAATAAAATTTGATTTGATTTGTTACAATACCATTATTAGGTCATATAGATATGCAATATATATTTAAAATTATAACTGAGTTAAAAGTAATAATACACTTGTAGCAATTCCCATGCTACATAATGTGGGTATAAGTCTCCCCCACCTGTCCCTTTAATTAGGGTCAATATCCTGGCCAGGTTAAAACTTCATTTCCCACAGTTCCTTGCAACCACCCTCTGTTCCTCCTCTCTTCCCATTGGCTCTTTCAAGTATCCACCCCTCCAATCTCAGAGCTCCTTAGAAGCCAGCACCTGTACTAAAGCTGGAGGGAGACTCCTTTTCTTTGAGCAATTCCAGTGCAGTCATTCTTTTTTTATTTATTTTTTTTTATTTATTGTATCCTGCACTTTGTCTAAACTCCTTCTTTTTGTTTTTACTGTTACTTGTTTAAGTTTAGCTGTTTTTCAAGGTCTGTTTAGTGTTTGTTGTTTTGTGTGTTCATTCTCCATTTTTTCCTGATCCTCCTGATTTTTCCCAAACAACTGTTCAACATTCAACTCGGCACTGTTGGACAGACTCATTTTCAAAAAATGAGTACAATTGAGTACACTTTCAATGTACTCAATTTTTTCAACCTTCTACAATCACCATCATTTCTGGACTCTGCTGTACTTCCTTATCTGTTGGTGAGAATTCCTTTTTTGTTTGGATCTGTTCTACTTTAATTTGATACTTTGATTCCTGTATTTTTTGGTTTTGTTCTTTTGTTACTTTGTTTGGTTTTCAATTACATTGCTGCTCTAGCGGACTTGTTAGGCCTCACTTTCATGCACCATCCATTGCCATCCAGACTGTTATTATTATTGTTACCATCTGTGATCATTTCATTCACTTTTATCTTTCTGTCTGTCTGTGCATTGGTTTTGTGTTTGTGCTGTGTGTTTTGGGGGTATTTGAGGCCTGCCGGACACTACACACATTTCTCCTTTGTGTTACTTTTCGGCCTTCTGTTTTCCATTTACCAACTTATCTGTACCGGCTTTATTCTTACCTATTCCTTGCAATTATTTGTTTTCCTTTCTTATCGTTATTATTGCCAATCTTTCTTATGTATGTTATTTCTTTATTGGTTCTATCCCGTATTTTGGTTTTTGTTCATATTTCATTTGTTGACATTATTGTTCACAACAATAAACCGGTTGTTAGTGAAATTGACACCTCTGACGTCCCTGCTTTTGCTGTCTGTCACTCTTGCTGACTTATTTAGTTATAGGAATAGGGCCAGTAGTATCTCCTTAGGGAGGACAGTGCAACTGCCTCTCAGTTGTGCAGAGTGACCATTACAGAATTGGTGGCCCGTATGGGGACCCTTTATGTCTCATTAAATTTTTGGGAACCTAACTTCAGAGATGGAAAATCAGACCTTGTCGCTAAACTTCTCTGAGATTGGAGATAGACCCCATGTGACTATCAGAGAGCCTGTCGCAGAGATAACCACCTGCCTTAGTGACCTGTACATTACCCAGGAAGGGGCCGATCTTTTTGGAGGCGATGATGATGAAGGGAATCTTACTGAAAGTGATACGATAGAGCACTGTTCCCATCTCGCCGAGCGGGTTGAGCAATTGGAAACAGCTGCCTGATTTACAGGAGAGCAGTATTAACCATGAGCAGGTCCTGCAAGGTTACATTGAAGGATGGCAGATATGGAGAGACGAATGCAAGAAGCCATAGACAAAATGGATCTGGAAGTGGTGAAGTGCCTTAAACGCTGTGATGTGCTGTGGGAAGAAGAGCTATAAAAACTCTTCAAGACCAGCACCCCTCGTCTGCCACTTGCTTTTTCGTCTCTCTCATCTGGAAGGCAGTCTGCTCCACAACAATTCTCCTTTGTTGGGTCGGCTGATTACCGTGGCTCCAGAAATGAAGGAAGTCTTCCCCAAGCAAAGCATCCTATTAAAATCAACTTCCCAGAGTTTGGCGGGAAGGCCAGTAGTGATGCCATTGACAACCTGGACAAGTGCGATGAATACCTTGCACTATGGCCCATGACGCCGTATGAGGTCATGGCAACCATGTCTAGTGTGCTAAAAGGCTCAGCAAAGAGCTGGTGGGTTACAGAGCACAAGGGAATCCAGTCCTGGGAACAGTTCAAGACTGTCTTTCGTCAAGCCTTTCTGCCGTCCGACTTCCAGATAGAAGTGGAAGACCGACTCCGCTCCAGAGTTCAACTTCCTGATGATCGTATACTTGACTTCGCCGACGACTACTGTGCCCTAGGCCTGCGATGGAAGCCAGACTTGGAGGAGGCTGAAGTGGTTAGTCACATTCTCAACAGCTGTAATCCCAAACTGGCAAGCTGTCTGATGGGAACAGAGAAGACAGTGGTAGAACTGGTGTGCCTCAGGACCCAGGTGGAGAGAGACAACGCTGCCCAGTGGGAGTACTGGGCCAAGGCAAACTCCAGCAAAGCCGTCCAGGACAAGAGGGGCCATAAAGGAGCTACCAAGAAGCCGGCAGAGGTCAGTATGGTGAGAAGCCAGGAGAAGAAGAAAATAGTTCCTGCTGCAAACCTGATTCTGCTGATCATGTATGTGGGCGTTTGAGGGCTCCAAGGGCCTGCAGTCCTGGACACTGGGAGCACCTTCACTCTGAGAGAGAGTCTCTGGAGGAAGATAGCTCATCCAGGGCAAGAGCTGGAGTCTGCACAGGACCAGTATTTCACAATGGCGGACAGACAGTCTCAGCAGGCCAAAGGCCAAGTTCGCCTCATTTACCTACTTCACGGAGAGGTCTAGTTTCTGTCCTGGAGGATCGTCATCTGACATTTCCTCTTGTCCTAGGCATGGATTTTCTGGAGAAAACTCATACCCAGATTGACATTGTCAATAGGTAGTATGGTGTCAAACACCAGAAGGATTTCTCCTAACATCCTTTTTTGCCACGGTATGAGGGGGAAGCTACAGAGTGTCAGCCTCTACTTCCATCTGTCTTGCCAGCCACCTACCACCTCTGATCCAAAGCCATGCCAACCAGCAAAGGTGACCATGACCATCACTTCAGCTGAACAATCTCCTGTCAAGCTACAACTTCAGAAGCTCCAGCAGAAGTGGTCATCGGTCTGCACTGATCAGCTGGGAATGACAACAGTCACCCGTAATTCCATCACAGAGGATGAACTTCCTGTCCAGGGTTGACCATATCGAGGTACTCCACTGAAAAAGACTTTAGTCAAGGTACCCGTCCAAGACATGCTTCTGGATGGAGTTATAGAACCATCAAACTCCCCATGGTCCTCTCCAGTGGTGCTCACAGAGAAGAAAGATGATGGACTCTGTGTGGACTACAGGAAGGCCGTCTTTGACGCATACCCCATGCCCCTCATTCATGACATCCTGGAGTCCCTGAGTGGTGCTGCGGTATTCAGTACCCTTGATCTACCCTCGGGTTACTGGCAAGTGGCGATGGACGCAGGAAGTAGAGCGAACATGGCATCTACCACACCCTTTGGTTTTTATCAGTTTAATGTAATGCCATTTGGGTTAAAAAAAAATGCTGCAACCACATTTCATGGAGTGAGTGTTAGGAGACCTTCAAGGAAAGATCTGTTTCGTCTACATAGACAACATCATTGTCTATTCACCAAACTCAGCACAGCATCTTCAAGACCTCAAAGCTGTCTTCCACAAACTTCATCTGGCCCATCTGACTCTCAATCTCAAAATGCCACTTCTTCAAACACACTCTCCATTTTCTCATGTGGTTTCAGGTGAGGGAGTAGCTGCTGATCCCCCACAGGCTCCAAGCCATCCAGGAATATTCCATACCTATCGGTTCTTAGGTTTGGCAGGGTGGTACCACAAGTACATCCCCAGGTTTGTGGATATTGCTGCACCACTTAACAACTTGAAAAAGAACGAAGTCCCCTGGAAATGGACAGGAGAGTGTCAGAAGAGTTTCAAACTCCTACAAGAAGCTTTGATCAGTCCCCCAGTCCTCGCTCACCCAAACATCAAGACGTTCCGAGTCTTTACTGATGCCAGCAATGTAGGACTAGGAGCGGTTCTGACTCGGCTAGAAGGAGATGATGAGAAGGTAATAGCCTATCCTCAAAATTACTGAACTCTGCCGAAAGTAACTAATCCACATCCGAAAAGGAGTGTCTTGCTGTCGTGTGGGCAGCAGAAAAATGGCAGCATTATCTGGAGGGGGTGGAGTTTGTTGTCGCAGACCATGCTGCATTCTCCTGGGCATTCAATAACCCAGAAACCTCTTCCAGACTGACCCACTGGAATCTTCGCCTACAGCAATTCACTTTTACCATTATCTACAGGAAAGGCAGTCTTAACCTTGTTCCTGAGGCACTCTCCAGAGCTCCTCTTGTACCACCTTCAACTCCCTCTGCAGCAGTGTGTGCCAGCAATGCCTCTGCGAGTAACATGGATCTTCCCACCACCATGGACCAGATAGCGGCCATTCAGTCCAAAGACCCAGCCAATTGCTTTCAATATTGCCGATGATAACCGTATCTCCTTCATCCAACAGCAGGGACTTGTGTATCGCCGGGTGTCCATTCCTAAACAAGGATTCCGATACTAGTTGGTTATTCCGGAACAGCTGACAGATTCCTCTCTCTACCACAACAACCCTTTGGGAGGTCACATGGGCAGGATGAATACCCTGTTGTGCATGCTGGAGGTTGCATGGTGGCCCTCCATCCATAAGGATACGTGGTGCTGCATAAAGGAGTGTTAAACCTGCCAGAAGTACAAACCTTCCAACACCAAACCCGCAGGTCAATTCCAGTCCACTATTCTGAAGGAGCTTGGAGAGATGCTGATAGCTTGGTTGGATAAGTGACCACCCCACTTGTAAAAGCAATCATAAATTAGCTCAGGTGTAACCAATCGTCTTCAAAATCAAGTTAAGTGGCCTCCACCTGTGTTAAATTGTAGTGATTCACATGATTTCAGGATAAATTCAGCAGTTCCTGTAGGTTCCCTCTGCTGGGTAGTGCATTTCAAAGCAAAGACTCAACCATGATCACCAAGGCGCTTTCAAAAGAACTCCGGCACAAAGTTGTTGAAAGGCACAGATCAGGGGATGGGTATAAAAAAATATCAAAGGCCTTGAATATCCCTTGGAGCACTTCGACGATTATTAAGAAGTGGAAGGTGTATGGCACCACCAAGACCCTGCCTAGATCAGGCCGTTCCTCCAAACTGGATGACCGAGCAAGAAGGAGACTGATCAGAGAGGCTACCAAGAGGTCAATGGCAACTTTGCAAGAGCTACAGGCTTTTATGGCCAAGACTGGTCAAAGTGTGCATGTGACAACAATATCCCAAGCACTCCACAAATCTGGCCTGTATGGTAGGGTGGCAAGAAGGAAGCCATTACTCAAGAAAGCCCACCTTGAATCCCGTTTTGAATTCTGCAAAAAAACACTCAGGAGATTCTGTAGCCATGTGGCAAAAAGTTTTGTGGTCTGACGAAACTAAAATGGAACTTTTTGGCCTAAATGCAAAACGTTATGTTAGGCGCAAACCCAACACAGCGCATCACCCAAAGAACACCATCCCTACTGTGAAGCATGGTGGTGGCAGCATCATGTTATGGGGATGTTTCTCATCGAAAGGGACTGGGGCACTTGTCAGGATAGAAGGGAAAATGAATGGAGCAAAGTACAGAGAAATCCTTGAGGAAAACCCGCTGCCCTCTGCAAGAAAGCTGACACTGGGACGGAAGTTCACCTTTCAGCATGACAACGACCCAAAGCACACAGCCAAAGCTACACTGGAGTGGCTAAGGAACAAAAAGGTAAATGTCCTTGAGTGGCCCAGTCAGAGCTCCGACCTAAATCCAATCTAAAATTTTTTGGCATGACTTGAAGATTGCTGTCCATCAACGCTCCCCAAGGAACTTGACAGAGCTTGAACAGTTTTGTAAAGAAGAATGGTCAAATATTGCCAAATCTAAGTGTGCAAAGTTGATAGAGACCTATCTCAACAGACTCACAGCTGTAATTGCTGCCAAAGGTGCTTCCACCAAGTATTAACTCAGGGGGATGGAGACTTATCCAATTATGATCTTTCAGTTTTGTATTTTTGATATATAATTTTTTTTCTCAATAAAAACTTTTTTCCCCTTAACAGTGTGGAGTATGGTGTGTAGATAAGTGGAAAAAAAATCCTCATTTAAATACATGAAACTCTGAGGCACTGACGCAACAAAAGTTCAAGGGGGTGTAGACTTTCTATAGGCACTGTAACTCTATGCTTAATGCTTCAATAGTGTCAACTCGGAAATAAATGCTGCTGAGAAATAAATAACTCGAAAAAAGCAATTTTAAAATGCTTCTTATAGCCCTAATTTTTTATGGGTTATTAATTAATTTATATGTGTTATAAATGTAACACCTGAAAAATGTCTGTGAAACGCTATTAAGATATTATGCAAACATGTTTGACTAGTGTCTTACCTCAGAGCGCAAAATGTTGTTTTAAAATGCTTATTATAGTCCTAATTTTGTTTTTGGGGTTGCTAATCAATTTAAATGTGCTATAAATGTAACATCTGAAAAATGTCTGTGAAACGCTATTAAGATACTATTTGTTATTTACAAACCGCTAACCAAGATCATGCAACAGTCTCTTGACACAGGGGTTGTACCGACAGACTGGAAAATAGCAAACGTAATACCGATCCACAAAAAGGGAGACAAAACCGAACCAGGTAACTACAGACCAATAAGCCTGACTTCTATTATATGTAAACTTATGGAAACTATAATAAGATCCAAAATGGAAAATTACCTATATGGTAACAATATCCTGGGAGACAGTCAGCATGGTTTTAGGAAAGGAGATCGTGTCTAACTAACCTACTTGACTTTTTGAGGATGCAACATTGAAAATGGATAATTGCAAAGCATACAACATGGTTTATTTAGATTTCCAGAAAGCTTTTGACAAAGTCCCGCATAAAAGATTAATTCTCAAACTGAACGCAGTAGGGATTCAAGGAAATGCATGCACATGGATTAGGGAGTGGTTAACATGTACAAAACAGAAAGTACTGATTAGAGGAGAAACCTCAAAATGGAGCGAGGTAACCAGTGGTGTTCCACAGGGGTCAGTATTAGGTCCTTTGCTATTCCTAATCTACATTAATGATTTAGATTCTGGTATAGTAAGCAAACCCGTTAAATTTGCAGATGACACAAAAACAGGAGGAGTGGCAAACACTGTTGCAGCAGCAAAGGTCATTCAAAATGATCTAGACAGCATTCAGAACTGGGCAGACACATGGCAAATGAAATTTAATAGAGAAAAGTGTAAAGTATTGCATACAGGCAATAAAAATGTGCTTTATTAATATCATATGGGAGATACTGAAATTGAAGAAAGGAACTTTGAAAATGACCTAGGAGTTTATGTTGACTCAGAAATGTCTTCCTCTAGACAATGTGGGGAAGCTATAAAAAATGCCAACAAGATGCTCAGATATATTGTGAGGAGTGTTGAATTTAAATCAAGAGAAGTAATGCTAAAACTTTACAATGCATTAATAAGACCTCACCTAGAATATTGTGTTCAGTTCTGGTCACCTCGTTACAAAAAGGATATTGCTGCTCTAGAAAGAGTGCAAAGAAGAGCAACCAGAATTATCCCGGGTTTAAAAGCATGTCATATGCAGACAGGCTAAAAGAATTGAATCTATTCAGTCTTGAACAAAGAAGACTACGATCTGATTCAAACATTCAAAATCCTAAAAGGTATAGACAGTGTCGAGCCAGGGGACTTCTTTGACCTGAAAAAAGAAACAAGGACCAGGGCTCACAAATGGAGATTAGATAAAGGGGCATTCAGAACAGAAAATAGGAGGCACTTTTTTACACAAAGAATTGAGGGTCTGGAACCAACTCCCCAGTAATGTTGTTGAACCTGACACCCTGGGATCCTTCAAGAAGCTGCTTGATGAGATTCTGGGATCAATAAGCTACTAACAACCAAAAGAGCAAGATGGGCTGAATGGTCTCCTCTCGTTTGTAAACTTTCTTATGTTCTTATGCAAAAATGTTTAAATAGTATCTTACCTCAGAGTGAAAAGCCGTGTTGAAATATACAATCTGGTTAGAAATACATTCTGGGAAATGTAGTGCAGCTAGGCCTTTTTAGGCTCAGAATGGAGGCCCCTGAGGCTTGTCTGTGTTGCACAGGGGAGAAATTTGCCCCAAACTTCAACTGGCAGGCAGGTCTACCTATTAGGCAGATAATAAAACACCTCTCTGCGAAAACCCATCTCCTCAGTTACATCACAGAGGAAACACGCCTTCTAAGGGCAAAAGCTGCCTGTTTCCACTCCCTCACATTCAAAATGAAAACTGTGCGCCAAGGTTTTGCAGCAGAACAGAGTTGGAGTGAAAAATGTAGGATGTTTTATTCATCTTCTCAAAATAGTGTTTTAGCACAAAGCATGCACACAAAAGCATTAAAATATGTTGAGTTACGCCTTAAATATGAATATGAATATCTTCTTCTGTTAAGTTGTATTATATTGTAACACCTGGAGTGCTTTGTACAAAAAAAAGGGTTTTGTTTAATATCACAATAAAAATCCGAAGCATAACAACCGGTTTAAAAAAAAAGCACAAAACACCAGACGCCAGTGAGTGCAGAGGAGGGGAAATCAATAAACATTATTCCTAACAACATCATCATCGTCATCATCATCATCATCGCAGCAGCAACAAGTACTAGGTTTACCATTTATTTTCATTTTCATTCCATCTCAGATCCCCTCTCCTACACGCACAAACAAACACTGACAGACAGACAAGACAAACGGTGGATGGCCATCCTGGAAAACTAAAATCAAGGGGTATTTATAGTCAGGTACGTATTAGTTTCAATTGCCGGGTAATTACTTAATTAGCTGAGTGGGGAAGGAACAATGAAATACTACAAAAAAATCAAATCACAGTGCCCTATCAAAGAAAACGTGCATAAATCAAAATATACCAATAATAAATAAAAAGTGCAAAATAAAAATGTGAAATAACGGGTCATTTCGACCCTGTTACACCCTTGCCCGCTTTTCCCAAACGTGTCCTCACGTTTAAAAATAAATAAATAAATAAAACAAATAAAAAGTGCAATAAATAAATCGTGTCATTCCATCACCGTCACCCGTTACTTCTCTACTCAGCACCTCCATTTAAACACTTCCCAAAAACAATTACTCTTTATAGCCTATATACTAATACGCACCTTCCCGCTAAAACAAATGATTCCTTAAAAACACACAAGACAGTTACAAAAAAATAAACAATTAATTCTTTATAAAATAATTAAATTACCCTCTTTCCCCTCTCTGGATCTGCTATAAAAACAATAAAACATTCCATAAAATGCATTTCTTTAAAACCAAATTCATACCACCGCTCTGTTGAGTGCTGCCCTGACTCACGGTCCGTCCACCTGCGGAGTGCCTCCCGGTGGCAGAGCACACCACTCCCGGTTTCCCCTTCTTCAGCCTAGCCCTGCGAGGATGGGGACGTCTGCTGCTGCTCCTTTTCTTGAATGTCTCGCTCGCATCTTCACGGGTGCTGGGGTGCGTTCTGTAAAACCTCCGCCACCCCAGCCAGCACCCTCATGTTCACACTCCCATCTTGCCCACTTGAGCGTGCAGTCAGGATCTGCAGAAAGGAGCTGGTCACCGGGGGAATGGTTTCACGGCTCAGGCATCCTTTCTGTCTGGCCTCAACCACCCCTCTTGTTTCCCGTAAGGACCGGTACCCGCCCTCAGTCTCACCTTGTCCCATAGGGTGTCCACATCTTCATGGGCTCCGTTCAGGCCGACCACAGTCCAGTAGAGGGTACTTCTCCTGTGCTCATGCCACCGAAAGCGCACCCCACGGATAATCTAGCTAAAAGGGAGCTCTCAGACAGACGGCAGCAAAAAATGATTAAAGACAAAATGCATTTAAAAACAGAATTCCGAATCCTGTTGACTACGCCAAATGTAACACCTGGAAGGTAGCCCTGACTACGCCACCGAGGGAATTGCACCCTCAGAATTAAAGTTCTTTTTTTCGGAGGGCAAATCAGGCAAGAGAGTAACCAGGACACAGTTGTTGTCAATTAAAATAATGGTTTTATTGCACAGAATTAAGAATTAGCAGCAGATCATTACAATAGCACGTAAGTGCTTTGTACAAAAAAAAGTTTTGTTTAAAATCACAATAAAAATCTGAAGCATAACAACCGGTTTAAAAATAAACACAAAAGGGGGGCTCCCGAGTGGCGCATCCAGTAAAGGCGCTCCACGTTGAGTGCAGGATGCACTCTATAGTCTAGACTTTTCCACAGCCGACCGTGGACGGGAGCTCCCAGGGGGTGGCGCACAATTGCCGGGTAATTAATTAATTAGCTGAGTGGGGAAGGCACAAAGAAATACTACAAAAAAAATCAAATCACAGTGCCCTATCAAAGAAAACGTGCACAAATCAAAATATACAAATAAATAAAAAGTGCAAAATACAAATGTGAAATAACAGGTCATTTCAACCCTCTTACACCATAACACCATTACATATCATTTCAAATATTATTAATGCTTAATCTCTACCTTTGTCTCGTTTTGTTGTTCAAACGTATATTTTAATTATTCACTTTATGTGCAGCATAGCATTTATGCTGTACTGTGTGTGCAAGTTGTTCACAGTGATCCACAACATTCAATTTCACATAATTTATAATTGATTTGCTGTTAAAAATGATAATACAAAATATAATAAACTTACCAGGCATGCCAGCTGTAGTTATACTAATGTCATATGTCTTAAGCAAATATTGGTAACAGAATAACAAGGTTGGTTACTCTAAACTAAATTATTAATTTACCAGCTGGTAAGACTACTGTAGTTAAAACACAGAGGGCTGGAAGGCAGGTTTACATTGGGTGTTTATAATGGGAACATGTCTGGCATGCTGGTTTATATTGGGTGTTTATATTGGCACATGCCTGGCAGGCTGGTTCATAATGGGCACATGCCTGGCAGGCTGGTTTATAATGGGCACATGCCTGGCAGGCTGGTTTATATTGGGTGTTTAAATTAGGCACATGCCTTGCAGGCTGGTTTAAAATGGGCACTTGCCTGGCAGGTTGGTTTATAATGGGCACATGCCTGGCAGGCTGGTTTATAATGGGCACTTGCCTGGCAGGCTGGTTTATAATGGGCACTTGCCTGGCCGGCTGGTTTATAATGGGTACTTGCCTGGCAGGCTGGTTTATAATGGGCACTTGCCTGGGAGGCTGGTTTATAATGGGCACATGTCTGGCAGGCTGGTTTATATTGGGTGTTTATATTGGGCACATGCCTGGCAGGCTGGTTTATATTGGGCACAGATGTCTGGTGGCATTTGATGAGCACTGTAGTAATGTTTGCATAAGGCTATTCTCTATGTTTTATTCTTAGGAGGTGAATTGGTTCCTTTTAAATGTGGGTCGAAATCCAAGTTTTCTGAGAAATTGTTTAACATGTTTTTTTTTCCTTTTAGTGAGATAATGGAACGTTTCTGGATCTCATCAGTTGACGACTCTCTGCGCAAGGAGTCTGAAGCATGTGTGCAGAGAACAATACATATTGTAAAACAAGATTCAAGAGAGGATTTTATGCAAAATCACTTGGCATGTCTTAAGGAGAATGGAACTGGTACATTTGTAGCTATCAAAAAAAGAGAGGAAGATCACTTTCAGTGACGATGTGAAAGGTCCAATAAACCAAAAGGTAAATCCTCAAGAGCACCTTCAATAACTCGTGCCAATAGATGTGGAGCGTACGTTTCTTTTACAATTGTGAGCAACAATTCTACACATGGGTGCATTGTGCGTTTAATGCAAGAGCACTCTGGCCATGATCTTGAAGACCCTAAGGAGAATGCAGTGAATCGTATTGATGAAGAACTAATGGGTTACATTCATATGTGCATATCCCAGGGGCTATCAAATGGAAAGATCATGCTCAAATGCAAAGATTGGTCACAGAGTTTACAAAAAAAGTGACATGACAGACAGAAGATTCTATGTGACACCAGAGGACATTAAAGTAATAAAGAAGAGCTTTTATGCACACACGTGAATGGATGGGAATGACTGCATAAGTGTTGACAAACTGATTATGTCCAATTTGCAGGATAATGTTGTGTACTATCAGCCTCTCTCTCACAATGAAAAGCAACCCTTGATAATAGCATTTAGTTCTCAGTGGCAAATTGAACAGTTGAAAAAGTATGGTCCATCAATGATTTTCCTTGATGCAACATACAAAGGCATAACTTAGTATGGTTTTGCATTTTATGCTGTGCTAGTGAAGAGCAACCAAGGTCGAGGAATACCTGTAACATTTTTTATTGTGAGTGAGGAATCCAGTGATATCTTAGTAGTAATATTACTATAGCTTATGTCAAAAGTTTGATTGATGAGCCTTTTAACCTTTTGACCTTATATGTATGAATTTATGAATATATAATGAGGGGGCATGGATTTATGAATTTATGAATATATAATGAGGGGGCGTGGATTTTATGATTGTTACAAGACAGATATGCTTATTGAATATAGGCTTATATATATGCCTATAAACTTATTACACATCTTTTTATAATATATGTACAAAAATCATTGTTTAATATGTTATTTATGTAATCAGGGGACAATGGGTTACCCAAGTTTTATAAATGCTTTTGTTAACTTTTGCTTGGTGCAGACAACATTAAAGTCTTAGTATTTTTTACATAAGACACTTAATGAAAAAAGAAAGTTTAAAATAGTGTATTAAAAGCAAAAAAGAAAAACAAAAAAGAAAACAACTTATTCGACATTTACAAGCATTTAAACATTACACTTTCTTAAAACATTATTAAATAAAATAAGAAATAAGCTTACCGGGGTTCTGAGAATCATGATGGTTATGTGTTTGAGCAAATGGTTGAAATGATCAAAACTACGAGGGTTTTTTTTTTTTTTTTTTAAAAAGGGCATGTCTGGGCATGTTTTTCAGACCTCATAAAAGGAGGAAAATATTTGTGCATTTTATTAGAGTGTTACACAAGATGTCTCATGCCTGCGTTAGTTTCTGCTCTGAGAAAATGGCTCTTGAGGACCGGCAAATGTCTGAACTTATAGAAGCCTTTAAAAAAATGCACATTAGCCCTTCCACAGAGGCTAAAGAAACCACGGACTTCAAAAAAGGTTCAAGAGAGTCCAAGCAAGGGGCCTTTAAGCATCTGTCCCAAGGATCCTCGGCGCCCTGTACATACTCCTCTGTGGCCTGAACTGAAAATAGACCGAAATGAGAGAGAGGGCGGCTGTTTGGGGGTAACTCAGAAAACGCCCCTAGGGGCGGTACCCCTTGGACCCATTCATGGATCTCTGATAGGCTGTCTCAAAGGATCTCCAGGGGGCCAGAGGTGTCATCACCCCTCATAGGCTGTCCCCTGATCTTAGGGAACATACTAAAGGGGGCCCCCCACACACCTTTTTATGATTGAAGGAGTCTGACGCCATGTCTTCTGCAAACTTTAGATACTTCTCTGAAAATTCCGTTCTTGAAACTAATGATCTTGAGATGGATTGGACCAATGAAGAAATGACCAAGCTTATAAAAGACTTTGAAAATGTTCCCCTCCTCAACCCTGCAGAGTCTGACGACGTCGACGGTCCTTTAGGCATCTCTTTTGAAAAAGTATTAAAGATCTCTAGGGGTCTCCTGGCTTCTCTATTGGAAGTGATCATTGACCGTGATATGGTGAAAAATTGTCGCGGTTGCGAAGTTGACCACCCGAGCCAGCTGAGACACAGTTGCCTTTATGAAGCGGACCCGATTATTTCGATCAACATTTTGAAGAAATACTAGAAAAAATACATGTCCCGTGGCTGAAGCTTCTGGTGGCTAAAGCTCTAGCTTGTTTCAATTTCCATCCGTCTTTGACAAAACTTCAGAAACTGGTGGAAGATATTTTAACAGAGCTAAGACCTGAACGCAGCATTAGACGTAAACTGAACCATCTACAAGAAGCCCTGGATGACAAGACCCGAGACATTGTCAACAAAATAACCAAAGCTTTCTACCATCGCAGTTTTACTAACCCCCAAGCTCCGTTAGCTTATTACGGAGCCTATGACTTTGAAAATGGGGAACGTCCAGACTCCGGCAAAACTGAGGAAAACCATGGAGGGGCTGTTGTTTGAGTTAATAGCCGAGAAAGTGGCTTGTAAGAGACTCTTTCAAAACCAGACCCTCGTAAATGTTAAAATGTTCAACAATTTAAAAAGTGTAACTGATTTAATCCATAAAGATGTTGATGCTCAAGAATGGCATGAGTTGGTAGATACACATGTAAAACACTGTAGCCCCTTAAATACATTTTTAATGAATATATTACCAAAAATGTTTGATGATATAGAAGACTGCAAATGTATACATATCATTGTTTTGTATGCTTATGTAACTGATGTCTGTTTTATAACCTGGCTAGGTTTTTAAGAGATGAAGATATATCAAACGTTGTACAAAATGTTGTGGAATACTTAGTGACTAACCATGAATGTTTGTGTAAAAACTTTATATGTCTTCTAAAATGTCCTAATCTTCTTGATAAACTGTGAATAAAACTTTTGAACTTCAAACGTGTCTCAGAGGTGTTATGATAAAATTTGAATAAAAACCTTTTGAACTACAGACTTGGTGCAGTTGTGTTATTTTGGTTAAAGATGTCACTTCATCGTATGAAAAAAATATACTACGATCCCTCAAATCCTGGGGGTTTAGGGGTTTACAGACTCTTCAAAGGGCTCTGGGGCCTGATGGTCCTAAAGTCTCTGAGAGGGCACTAACAGACTTTTTATCAGAGCAAGACTCATATACGTTACATAAGCCCTCTAGAATAAACTTTAAAAGAAACACCGTATTTGTATCTAATATCGATACTCAGTGGCAAGCTGATTTAGTGGATATGTCTAGCTTGTCAAAAGAAAATGGAGGTTACAAGTACATGTTAACATGTATAGATATCTTATCCAAATATGCCTGGGTAATACCACTGAAAAATAAGTCATCTAAGACGGTGACCGAGGCGTTCAAGAGGATCCTCAGCACGGGTAGGAAACCTAAAAAACTACAAACTGATAAAGGGACTGAATTTCTAAACAGAGCATTTCAGAGCATGCTAAAAGAACATAATATTCTACACTTTACCACGGGGAGTGAACTAAAAGCCTCTATTGTTGAGAGATACAACAGGACTCTGAAAACAAAAATGTGGAAATATTTCACAGCCTTTAACACTCACAAGTATATGGATAAACTACAAGAAATGGTACAGGCATATAACAACTCCTTTCACCGTAGTATTCAAATGAAACCTTCAGAAGTTAATGAAGACAATTCATTTAAAGTGTTTAAAACTTTATACTCTAAGAAGAAAGGCCCTAAACATATAAAGTTTAAGTTTACAGTCGGTGATAACGTCAGAATTTCAAAGTTAAGAGCTCCCTTTATAAAAGGCTATGAACAGACGTTTACGGCAGAGATTTTACTATAACAGAATGTATACCAAGATTTCCACCGGTGTATAAACTATGTGATTATGATGGAGAGGCTATAAACGGCACCTTTTATGAACCAGAATTGCAAAAATAAATGTCAAGACTGATAGGTTGTTTAGGATAGAGAAGATAGTTGCTGAGAAAAAGGAAAACGGTAAAAGTCTTATCTCATAAAATGGGTCGGCTGGCCTGAAAAATTTAACAGTTGGGTCGCAGGGCATCAGGTGGTGGATCTAAAGATTTAACAAGTCCTGGGTGTATTTAATTACACTTAAAACATTATTCAAGATGTCTCAAGACTCTTTTTATGTGACTCTGCCTAGTAACGCTTCACAGGATGTTTTCCCTAAAAACGCTATAGCCGATTTTACTACCAAGTTGGTTAAAACAATGAATCTACCGGGAAAATGGGAAGTTTGCTTAGCAGAGATTCAATACCCCCATACCTGGGATAATATCAACCTTAATGACAGCAGTTTTATTACTTTCGAAATAGAAAAGGCCATAAAACGTGATTATACTATCCCTAAAGGATATTATGAGACCCTTCAGGATGTAATAACGACCATGAGCGATGTCCTGCTCGGAAAAGGACTAGATCATAAAGGTGACAATGCTCCCGATGAACAATATAAAAATGATTTGAAATTAGTATATAAACCTATAGAAAGAAGAATTTATATAAAAGTACTACTCCATTTGTGATTTTTGCCCAAGAACATCTCGGACAAATGTTGGGATTTCGTGAGACTATAAAAGGTGAAACTATTGGACTATTGGGGCCTATTGAGGCTAAACTGTATACCGCTCATTTGAGGACCCTCTATCCCGCCGATATCCGAGCAGGTTTTACACCATGTATGTCTATACAGATATCATTACACATCAAGCCGTTGGAGATAGTTATGTGCCTCTTCTAAGGTGTGTCCCTATTAAAGGCAAAAACAACGATATAATCACGGTAACTTACGACAGACCTCATTACGTACCCCTCAGCAAGACCAGCTTCGATACTATAACTATACAAATTAAGACGGATCAAAACAAGTTAGTGCCATTCCGTTTTGGGAAGGTTGTAGTGAAGTTGCATTTCCGACCTGTAAAGCCTCTTTTTACACCTAATTGAAAAGAAAAATGAGACCTCATGGATATGTCAATCCTTATATTAATTATTACAAAAATCAAGCTGGTAATGGTTTGCCTGGATTTTCTGGAGCTCCTGTGATGTATGGAGCGGGTATAGGGGTATTTTTCGAAGTCTTTTCAGAAAAGCTTTACCTTTACTTAGAAGGGGTTTTGAAATAGTTAAACCTCATTTTAAATCAGCCGCTAAAAATATTGTTAGTGACGTAGTGTCAAATGTCCTAACAAGTCATAACCCTCCTAGCCACAACAACAGCCAGTCAGGGGAGGGATTGATGGTGATGTCCAGAGGCTACAAGAGAAAACGTAGCAAAACCCCTGGGATCTCGCCATCATCATCACAAAAAGGCTAAACCCTATACATACAGGTCATTTAGTAGCGGCAACCTGAGAAGGAGCAAGAAACCAAAGACTCACGGTACAAAGAAAAACAGAAACATCTTTTAAATCATGACTCTGGTACATCATATGTCTCAAGAATGTGTGAAATCAGAATTGGATCTGTTTACCATCCCTATACCCAAACAAGTATTGAAAAAACCTTTATGTGGAAATTCCCCCTGTCTGCCTTGTCTGACACAGCTCCGCTCGAATTTTACATAGCGGGGAATGGGGAAGATTATCTTGATTTGAATAATACTCTTTTAAGACTTTCATGCAAAATTACTAAGGCTGATGGCACTGATTTAGCTGCAGACAGCGTAGCTGGTATTATCAATTACCCGTAGCTACCATGTTTTCACAAGTGGATGTAACTTTAGGAGACCGCCTAATTAGTCAAAGCAGTAATACTTATCCTTACCGTAGCATTATAGAAGCAATGCTAAACTTTAGTAAGGACACCCTAGAATCTCAATTCACAGCCGGATTGTTTTACAAAGATACCCCAGGACACATGGATGAGACTGATCCTGCAGGGGATAATGAAGGTTTAGTTAAAAGACATGCTTTTACCAGATTAAGCCATACAGTTGAACTTTTAGGACCACTGCACTCGGATATATTTTTTCAAGAAAAACTCATGTTAAATGGAATTGACCTGAAAATTAAAATGGTGAGGGCCAGTAACACTTTTTGTTTAATGTCTGATGCTGCAGAGGCGTTCAAACTTAAAATTTTAGAAGCCTCTCTCTATATTAAAAAGTAAAAATAGCCCGGAGGTAAGAATCGCTCACGCTCAGGCCTTGATGGCCTCTAATGCAAAATATCCTATAGATAGAGTAGCTATGAAAGTTTTTAGTGTTCCTAGAGGGAGCAGGGTATGTAATCAGGAGAATTTGTTTCTGGGGCAGTTACCAAAGTTTGTAGTTATTGGTTTAACAGATAATGACGCTTTTAGTGGCTCCTACGCTAAAAACCCTTTTAACTTTAAACACTTTGCTGGGAACTTTATAGCTATGTGCGTCGATGGTGAACAAGTCCCCTCAAAACCTTTACAACCCGACTATACAGCAGGACACAACCCGTCCGGGAATATTACAGTCTAATACAAGCCACGGGTAGACATCTCAAAGACAAACCGCTGATAATTGATCGGTCAGACTTTATTAGAGGCTATGCGCTCTATGCCTTTGATTTGACCCCTGACCAAGAATGTGGAGATCATTTTTCCTTAGTAAAAATGGTAATATGCGTCTTGAAATGCGTTTTGCCAATGCTCTGCCAGAGACTGTGAATATGATTGTTTATGCTGTTTTTGAGAACGTGATTGAGGTTTCCCACCAAAGAGCAGTTCTCTTTGATTACTGAAAAGTTTGATACAACTTTGATCCTTTTTAAAATGAATACCACCCAGCTTACAGCTTTGCTATCCAGCAACCCTTCGACTGAAAAGTATTTTTATGGGGTTCTAGCTAGTGATCAACTACCTAAAGGAAAAATAAAAAACTTCCTGCGATGTTTATTGTCAACACCGACCCCAAAATTATCCTGGAGAACACTGGCTGGGAATTTATCTAAAAGAAGAGGGTTATGGAGAGTTTTTGATTCTTACGGTAACCCTCCAGATTTTACTTATTTTCCTAAAACTATCTCAAACTTTTTATACAACAACGCTAAACAAACAGTGTACAATAATCAACCTCTACAAGGTCTTATGACCACTACCTGCGGCCATCACTGTGTTTTCTTCTTACATCATCGAGCCAAAGGACTTACTTACCCCGAGGTTATGGCTCTCTACAGCTCTGATTTAAACAAGAATGATCTGATGGTGTCCCGATTTATACATTGCATGTCTAACCCTAAAAAACAGAACTGTATAAATATATTTTCATGCGTGCAGTGTGTCAAGACTCACCATGATTTTAAAAAATGTTATGAATGTTAGTCTTCAAAAACTTACGACAATGTAGATGTTGAATAAATATTTTTATTGTTGTAAAGACTTATACAGACATATATATATCAGACATTGATTATACACATTTGCATGAATATACAACAAATGTATCAGACAATGATTAAACAACATATGATTGAATATACAACAAAATGTAAAAATGTGTGAAACTCAATAAAAAACAGTAACACCTTAATAAGTTTCCCATAACTGTTGTCTTTTTTCTGCTTCTTATTCATAGGGGTCTCTAAGGGTCTTTTTTATAGGCTTCTATGAGTTGTCGTGTTTGAGAATTAGGTACTGTAGAATAAGGGACATTTATCACAGCCAAACCTTTGATGAATTCAACCCATCCTACAGGTAGCCTATGTTCAGGGATGTTGGTATTCCCAGTAGCGGCCCTGATTAAATCAACCATATGCGACCCTCTAATGTTCTTGCCCCTAAGAATGAATTCCCCTTGATCATTCCATGAGGTAACCAAAGCATTCTGAGACATTGCGTTTAAAATAAATTTAGCATTTTTCTTAGATCTGGAGGGACGCTACTCATAACATCAGTCACAACCTTAGATTCAGATTCTGCATCAGTTTGTGCCATTTCCACAGAGGAGGTGTAATCAAAGTCAGGGTATTAAGCTCTTTTTCACTCTGTTTAATCAAGGCTAGATATCTCTGTAAGGAGCTGGTGTATAGTTTAACTTTCTCATTGTCACTGATGTCAGTTCTAAGTAGAATGCTTTTCATTTCAGAGTCAAGTCTGCTTTCAACTGCTTTTTAATAGGTTCGGGTGTTGTGGCTCAGGCTGTCGAAGTCTATCGAGTTGATGTTGCGGTACCAGAAACATTTTCTGGGAGTGAGTCATTTTACAAATTAACTTTGAGGGGTTAAGAGTCCTGATAAAAAGGCAGAGCAATCCTTATTAAAGCACCAATAAAACCACCACTCTGATTCACAGTTTTTTCTTCTTTTTAATTGAATGGTTCTTATTACATAGGCTCTTTATAACACGCCGCTGCTTTTTGAGAGTGTTTAACTGACTCGAGGTCAAGGGATGTTACCCTTTAAAGGCGTTTAAGGCAATTTCAACAATAGATTTGATAAAATCGTCAGAGGCGTCTCGTAAAACTGCTCTTCTTTGATGAGCAGTGCCATGAACTATGCTCTTTAAGAGATGGAGGTTACGTTTTATTCTAGCGGACATGATGCGTTGTTGAAGAGTCTAGATAAATAAAAGTTTTAGCGCAATAACAATTCGTTTATAAGTGTTTTGTCTTGGTATTTCTCATGATATAAGCAACTGGCCAATCAGGAGTAAATAAACCAGTTCTTAGACGGTATGCTTCGGGGGTTTGTGCTTTTAAGTCTATTAAAAGATAACCATAGGGTTTTTGTGGCATCTTCAAACGCTTCTAAGAAAAACTTGGAGTTACCGGGTACATCTGTCGGGCTAGCGTGTTGATTTGAAGTTTATCTCTGGGGTTTTAAACAGAATAATGTAATTGGCATTCAAGTTAATGGTACGGCTCATTTTTCCTTGAAAAAATAAATTTTGAACCAAATACAGCACGCATAAATTCCTATGATGAGCGTATTTTGTAAAAGCTTTCTGTATTTCATCATTTTCGCTAGCTGCCTCCATCAAGTCATCTATAATGATTAAATTGATTTTGTTAGGAGGCATTAAATTATCATCGGTTAATGAAGACGGTATGCCTTCAATAAATTTTAAATTTTTAAATTTAAGTGCCAATTCGTTGTATAATGGTTGCCAGCAGCTATAGCACCATATGATATTCTCAGGGTTTGGGAAAAGATCTGTTGAGAGTTTTCTAAAAGCTGCTTCACAAAGTAACTTTTGCCTGAATTGGAGGGCCCTGATATTATAGCGGCAAAAGGTGCGGTTAGCCTAATATCAAAGCCGTCTTCAGTAGCCATAAGGAAGAGATGTGTAATCAGACAGCAAGACTCTCTTATTGTAGACTATTTGAAAAGTTTTCTGGAGTGGTTTGTTTTCCAATTGAAATTCTTTTTATTACGGTGAATCTGGGAGCCTCGAATCATGATATGCTCTGCGGGGTGTTTCTATCAGGATTCACAAAGTTTTGAACTAGGTCTTTTAATGAAGCGAGGTTAATTAATTTGGAATTCTCGTAGTTTAGGGTAATACCCTTTACTTTGAGACATGTTTTTCCTCTGTTTGTGACGTATCCATATGTTTTAGGCCCTCCTGACACAAACTCTGTAATGTATTCCCCGGGTTCAACTCGCTAGTTAAATCTCCAAGATAATCGCCAAGTTCTGGGCGCCAAGCATGGGGTCTACTGACAAAGATCACAGAGTCCGTATCATGATACAGACAACGACTCTGCAGGCGATCCATGAGGTTATAGAGCTCTAGCGGGCGTAGCGGTTGTAAACGCTGCTATGAATACATTTACATTACCTGGGGTGTATAGGTTTCAGAAGCATAACGCCACTGAACCAGCGCCACCGTATCACTTACAAAACAAAAATGAGAAACATGATATCTTTTTGAAAAGAGATAATGGAAAAACAGGTCAGGATCTTTAACCAAGCTCGTAGAGAGTTGGTTAGGTTTCTGTCCAAATTTCCCCAAAGCGAATTTAAGGATAGTTTGGAGATTTGTCTTTTAGCAGGGTTAACATTAATGTTTTGAGGATCTAATTGAATCCCCTCTTTCTGAAAATATTCATCAATATAACGCTCTTTACTCACCTCATCGGTACAATGAGAGGGGTAACCTGAACTTTCCTGTTTCCCCTTGAGATGGCTATTAATGTAGCCTGTAAAGAGAGTGTCAGATTTCTGAGGAAAATGCCAAACTTCGTGTATTTTAGACACTTTGTAACCTTTCTCAAGAGCTTTGACTACCTCTACACTGCACCATGTTCCTGTCAAGGCTCTTTCTCCAGAGGTATGGTTACATACACCTGTCTGGTTTAGTGTTTCAGCGCAAGAACGGCAGAGGGTAAACATTAATTTGCCGCAGATTCTTGCAGGCAGTACAGGGAAAAAAGACCCTAGGAGGCAGAACAGTTAATTTGAACAAGCCAAAGTACTGCCTCAAGTCCTGAAAATTATGGTAGATTACGGTTGGGTGATCTACAGGGTACACTTTTGTTTTGTTGACAAAGGGATACAAGCTAGTGAAATCAAAGTATTCCAACCTTTCATTTTCCTGGGCCACATAATGTAATGTAATGGCATTTGTACGACCCCCAAACAGTGCCTCACGAGGATTGATACGTTCTGGAAAATCAGAGCGAACCAAAAAATCGTGAACTTGAGACTGTTTTTTCAGAGCGTTCCATTCATGCTCCCAAATAACTCTGACTTCCAGCCCGTAAACCTTTTGCAATGTTTCAATCTTTTCATCAAAGTGATGATACATCGTACCGCAGGATACTTTGCTTAAGGGGTTTACATCGGCGGAATCATAGCATTGGGGGCAACCATGAAAAAGCACCCTGCAAATTCAAAAGCCGTACGCTTACCATTAATTACAGCATACCCGTCCAAGAAAAAGGGCCCTATTTTAAGCTCTCCATAGTTTAAAGCGTGTTGAATGAAAACATTTTCAGTTTCAGATACATACATTAACCATTGTATTGATGCATTTGAAAAGCTTTTTTGTTGGTCACTGTAATTGTCTGGAGGAACGATAGCTATTGTGTCTTTAGGCATAAATTTACTTCTATACATAGCCATGCACAGTGAAGCAATTGTAGTACATTGGAAGGGGTCTATCTGTCCTATAGCATAAACCTCTGTACGGAATCTGATACAGGCCTCTTTCAAAATTTCAACATCATTTTTGCAGTAGAAAGCTATTTCATTTCTGAAATTAAAAATACCATTCTTAATCAAATCGTACCATTTGTAAAAGTCATCATTTGTTGAACACCATAGTAATGGGGTTCAGGATAGGGCCCAACGTAATTCTGGTTTTCAAGAGTATTGAAAAAATGAGGAAAATATCCTTTTCTGGCTTCAAATCCCATAGCTAAAGGCATTGCACTTAACTTCATGGGCATAAAGTTATATGAATCAATGTAGCGCATCTTAAAAGCCTCGTCTGTAAAACACATTAACTTGCTACCCTGAGCTATGATATGAGGGTTAACACCGTTGGTAACTAAATAATTCATCAGTAAATAACTGTCATACGACTTCGCATTGTGTGCCAAGAAAGTATAGCCTGCGTAACTGGGCCTGCGATACCTTTCAAAAAACTTTTTCACACAATCCTCACCCTCCCAAATAATTCATGGAATGTGTAAGCCATCTTCCTGCCGGCATTCAAAATCATAAAACACATATTTATCTGTGGGTTCATAAGGTTTTGGCACTTGAATGAAGCATTTGTGATCAGTGTGAGGTAACAACACAGCCTTACATATCTTACAGTAGGGACTAGGACATTTATGAGCCGTAGTTTTAGTAGGGTCACATTTATAGAGAGAATAACAACTTGTACACAGTTTTAAAATGTCACACATAGAGAACTGTTTTTCACTGTTGGCTTTATCTTGAAGAATCTTATGCTCATCATAACAACGCTGTGATCGACAATAACGATTGCAATCATTACATTTTACCTTTACAGAGGACTCGCTATTACAGGCTGGTGAAAAACACACATTACAATGTCCCTCACAACGATGTCCAGATCGGTTACTGTAGGCTGTGTAACAGTAATTGCACAGATAGGCTGTGCCCAGAAAGCCTTTCAAGTTAACAATACCGTAGAAATGATTCTCATGAAGAAACAGAAATACAGTTTTGTTTTTGGTCGAGTATCTGTTTGGTGTTTCAGGAACACGTCCTTTTGAGGACATCTGTACCACACCACGATTCTAACATCCAGAGCCTGTTCAAATTTATCTATGTCAGCAAACGAAACCATCTGATGTTCACTTAACCCCACACGCTGTTGAAGTTTTAGAGCCTCAGCCATACACATATCATAGGCATCCCTGAATTCTGGAAATAACAAGCTCAGAACGCTGTAAGCAAAACATAATTGATTGTCTCTGTTGTAACATATAATCAGATGTTTGGCTTTTTTCTAATAAGCTCACTTTTCATTAAGGTCTGCAAACCTCTCCTTAGACCCCTCCTTCAGGACACCTTATAACCTGGACAATCAACATTAAAGAGTCATCAGCCAAAATTTCACTATGACTTTGAAGGAGAGCTTCAATCTGACTGAGAAAATCGTCTAGACTTAAATTGTCTCCAGTCATTTTACATACACAGGTATATCTAAGGATCCGGCTCTTAATTCAAGCTGCACAATGTCTGCAGGTCTTAACGTTCTAGAAACCTCACTCAACATATTCTCTAACGTTTCATGCAGCACAGTAAAACTTCAGCATAGGAATTCAAATCATACAAATGTGTAAAGTTAAGTGGGTGTTTCAATTCGATATTATTAAACATCGGTCTATGTCTAAGCTGTACACCTTCCCCCCCAATTCTAACACCATCGCTATCCCTATGGGGGCCTGTAAACCAGAAGGACCAGCCACTTGATCATCATGTAATACACCCCCCGGGGCCTTTATGCTAAAAGAATCATCTTGGCAAGACCCCCTGTTTAAGCCTTTCCCTATCTGGTTTTCCATATCAACTACACTCTCTGTAGTAACATGCTTTTCTCTAGACATTTCTTGCAAAAGCTTATCCAAAGAGTCAAAATTGATCTGAGTCAAGGTATCATCGTTAATAAACCTGGGGCACGGGGAGTTATTCGTGTACATATTGGGGTTGGTGTCATTTATGGGGGGACTATCTGTAGAAATTTCATCAATCAGAGCCCTGATTGACGGTAAATTATATGAGTTATGATTTAAGTCATTTAATAGTTTGTCTAGTTGGTCAAAAATCTCAAAACATCCTAAATTATTTTGGGTTGGAGATATACTAGGAGATATACTTGTTGAAGGATTTGTATTTAAGGTATTTTGGGGCATGCTTATAGAATTAAACACAGAATTTGACACAGTTTGACTCGGATCAATTGAAACCTTTTTATTTTTTTGAACAGCCCCAGCATCATCATTGTCAGAATCAACATCAACAGTAAAATCCAAATGCTTCCTTTTTTTTTCGAAAGGGTTCCATTATTGGCTCTACAATGACCAA